>CM042392.1:24599576-25157076 GCA_023634145.1 Thymallus thymallus | reverse complement strand
TGTATCACTCTTTATGTTGGTTTGTAGGAGTAGTCATGGCTGTGGTAGAGTAGGCTCACATCCATGAGTACCTGCGTGCGTCCTTGTGTTTATTTGATGTGGCCTATGCCTGCGCTGACTTGTTCCCTGCCTGCAGCTCACAGTAGCTGTAATGGAGTTCCACAAAGGTCAAAGGCCTCCTCAGTACAAAGACTGATGCTTCACAGTGGAAAAGACCTCACCACAGGAATGCCATTAAAACTTGACTGCGGTACACACATACAGAAAACATGTATCATACCAGATTATTACACTCAATGAACAGCTGTGTAATTCTCAGATAATTAATATTGTTGAGCTGATCGTGATGGATGTGATTTTGTGTGCCAAGAATCTGACAGCATTCTCAATAGCTTTAGTAAAAATATTGAGGCTTTGGAAGCAGTTTCTCTGTGGACATTACCCTTAGTGGTGAAACGGCATCAGAGCTACACTACACTCCATATATGAAAATATATGGAGTGTAGTGTGTGTATTCATCTGCAATGTACGATTTCCAAAAGGAGCAGTGTGCATGCAGTGCTTTACATGAGGCTGAACATTAAAAAGGACATAGTGACCCCTACTGGCCACTTTGTATAATTAATTCATTTTTGGTAGCTACTCACAGTGGAAACATACTGTTATGCCTCACTCGCTCTCTGTCCCTCTCTCTCTCACTCGCTCTCCGTCTCTCTCTCTCTGGTCCTCTCTCTGTCTCTCTCTCTCTGGTCCTCTCTCTGTCTCTCTCTCTCTGGTCCTCTCTCTCTCTCTCTCTTTCTCTCTTTCTCTCTTTCTCTCTCTCTCTCGTGCTGTAGGTGAGGAAGAGCAGGGTTCCATGGCTGAGGTGTCATACTACTCCTATGAGTATGACCCAGAACCCTTCCCTGCAGAGGGAGTGGGCCATTTGGAGCTGGAGGCAGGGGAGCAGGGGGGAGAGCAGGAGAGTCCATCAGATATCCAGTTACCCACACTGGACACAAAGTACCCCCCTGAGCGATGGTACGGCCCTCTAACCTCTCGGCACAACAACACTGAGTTTGAACCACAGGAGGCTGGTGAGGGGCTCATAATAATGTCTGGAATTGTGCTAATGGAATGGCATACACTTGGAAACCATCTGTTTGATGTATTTGATACCATTCCACTGATTCCTCTCCAGTCATTACCACAAGCCCGTTCTCCCCAATTAAGTTGCCACCAACCTCCTGTGGTTTGAACCATTAACAAGGTGGTAATGTGGATAGGGCTTGAAATGGACTCAACTGTGTCTTTGTAAACTCAAACCTGTGTCAGTCTATATCCACTGTAATAACAGTGTATTCAGATACCTCTACTTCAAAGATAGTACCTTTCTATCCGATTGCAGTGAAGAACCAATCAGAGATCTTATTCAGTGTCCTGTTCTCCTCTTCTCCACAGAAACTGCCCCTGACTGCATCACCAGCCAGATCTCCAAATTGTACATTGTTTGTGAATATGTTAGTGAGTGAAGAGAGAAGGAAGAGTGGGGACTGCTGCCTGAAAGGAAGCAATGGTGTGTGTGTGTGTGTGTGTGTGTGTGTGTGTGTGTGCATGCGTGTTAACAACTTAAGGACTGTGTGTGTGTGTGTTACTAAGCTAGTCCCCCTCTAGCCCGCTTTTATATCTCCTGTCTCCTATTCACCAGTAGACACCATAGCCATAGCGTCTTTGATATTCACTGTAGTGCCTTTACATTGTTTTTGTGTCACCTCTAGATTGAATAATCAAGTATTTATGTTTGTAATTACACCTGACTTAAAATAAATGTTTTGTTGTTTTTCTATCTGTGGTATTTATTTGTGCTTTTGTTTTGTTTTATTTGTTCCAATGCCGCCCCCTATTGCCTTCTTGTCCTGTCACCTACACCAATGTCTTCATTTAATTAATCAAAAATGTACAAGATGTGATGAACCTATAATTCTTATTCGGAGGAAGCCTTAGGTCAAACACTGAGGTGTACAGTTGATATCTTTATGTACATATTTGGTGTTTAACCTACTAGAGATCGAGACTGCATTTCTGCAGCCTTAAACTGGAGGATAAAATAAGCTCAATTCTTCTAGATATTTTACCAAGCTACCAATATCTCCACATAATAAGTCCTATTTGGGTATAGCTGTCACCTTACTGTTGAACACACAGGGATTTGATTGTACAGTACATAAGCTATTTTGTTTTGTTACATTTTTTATCTTGATAGCCTAAAACAAGAATAAAGGTTTGGAATTACTGTAAATGTACCGTATTTTAACCAGTGTAACCCTACATCCATTTCCAATACAGTTGCTTTTGAAAAATAAACTTTGTATACAATCCATGTCTCTGTTTGCAGTTAACTTTACATGCTTCTTTATGTCTCTCCCCAGGTAGCAGTAACTATATTCCCTATATGTATAGCTCTATATGTTACATGGGAAACGAGGAGCAGACCTGGTGGTTAAGGAGTTGTCGGTCCATTTCCTTTGCAACTGTAGTTTAGCCTGAGGAAAATGTCCTGTAAGCAGTGAGCTGTGTTATTGTCAAGCGCTGTGGCCCTTCAGAATTCCCTCTGCTTTGAAGGCTGTGACTGTGACCCCTGGCATGGCTGTGTGCAGCGGGGCTAACCTGTCTGTTTGTCCCTGTTAACAACACACTCGGGTTACCTAAACAGCAGCCAGGAGAGAGTTAGTGCCTGTAAATGTTTAATGTTTGTTTTCGACAGACCATGGTTAAGGCACTTGTCAACATTCTCAGTTACCGCATAGGTTCTGGCAACTTTCAGTGTGTGCATCTGCTGCAGTTTTAAAATGACTACTTGGTTCAAACGGCACATGGATATGTTGTTTCAATGTAGAGGTTATTGAGAGGGCAATGAGATCCCTATGATCAAACCAGAGATGTAAACTCGAGTCTGAGACTCGGACTCGAGCCGCAAAGAAAATTACTTGCAACTTGACATAGACTCGTGATCAATTGACTCGAGAGTTGACTTGGACTCTAGATGAGACTCGTGAACAATGCAAGTCAGTACTTGGATACGTTTTTGTTGTGCATTCTGTCAGATAACATGGAACATGCAACATTGTAACACAGAGAAAGTTGTTTAATACAGAGGGCTTTATTTCAATGGGAAGATAGTGGTTACTCATATTTGCACTTTGTCCTTATTTGATTGAGCGGACATTGCTGTATACAAGATCAGAACATTAAAACGCAAGCAAAAGTTAGCAATCGTTTATCATAGTATGTGAAATCATGTCATATTTAAAAAATATGCTGTAAATTATATAATTATGACAGTGTTTGGCAACTAACTTTATTTATGAAATTGTCCAAAAAGGAATGTAGGAAATAATTTACAAGGTTTATAGAACCCACAGCAGGCAGAAAGCCATTGCCAAAAGGGACTTGAGACTTGACTTAGACTTGGCCCTATAAGACTTGAGACTTGACTTAGACTCTACCTCAAAGACTGGAGAACATCTCTGGATCAAACTACAGGAATGGTGGTGGAAAACTGTCAGATAACGTGTCTTACACGTCTTATAATATGCTGTCTTTTTCACTTTATCTCAGTGTATCATTATATACTGCACTATGTCAAGAAGGAGAATATTTGTTCACGGCTTTGCTGGTCTCTAAGGGATACTGTTAGTTCTGATATACAGTGCGAATGGAATTTGTACAGTATGAGTGGAAGGTCTGTTGTATGAATGGGGAAGGTACTGTAGGGACAGAGAGAGAACACTTGCTTCGCTGACCGAGCGATGCGGGAGACCTGGTTGCCGAGACTGAATATCCTGTAACGTCTCCCTGGCAACTGCATGCATGGTTGAAGTGTGATATTCTGCCTCCACGCTGCGATGAACAGAGAGTGAAAAGAGAAAGGAGGGAGAGGGGGGGGGGGATCTTGGTTTCATGGATTGCTCTGTGGAGATATTGTTACATGAGAGTGAATCCGAGTAATGGCATTGTTTCTAAGCACCAGCGGATTGAGCCCCTCTGGCTGAGCTGCTATTTAACTGGCTGAGATGATGGACTAGTTGGACCCAGTTGGAGTGAGATCAAACATTTTAAAGTGCCCTTCTAAACAAGAGGCAACATTTTTATGGTCTTTATGAGTCTTTGATCTGCACAGACTGTTAAGGTATGCATCACTGAATAGGCAAACTCCAAACTGAATTTCACTCAGGACTTGGGAGATGATGGATGGATAAAGGAGGCCCATGCTGCTGAGTGGAGAGCTGGCATCCATCTGACACAGAAGATCACCTCTACCACCCCTAAGGAGAGAGGAACCTGCTGGCTATGATGCATTGCTAGAGCCTGTTTGCGTCCACATTTACAGTAGTATGCTTCCTACCTGTGTTTGTGCACATACTGTATTGTCAAATGCCCTCTTATTATTGATTGACTTGAGCAGTGTGTGTAATGATTTGGAGGATGTTTTTGTAGGACGACTTGTAATTGTCTTTGACCATGGGGGAGGAGGTGAAAAAGCGCCCCATCATTGCCGGCAGAGAGAAAGGTGAGGTTAGTGAATGCAACAAACCTTGTGGTGCTCATTCAATACAGACAGATCACTTATGTATTCTGAATTGAGTAAATATAACATTAAAACGTAACATGTCTAGTTAGTAATTTAATGTATTATCATGTCAGAGAGGGAACATTGACTGGGGGAGTTGATCATTTTTCAGAGCTTGGACTTGCCAGAACTCGCAGTAGTAGCTTTGATTGTGCAGTGTGCACAGGCATCTGAACATTTGTATGCTAATGTAATGTCAGATTAAATTTAGAAAAATTGTATGTGCCGAATACAACCGGTGTAGACTTTCCATGAAATGCTTACTAACAAGCCATTTCCCAACAACGCAGAGCCTAAAAAAAAAAAAAAAAAAAAAGCTAAATAAGGCAATAGTAACACAATAAAATAACGTGAAAGTGTTTGTGTGTGTTGGTAGTCCAGTGAGTGTGCATAAAGCCAGTGCAAGAGTCTGTGCAAAAAAAATCCTTTACAAAAAGTAATTTCCCAGGTTGTACCTTAGTGTACTCTCTGCCGCACTACCTGTCTCTGGCTGTAAAAGTCAGCTGTTGGAATGACCTAGCATGTCTAATTTGCACAACCCATATGCAAATATGTGGTTTATATCCTCAGGCACGTCTTCATGAACCTTTTCAGCTTATTCATCACTATACCATACTGTATATCATGTAATACAGTGGGGAGAACAAGTATTTGATACACTGCCGATTTTGCAGGTTTTCCCACTTACAAAGCATGTAGAAGTCTGTAATTTTTTATCATAGGTACTCTTCAACTGTGAGTGACTGAATCTAAAACAAAAACCCAGAAAATCACATTGTATGATTTTTAAGTAATTAATTTGCATTTTATTGCATGACATAAGTATTTGATACATCAGAAAAGCAGAACTTAATATTTGGTACAGAAACCTTGTTTGCAATTACAGAGATCATACGTTTCCTGTAGTTCTTGACCAGGTTTGCACACACTCCAGCAGGGATTTTGGCCCACTCCTCCATACAGATCCTTCAGGTTTCGGGGCTGTCGCTGGGCAATACGGACTTTCAGCTCCCTCCAAAGATGTTCTATTGGGTTCAGGTCTGGAGACTGGCTAGGCCACTCCAGGACCTTGAGATGCTTCTTACGGAGCCACTCCTTAGTTGCCCTGGCTGTGTGTTTTGGGTCGTTGTCATGCTGGAAGACCCAGCCACCACCCATCTACAATGCTCTTACTGAGGGAACGATGTTGTTGGCCAAGATCTCGCGATACATGGCCCCATCCATCCTCCCCTCAATACGGTGCAGTCGTCCTGTCCCCTTTGCAGAAAAGCATCCCCAAAGAATGATCTTTCCACCTCCATGCTTCACGGTTGGGATGGTGTTCTTGGGGTTGTACTCATCCTTCTTCTTCCTCCAAACACGGCGAGTGGAGTTTAGACCAAAAAGCTCTATTTTTGTCTCATCAGACCACATGACCTTCTCCCATTCCTCCTCTGGATCATCCAGATGGTCATTGGCAAACTTCAGACGGGCCTGGACATGCGCTGGCTTGAGCAGGGGGACCTTGCGTGCGCTGCAGGATTTTAATCCATGACGGCGTAGTGTGTTACTAATGGTTTTCTTTGAGACTGTGGTCCCAGCTCTCTTCAGGTCATTGACCAGGTCCTGCCGTGTAGTTCTGTGCTGATCCCTCACCTTACTCATGATCATTGATGCCCCACGAGGTGAGATCTTGCATGGTGCCCCAGACCGAGGGAGATTGACCGTCATCTTGAACTTCTTCCATTTTCTAATAATTGCGCCAACAGTAGTTGCCTTCTCACCAAGCTGCTTGCCTATTGTCCTGTAGCCCATCCCAGCCTTGTGCAGGTCTACAATTTTATCCCTGATGTCCTTACACAGCTCTCTGGCCTTGCCCATTGTGGAGAGGTTGGAGTCTGTTTGATTGAGTGTGTGGACAGGTGTCTTTTATACAGGTAACGAGTTCAAACAGGTGCAGTTAATACAGGTAATGAGTGGAGAACAGGAGGGCTTCTTAAAGAAAAACTAACAGGTCTGTGAGAGCCAGAATTCTTACTGGTTGGTAGGTGATCAAATACTTATGTCATGCAATAAAATACAAATTAATTATTTAAAAATCATACAATGTGATTTTCTGCATTTTTGTTGAAGTGTACCTATGATAAAAATTACAGACCTCTACATGCTTTGTAAGTAGGAAAACCTGCAAAATCGGCAGTGTATCAAATACTTGTTCTCCCCACTGTATGTGTGAAGTAGACCAAATTATTTCATGCGCACACAAAGGTCCTCAACCTATTGGGTAAAATATCTACCCCACAGGGCCAGGACCTGGGCGTTATGCTCTGCCACCAACTATTGGTTTCATCGGCCATGACTTCACCAAACCAACCAGCCCTGCTTACTCCTTCCACAGCAGAATGAGCAACAACTGTGAGTGCTATAGCATTCACTAGAGCCCACAAGCTTTAAACATTACATGCTACTCTAATGGTCAATGGAAAACTACCTCAACTAGTATTTGTTGATCATGAAAGAGAATATTAAATGTTGTAATGTCAATGTAAAGCCACTGGGGGGAGACACCACAAATACCTGTCACAAGTTGTGAACACTGTTACTACAGTACAGTATACCACTTATCAGCCAAATGTGACACTGTCCTTAGGATACTGACAAACTTACTACTGTATGTCAGTTATTTATTTGATAGTTTCTCTTGTTTGGGTGTGTAGTGTACGGTGTTGACTCCAGTCCTGGCCCTCAGTATTACATTGATGCAAAAATCACCCGTTTCGGCAGGGATGGCAACCCTGCATACTCCATGTTGGGCAGAGTGAGAGGATCATCAAGTAAGTTCCCACCAACTTCAGGTAAATACACTTTCAATTCAGAGCTGAGCTCATGTTTTAATGTGCCTATAAAGTTGTAAAAGTATAACCATGTTATTTGTCAAAGACCAAAAGCTCATTACTAGTGAAAATGTTGATTTTCCTAAAACAGATGTTAATTACATAGGGATCTTGTTGAGTGTGGCAGTTTGTCAGCCACTTACAGCAGTATGGCAACAAGATACAGCTGGATGTGACAGCTCAAGCCTTGCCTTCTGCTGTCAGCTGTTGTAACTGAATTTCTTGAACACTCCACAAATATGCATGCACTCTAAACTGACAATGAATCTATTGCATTACACTTATGAATCTTGCTTGTTCACAAAGCCAAACCTAAATAACGCTTTTCCATCAGCAGGGCTTTTCCAGACTCCTGGACCAGGGGCATACAGCCCTGAGAATGCTCCTCCATGCAACACCCAGCGCAGACCCCCATCCTACACCATGGGCTCCCGCACTCGCTACCGTACCATCGACTCAGTGCCTGCCCCTAACAAGTACTGTCTCCCTGCTCTCATGGGCCCCCAGGTCCCCACCAAGCCAGCCAGTGCCAGCTACACCATCTCAGGGCACTGCAAGTCAGGGGGTCCCTCAGAGGACCTGTCCAAGACCCCAGGCCCTGGTAGATACAACAGTACAGATCCAAGTGTCTACCTGCCCAGGCAACCAGCTTTCTCCATGCTAGGTCGTCATGGCTTCCCCAACGATGCCACTCTGAAGCCTGGTCCTGGAACTCATAACCCTGAGAAGGTGACTGTCCACAAGCCCCGGGCCCCTGCCTTCTCTCTGGGCATTAGACACTCTGAGTTTGTCACCCCACTCGTGGTCAATGTAGCTGACTAAGAAGCACTTCTCACAACTATGTTCCTCTGTCATATAGGACTAGGTTGGATTCATCTGCAAAACAAAGAACTTGAGATGACAATAGAGAACCATTTCTACTGTGTGCTGGCTTAATATAAAATACAGGACATTTAGATACAGAACATATACAAAACTTCCACACCAAAAGTAAAGAAATATATTTTATTTACGTTCTGTATAGCAAGTGTTGTTTAGAATTAACAGAAATGTGACTATTCAGTCCAAATGTATACTGTCTGATTGAGATATATATATATATATGAATATGAATATATATTCATATTCACACACACACATACATACATACATGAAAGAAGACAAAATAAAAACATTTGCAGAACACGCAAAGTTCTTTCATTTGAATAAAATATTATACGTTCAAGAAATAACTAAATTTCAACACTGTTCATTAATACAACATATATTGACAAGTAAGTAAACAGTGTTCTTCAAGCTCTGTAAAGTCTCATGAATAAGAAATTCCATATTCATTTGTTGCCACGCACCAATAAAAGAACTGCTCACCATCTGGTAGTGGGGGCAGAGCCTTCAACACTCTTCGGGTTGCCTATATCATACCTCCAACATTGTGGGGAGGGAGTAAAAATAATAACTTAAACGGTCTATTCTATACACCAAAACACAGGAGAGATGTACATCTTGTTTAGTCAACAAAGACCCTACAATTCAACTAAGGTGGCTTTCGGGGGTGTGGAAGATGATTTCCACTCAATCCTTTGGAAGAGGTCTTCGGAAAAGCAATATATGCGGCTCTAAAAAAAGAAAGTTGCTAATTCAGTACTGACTTCAAGTTAGTAGAGATGGCTATTATTTTCAAACATGCAGATGGCATTACAATGGCTTTACATCTGTAGGGATGTGATCAGGACAACATAGAAGATTGAGGAGAAGAGGTAATTGATTTGGAGTAAAGCCACGTAATAGGTAATACAATAGACGGCCTTGATAGAAAGCTAGTTAGTACATTTCAATAATGTATTAAAGAGGATGTCAGAAAAGCAGGAATTGCTCATTTATCTTTTCATAACCAGTCATGAGAAGACTTGTGCAAGAAATTTCCCCCTCGGGGGATCAATAAAGTACCTACCTACCTATCTATCTATCTTAAGTAAAGCTTTAGAAAAGATGTTGCTCGTAAGAAACGTCAGTCCTTGGTCACTATGTTATTTTTTTTATTTCACCTTTATTTAACCAGGTAGGCCAGTTGAGAACAAGTTCTCATTTACAACTGCGACAAGTCAGTTAAGTCAGATTGGTTAGCTAACTTTTGGCCAATAACTCACCTGGCTTGTGGATCATATAGTGCATCCAGCCCTGGCTCTGCTGCACCCCCAGACCCCTCCATTCATCTTCTGTCATCAAGTGAGAGGTGGGCACCAGCTTTGATAACTGTTTCGGGAGCATAACGTGCCTGTGTAGGAAAGAGACATTGAATGAACCCAATTAAAGTAGTTAGAGTACTTTCTAGTTAGTAACTAGATATGTTTACTAGTATATGTAACGGTAGCTAGTTAGCACCAGTAGGTCAAATAACAGTGAACATGTTATGTCAACACCAGCTGATATTATTAGTTAATGTTAGCGGTCGTTAACCAAGTCAGTCCGCTAGTTAAATAAACAAATTAATCCAGCCTTCAGTTGCCAGCCAACAAATATAATAAAAGTAGCATTATTATCTTGCCAAATACAGTATTATGGCTGTCTGTCTCACTAACTAGCTAGTTGGCTAAAGCTAAAGTTGGCTAGTTAACCAACCTGGGGAGCTGGGTGCCCTTGCTTGCCGTAGAAAAGCAAGTTAACGTTCGCTAGAAAGCAAGCATGCCAGCTAAGCTAGCAAGCTGCACGTTAACAGTATATAGTACAGTAGTAGCTGTTCGTTACAACTTCAACCTACCTGTACTCAAATGCTTCATCTGTGTACTTGTCAGAGTAGTAAATTTGTTTCTTCGACATGTTTAATCGAACAGAAGAATATAACACAATTTTCTGGATACGTTTTGGTATGTTAGCAAAGCAAATTGTCCACTGCAGTGTATCGGCAAATTTTGAACTCAAACCGTCCCTCTCTTGGCCGGGATTGGTGAAGGCGCGCGTGGGCAAAAACAACTAAATGCTCAGCGCCCCGCCCCGCCCCGCCCCCCACCGTCTGACGTTGACAGCTGTAACATGGTGAGTTTCTAAAATGTATGACTTACACCAAAACACAGGAGAGATGTATATCTTGAAAAAAAAGAAAAAAGTTGCTAATTCAGTACTGACTTCAAGTTAGTAGAGATGGCTATTATTTTCAAACATGCAGATGGCATTACATTGGCTTTACATCTGTAGGGATGTGATCAGGACAACATAGAAGATTGAGGAGAAGAGGTCATTGATTTGGAGTAAAGCCACGTAATAGGTAATACAATAGACGGCCTTGATAGAAAGCTAGTTAGTACATTTCAATTATGTATTAAAGAGGATGTCAGAAATTATCTTTTCACAACCAGTCATGAGAAGACTTGTGACTTAAGTAAAGCTTTAGAAAAGATGTTGCTCGTACGAAACGTCAGTCCTTGGTCACTATGTTATTTTTTTTATTTCACCTTTATTTAACAAGGTTGGCCAGTTGAGAACGCAAATTGTCCACTGCAGTGTATCGGCAAATTTTGAACTCAAACCGTCCCTCTCTTGGCCGGGATTGGTGAAGGCGCGCGTGGGCAAAAACAACTAAATGCTCAGCGCCCCGCCCCGCCCCGCCCCCACCGTCTGACGTTGACAGCTGTAACATGGTGAGTTTCTAAAATGTATGACTTTTCTGATTTTTCCTTTGTTTTGCTATTCGAGTCAATGTCCATTTATCATGCTTCTTTAGTCCTACAATCATGAATATTCGTTAACAAATGCCTGAATGCCACAAACAATGGTATATAGCCCTATTCTAAGGGATTCGTTTTACTGGGGGTGGTCGTGTAATGTAATGATGTGTACGAGCACAAAAGACCACGTCTGTAATTTTAGTTATCTGCCATGTAAGTTATTTTTACATGGCAGGAGAGTTTAAATTCCAGCCATAATAACCTACTGTTTTTGGCAAACTCCAAGGTCCTCTGATAATACTCGTCCCGTGCGAATCGACATCCCTGTGTTTGAGAGAAATGTCTTGAGTTTGACAGGTGTTGCTTACTTGTTGAGCAAGAACACAATAACTGATTCGATAAATTGAACGTTGTTAGCGCATAGACTATATATAAATTACCTACATGTAGCCTATCAACTTTCACAATGAATGCATTTATTTATATGTTTTGTGAGTATGAATTGAATATTGCCAAATTCATCAGTAAAAAACATTGCGCCTATTTAATGTGACCCTTGCTGTTAATAGATGGCAAAGCCACATACAACTGGCCTAAACTTTTGGAAATGATAAATTCACTTTTTCATCCGTAGCCTTAAAACGCATCTCAAGTGCAAGTGCACTGTTTAGCTCACATCTGAAGGATAGCGGGCATAGACGTCTACTGCGGAACGATAAAATATCCTAATGATTATGATCACACTTCCGCAATTGAAATATTATGGGGACACTATACCCAAAATGGTTTGGTATTGTTTCGAAACTTGGAAACTAAGTTCGAGTTATCAGCGTAACCTGTTATCATCTAGAAAAAAAAAAGAATTACAGGGTCCAGTTTTGAACAAAATAATCCCCTCCGAATAGTCCTCTGGAATTACGGACATTCTGGGGTAATAATTACATAATTAACTTTCTCTAGTAATACTAGTCCAGTGAGTAAGTGCAAAGTCCCTTGCCCTATCAGGCCCTGAGTTTCCTGCCCTGCTAGACCCTCAGCCCCCTGACCTGGGGGACCCACCATTCCCTGACCCGGGTGGCCTGCTGTCTCCAGTTCTGGGGAGCAATGGAAAACCCTCCGGCCCTCGCACCTGAGGAACCACCTGACCTCGTCTCTGGGGCCCAGCCGGGCCCTGCCTCCATGACGAATCTCACCCAGGGGTTCCCACCTGCTCCACCATGGGAGCCATTGCTTTCAGCACTGGTGAAAGAGTCACCAACCTCCGCAGCAACCAGTGAGCTGCCAAAGACAGTTGTGGCCGTTGTGCCACATTCCTCCGCCGCAGTAGGCAAGCCATCTCCTTCAGCCGTGGCCAACCTCCGGCATTGCACTCAGCGCCCACGGATGGGCCCCACCGGCCCTGCACCAGCTGAGTTAGAGGATCTTCCGCAACCCCCTTGACATCCCATGGGGCGACCAGACACTTTTCCCTCAATGCTCTCATCACGGGGCGGACCCTAAGCCCTTTATGTGCATTAGAGCCTGCACCCTCCTGGCTCCCATGGCTCTCCAAAGTGACACTGGCTATCAGCTGCCTCTCTATTTCTGCCAGACGCACACAAAGACTCAATCCTGTTGAGCCCCTTAGCAGCTCTGCCCCTCTATTCTGCCTGTCCTGACATATAGGACTAGGTGCTTAAGGACAAAGCCCCCCATTCATGCCTTTTCTGATGTGTGGATTTCCATAAGAAATCCAGGGACGGCTGTAAAAAATAAAGGCCATGCCTGTGCACGTGACTTTCCCCACAGTCCCATTTGGGTAATTTCTTTCTCCTCTTCTTAGCTGTCTATCACAGCCTCCTGGCTTCAGCCAATTGGTGTGCATTTGGACTCTGGCCCCTCCCACTCTAGCTCAGACTGGTTATCGTCTTTAGCCGATGAAGACGCAAAGTTTGGTTAGAGAACAACTTTTCAGTGTTTTTTCTAAAGTGTTTGTGCGCGCATCTGCAATAACCATAAAGATCACTTTTAGGTGTGTGTGTGCTAATGTGTGATGGTGAAATAGAGAATACAACTCTGGATATGGACACATCTGCCTGGTTCTTGCCGGACCGCTTGTAGTGGGTCAGAACTAAGTAGAGTAAGCTTTAGTCACTAGCGGGTGAGGGCATCTTCAGCCAACTGCACAGACGGCCCAGCTAGCCATTTTTTCAAATGGCTCAAGTAAAAGTGAAAGTCTCCCAGTAAAATACTACTTCAGTAAAAGTCTAAAAGTATCTGGTTTAAAATGTACTTAAGTACAGTGGTGGAAAAATTTACACAATTGTCATACTTGAGAAAAAGTAAATGCTATGCATCAAATCCGATGGCACAATTTTCTTGTTTTTATTTTATTTACAGACAGACCGGGGCATACTCCAACACTCCAACACATAATTTACATATGCAGTATTTGTGTTTAGTGAGTCCACCAGATCAGAGGCAGTAGGGATGACAACACATTATATTGATATGTGTGTGAATTGGGCCATATTGCTGTCCTGCCTGAGCATTCGAAATGAAACAAGTACTTTTGGATGTCAGGGAAAAATTATGGGAAGTAAAAGTTGTTTATTTTTACTATTTTCTAATAGTGAAGACATCAGATCTATGAAATAACACATGGAATCGTGTAGTAACCAAAAAAGTGTTAAACAAATCAAAATATATTATATAATTTAGATTCTTCAAAGTAGCCTCTCTTTGCCTTGATGAAAGCTTTGCACACTCTTAGCATTCTCTCAACCAGCTTCATGAGGAATGCTTTTCCAGCAGTCTTGAAGGAGTTCCCACATATGCTGAGCACTTGTTGGCTGCTTTTCCTTCACTCTGCGGTCCAACTCATCCCAAACCATCTCAATTGGGTTGAGTTCAGGTGATTGTGGAGGCCAGGTCATCTGATGCAGCAGTCCATCTATCTCCTTCTTGGTCAAATAGCCCTTACACAGCCTTAAGGTGTGTTTTGGGTCATTGTCCTGTTGAAAAACAAATTATAGTCCCACTAAGCGCAAACCAGATGGGATGGCGTATCACTGCAGAATGCTGAGGTAGCCATGCTGGTTAAGTGTGCCTTGAATTCTAAATAAATCACTGACAGTGTCACCAGCAAAGCACCTCCACACCATCACAGCTCCTCCTCCATGCTTCACGGTGGGAAGCACACATGCAGAGATAATCCGTTCACCTACTCTGCGTCTCACAAAGACACGGCGGTTGGAACCAAAAATCTCAAATTTTGACTCATCAGACCAAAGGACAGATTTCCACCAGTCTGATGTCCATTTCTCGTGTTTCTTGATCCAAGCAAGTTTTTTCTTCTTATTGGTGTCCTTTAATAGTGGTTTCTTTGCAGAAATTCAACCATGAAGGCCTAATTCACGCAGTCTCCTCTGAACAGTTGATGTTCAGATGTGTCTGTTACTTGAATTCTGTGAAGCATTTATTTGGGCCAATTGTGCGCCGCCCTATGGGACTCCCAATCACGGCAGGATGTGATACAGCCTGGATTGTCATGGCTAAGGGTGGCTACTTTGAAGAATCTCAAATATAATATATATTTTGATTTGTTTAACACTTGCTTGGTTACTACATGATTCCATATGTATTATTTCAGGTCTGTCTATAAACATGCCCTTTTTGTTACAAATGTAAGCAGACTCATGCATAATGCACATTTACTAATAATGTAGCAGGCATTGTTAATTGTTATGAACACAACCTTCTGTCCGTCTCCAACTGTTTGAACAGTATGCTAGCCTGTCCAGTTTGTTCGGATGTTGAAATCAAGTGGCTTACCTTATTTATCAGAATGAGAACGAGCCAATTCCTTATATAACTGTTTATAGTTAACTTCTCCTCTATTCGAGTAAAATAATGTCTCAATGTGTTTCTGTGTCCATATGACCGATTATGTTGGACCAAACCTCAAATGCAAATAGAGTTGACACTGTTTGTCAGAGAGGAAGAAGTGATCTCTCATCTTTGTTGTTGTGAGTGATAGGTGGGGTGGCTTGGGAGAAAGAGGCGAAGCAAGAGGTTTCACTCTCGCCAAAATCTGTCCAAAATAAGCCCATATGCGTTTCAATGCGCTTATTTTGAACCTAAGCTTCTCGCCTGCCTTTCCGCCTTTGGGACAACGACTCCCATTGTTAGGACGGAGACGTGAGCATCTCTTCATTATATACAGCTCTCTGGTGTAAATGGGAAGGTGCACAGCACAGAAGGAGCGAATGAGACGAGACCAAAAAGACAACATGAGAACATTTTCATAAAAGGGCATTTTAAACATCGCGCAAAAACATACATTCAAATTAATCAAATGAGTTCGATATAGCGCCCTGTCCTAGTATGGAGCCATAGGTTCAGGGGCGTTTTAGGCATAGGAAACCTGCGCCCCCCTCCCCAAACAATATATACCCCCCAAAAAATCTACAACAAAAAAATCAATATATATGTATTTTTAATTATTATAAAAACAGTGTTGTTGACACATTTCGACAGTGGAATTAATCATAAAAAATACAATAATAAAAAACAAATAATCGTCAGAGCTGCTGCGCTAACCAGCTATCTCTTTTAGCATTCCAGCTAGCGATTAGCGTCTGGTTAGCTAGCCAACAGACATTTAGAAGTCGCGCTTTAAATTCATGGACGTCGGGTCCATGAGCGCCGGGAGACAGTTTAGGAGCCGCTCTGAATATAACATAGGAGAAACACTGAAAAATACACCGAATAACACATTAAATCAAGACTTAATTATTTGTTATCAGTGAAATTATATTGCTGACTAGACAGATAGTGGTGAGTGAGGGCGGGGCCAAGTGTGGACGGTGGGTGAGTCGAGTGCGCGCGACTGTTGACATCGGGGGCACAATATAGAAGGACGAGGAAAGATGAGAAAGAAGAAGAAAAAATACATTTACCTAGAATTAGTAATATTACAAACTTTTGCCGGGGGTGTAGGTCCTGGATGGCAGGAAGCTTGATTTGATCAGATTTTGATCTCTTTTAGTCCTCATTTGGACTAATCTTCCAAGAGTCCTTAAACATTAAAATACAATTTATAAAACTATCACATTTTCACATATAACATACTGTTACAAACAAACATAATACACTGACATATTGACCAGACGATACTCTTAACAGTCTAAACATATAGATTGATTCCTTCATCTACCATAGTCCTGCACAACCTTCCTATTTATTACATTTAAATGGTATGTATTGTTTGAATTTATATATTAAAAAATGTCTGGTTTGTTCAGATCAATTATTCAATTTCTTTTTTGCTCTAAATCTAAATGTTATTTTACCTATTTCTCTTTTATATCTGGATAACACATAGATGGTGGACACTCTATTCCTAGTATTTACTGAATGTTTGTCTCTTACCAACTGAATACCGTTGTGAATGCAGTTTGGCCATTTTATATGGTGTACATTGTGAAATAAAATAATAATGTTTTTTCCAATGATCTTGTTGATTGATGACCAACCAAGAGCATTGTGCATGACTACAACAGAAGAACCATATCTCCACCTTAAAACAATCCTTACTGCTTTGTTCTGGGCAATCTGCAGCCTCCTAATTTCACTTGCTGGTGCATTCCCCCAGACCACAGAACAGTAGTTAACCTGACTCCTAATTAATGTTTGGGTTGTTTGTTTAATAATCTTTTCCTTCTGATCATGCATGCAGTTTTAATATTTTTTTTACATAGATGAGTTATTTGAGACGACCATGATAAGCAGTTGTCTAGTTGCACTCCTAGTAATTTGGTTTCTGCCACTTCCTCAATTTGTACTCCCCCCCCATACTTAATTGTATCCCATGTTGTGTTGGCCGTTTCCTGGTGGAACAGATCAACATAACCTTGGTTTTCTTGATGTTCAAAACAAGTTTGTTACGGCAAACCCACTCCCTGATATTTCCCAGATCTACTTGTAGAACTTGCTGTACCTGTTGAACCGATTATCTTGCTGTATAAATTGTAGTATCATCTGCAAATGTAGTAGCTTTAGTTTCAGATAAGGCATAAGGAAGGCATGGTTGGTATATATTAAGTAAAGATGTGGCCCAAGGCAGCTGCCCTGTGGTATTCCACAGTTTAAGGCATGAGGGGAAAACTACCTATTAATATAGGTGGACTGTTTCCTGTCAGTTAGATATGACTGTACCGAGTTCAATGCTGCCTCCTTAAACCCATAATGCAATAATTTTGTCAAGATTATTTAATGAGCCACTAAATCAAATTCTGCACTAAAATCTAAAAATATTACACCCACAAACCTGCCATTATCCATAGCATTGAGCCACTGGTCAGTCATGTCAACCAATGCAGTGATAGTAGAATGGTTTCTGCGATAAGCATGCTGATTCGCTGTGATCAGAACATTATTATATACTAATCCAAGATGGCGTAATCAGTGCAGACGTGTTTTTTTGTTGTTGTCCCGTCTAAATAGTTTGTAGTAGTTTGTAATTTGTCTTTACATACATTTTTATTTTGTTCCCGATTTACCCCTCCTGCAAGCCACCTTACCCAACGTGATACGGATCAAATATCAAATATCGGATCAAATATCCGTACTTTTTCCACTATTTAACTGAACCGCAGTCAAAAGTTAGCCTGCTAGCTAGCTTGCTAACCAGCCATCGCTAACCACTGCTAGCGGTCATCACCTCCGCTCTAGCTGTTGAGCCAGCTTTCAATTCGGACAATATTGCCAGTCTGCTCAGCGCGCTACCAACCCAGCGCTTAGACGGCGCTTATCGGACTGCGTTCCCTTCCACTTCACCGGATTTCCACTGAAAGTACCGGACCACCACACCGGATCATCACAGCTAGCTAGCTGCATTCGACTGACCGACGTCTATAGCTAAGCTCCATTGTCTACATGCTACCAAGGCTAGCGTGAGCTAGGCCCATCTCCCGGACATCCGACGTGTGCTAGCTACTCTCCCGGGCTCCAGTACCTTTATCAACCTACCTGGACCTTCTACTGTCGACACGGAGCCCCACCGAGCCACCGTGACTGGCCTGCCGACGTAATTGTCCGACGTGGTCTCAACAGGGTTCTCCTCTGCTACGTCGCTGAAGATACATCTGCTAGCTCCGGACTGCTAACACTCTGAACGCCGTGCCATAGAACTGATTCCCCGGCTCACCACTTTGCTTTTTCATCGGATCCTACGCTTGTTCAGCTCCACAGCTGATGCCTGCAGGACTGTTTGGTTATATGGTATTTATTTCTGTTTAACTACCAGGCCTCAGGTCCTGTGTGTAGTACATCACTTTTTCTAACTGACCCTCTTTGTCCATTCACCTCCATTACCCGTCGTTGTCTTAGCTCTCTTAATTAACTGTTATCTTTTATTTTTATTAATTTTTTGCCCTCTTCTTATTTCAATATGCCTTGTCTTTTGTTGTTTAGGTTAGCTATTATTGTTTTATTTCACTGTAGAGCCCCCAGTCCTGCTCAACATGCCTCTGATAGCTCCTTTGTCCCTCCCCCCACACATGCGGAGACCTCATCTGGCTTAACTGGTGTCTCCAGAGATGCAACCTCTCTCTTCATTACCCAACGCCTAGGTTTACCTCCACTGAACTCACATCCTACCATACCCTTGTCTGTACATTATGCCCTTAACCTATTCCACCACGCCCAGAAATCTGCTCCTTTTATTTTATGTAGCCAACGTACTAGACGTCCAGTTCTGAAAGCCCTCAGCCGAATATTGATTCTATTACTCCTCTGTTCCTCTGGTGATGTAGAGGTAAACCCAGGTCCTATAACCCCCAGTACTACACCTATTCCCCAGGCGCTCTCATTTGTTGATTTCTGTAACCGTAAAAGCCTCGGTTTCATGCATGTTAACATTAGAAGCCTCCTCCCTAAGTTTGACTTATTCACTGCTTTAGCACACTCCGCCAACCCGGATGTTCTAGCTGTGTCTGAGTCCTGGCTTAGGAAGGCCACCAAAAATTCGGAAATTTCCATCCCCAACTACAACATTTCCCGTCAAGATAGAACTGCCAAAGGTGGCGGAGTTGCAATCTACTGCAGAGATAACCTGCAGAGTTCTGTCATACTGTCCAGGTCTGTGCCCAAACAGTTTGAGCTTCTACTCTTAAAAATCCACCTTTCCAGAAATAAGTCTCTCACTGTTGCCGCCTGTTACAGACCCCCCTCAGCCCCCAGCTGTGCCCTGGACTCCATATGTGAATTGATTGCCCCACATCTATCTTCAGAGTTTGTACTGTTAGGTGACTTAAACTGGGATATGCTTAACACCTCGGCTGTACTTCAATCTAAGATTGATGCCCTCAATCTCACGCAAATTATCAAGGAACCCACCAGGTACAACCCAAAATCTGTAAACATGGGTACCATTATTGATATCATTCTGACTAACTTGCCCTCCAAATACACCTCCTCTGTTTTCAACCAGGATCTCAGCGATCACTGCCTCATCGCCTGCGTTCGCAATGGGTCAGCGGTCAAACGACCACCCCTTATCACTGTCAAACGCTCCCTAACACACTTTTGTGAGCAGGCCTTTCTATTTGATCTGGCCCAGGTATCCTGGAAGGATATTGACCTCATCCCGTCAATAGAGGATGCCTGGTTGTTCTTTAAAAGTGCTTTCCTCTCCATCCTAAATAAGCATGCCCCTTTCAAAAAACGTAGAACTAAGAATAGATATAGCCCGTGGTTCACCCCAGACTTGACTGCACTAGACCAACACAAAAACATCCTGTGGCGCACTGCATTAGCATCGAACAGCCCCCGCGATATGCAGCTATTCAGGGAAGTCAGGAACAAGTACACACAGTCAGTTAGAAAAGCAAAGGCCAGCTTTTTCAAACAGAAATTTGCTTCCTGTAGTACTAACTCCAAAAAGTTCTGGGACACTGTTAAATCCATGGAGAATAAGAGCACCTCCTCCCAGTTGCCCACTGCATTGAGGCTCGGAAACACTGTTACCAACGATAAATCCACGATTATCGAAAATTTCAATAAGCATTTTGCTACGGCTGGCCATGCTTTCCACCTGGCTACCCCTACCCCGGCCAACAGCTCTGCACCCTCGGCAGCTACTTGCCCAAGCCCCCCCCGCTTCTCCTTCACCCAAATCCAGACGGCTGATGTTCTGAAAGAGCTGCTAAGTCTGGACCCCTACAAATCTGCTGGGCTAGATAATCTGGACCCTCTCTTTCTGAAATTATCAGCCAAAATTGTTGCAACACCTATCACTAGCCTGTTCAACCTCTCTTTCGTATCGTCTGAGATCCCTAGAGATTGGAAGGCTGCCGCGGTCATCCCCCTCTTCAAAGGAGGAGACACTCTAGACCCAAAATGTTATAGACCAATATCCATCCTGCCCTGCCTTTCTAAAGTTTTCGAAAGCCAAGTTAACAAACAGATAACTGACCACTTCGAATCCCACCGTACCTTCTCTGCTATGCAATCTGGTTTCCGAGCTGGTCATGGGTGCACCTCAGCTACGCTCAAGGTACTGAACGACATCATTACCGCCATCGATAAAAGACAGTACTGTGCAGCCGTTTTCATCGACCTGGCCAAGGCTTTCGACTCTGTCAATCACCGCATTCTTATTGACAGACTCAATAGCCTTGGTTTCTCAAGTGACTGCCTTGCCTGGTTCTCTAACTACTTTGCAGACAGAGTTCAGTGTGTCAAATCGGAGGGCCTATTGTCCGATCCTCTGGCAGTCTCTATGGGGGTGCCACAGGGTTCAATTCTTGGGCCAACCCTTTTCTCTATATACATCAACGATGTCGCTCTCGCTGCTGGTGACTCTCTGATCCATCTCTATGCAGATGACACCATTCTGTATACATCTGGCCCCTCTTTGGATACTGTGTTTACTAACCTTCAATCAAGCTTCAATGCCATACAACACTCCTTCCGTGGCCTCCAACTGCTCTTAAACGCTAGTAAAACTAAGTGCATGCTTTTCTATCGTACGCTGCCAGCACCCGCCCACCGGACTATCATCACTACTCTCGACGGATCCGAATTAGAATACGTGGACACCTACAAATACCTAGGCATCTGGTTAGACTATAAACTCAACTTCCAGACTCACATCAACCATCTCCAATCCAAAATTAAATCCAGAATTGGCTTCCTATTTCGCAACAGAGCCTCCTTCACTCATGCTGCCAAACATGCCCTTGTAAAACTGACTATCCTACCGATCCTTGATTTTGGCGATGTCATTTACAAACTAGCCTCCAACACTCTACTTAGCAAATTGGATGTAGTCTATCACAGTGCCATCCGTTTTGTCACCAAAGCCCCATACACTACCCATCACTGCGACCTGTATGCTCTCGTTGGCTGGCCTTCATTATATATTCGTCGCCAAACCCACTGGCTCCAGGTCATCTACAAGTCTTTGTTAGGTAAATCCCCGCCCTATCTCAGCTCACTGGTCACTATAGCAACACCCACCCGTAGCATGCGCTCCAGCAGGTTTATCTCTCTGGTCACCCCCAAAGCCAACACCTCCTTTGGCCGCCATTCCTTCCAGTTCGCTGCTGCCAATGACTGGAACGAATTGCAAAAATCATTGAAGCTAGAGGTTCCTATCTCCCTCAATAACTTTAAGCATCAGTTGTCAAAGCTGCTTATCGATCACTGCACCTGTATATAGCCCTTCTGTATATAGCCCACACTACTACCTCATCCCTATATTTATTTTTGTTTATTTCACTAATCTTGCACTCCAGTATCTCTATTTGCACATCCTTCATTCCTGTGTTAATGATGATAATTCTGTAATTTATTTTACCACTATAGTCTATTTATTGTCCTACCTCCTAACCTTACTGCATTTTTGCACTACATTTTGCACTCTGTATATAGATTTTCTATTGTTTTTTTTTTTTTTTTGACTGTTTGTTTAATGTGTAACTCTGTGTTGTTTTTGTCGCACTGCTTTGCTTTGTCTTGGCCAGGTCGCAGTTGCAAATGAGAACTTGTTCTCAACTGACCTACCTGGTTAAATAAAGGTGAAATAAAATAAAAAAAAATAAATAAAAATAAAAATTTTCCATATACTCCCACATTTGACTACTCACAATACCCTCCAATATCTTAATGAGTGAAAGGAGAAGACTAATTGGTCGACTATTGGCAGGAGTAATGGGTTCTTTGCTGTCTTTCGGGATTGGACACAGTTTAGCATGCTTCCATACATTTGGAAATGTCCCCTTTTCCAGTGACCAATTAAATATGTATTTCAGTGGAGCTGCAATCTGGGGAGCAGCATAGCGAAGTAAAAAATTGTCCATAAGATCATAACCTGTAGATTTACCATTGGGTAATGACTTCAATAAGTTTAACACCTCCTGTACTGACACTATTTGTAGATTAAAAGAGCAGGTTTATTTGCTCATAATGTGATTATCAATCCAATGAACAATGACTTGTTTGGAAGAATGGGTGTTTACATTATCACTCAGTAAATTAATTTTCTTTGTTATCGTTTTGTTATCGTTCTCCCATCAACCTCCACAATAGATGGGCATGATGAGATAGATGTACCAAGTAAGCCCTTAACTGTATTCCATACCTTTTAAAAATAATTTTTACAATCAATAAAAGCATTTTTATACGATTACGATTTACGATTTAATTTAACTGCATAATTACGTAGTGTTCTATAACTCTGTTAATCAATTTCTAGTTTAGATTTGGGTGCTAAGACTTTTGCCATATTTCTTTGACAAAATGCCTCTCCCAGTTCATCATCAATCCATGGAGATGGACGAGCCCCAACTGTACTCTTTCTTACTGTGGCATGATGGTCCATTACCTCAGTAAGCAAATCAATACAACATTCTGTAGTGTGATTTAAATCATCCTCTAGATAAATCTACTCCCAGGGTACAGCAGCCAAATCATTTTGAAAAAGCTCATGATTAAATGTTTAAAAAA
Source organism: Thymallus thymallus (assembly GCA_023634145.1). Classification (NCBI taxonomy): domain Eukaryota; kingdom Metazoa; phylum Chordata; class Actinopteri; order Salmoniformes; family Salmonidae; genus Thymallus; species Thymallus thymallus. Next base: position 25,133,941 of record CM042392.1, on the reverse strand, counting down.
TCCTTGGGGGTTCCTTTGGAACCTTGGTGTTCATAGTAATGGTCACAATATTATGGTCTGTCCAGCCCACTGGCATTGATCTGGCTTTTAAGCATCACAATGGTATTTTACAGAAGATCAGATCAATGCTTGTGTCTGAACGGAGACCTAACTTAGTTTGTTTCAAACCACAGCTCTCAGCATATCTCATTAATTTAGTTATATTAGAATTTTTATGATCCTTCCAATTTATATTAAAAACTCCCAATATAAATACATCTCTGTTACTCTGTGGCCTGGTCAAACCCAATACATAAATCATCCAGATAGGACACATTAGAGCTGGGAGGTCTATATACACATCCTACCAATATGAGTGCCTGGTGAAGCAGATGTACTTGAGCCCATTATTTTTTTATTTAAACTTTATTTTGACAGGGAAAACAGACTGAGACCTAGATCTCTTTTACGGCTGTGTCCTGTTTAAACATGTTAACATGTACAATTTAGACACATAGACAGACCTTTTGGAGAAGAAAGATCTCAACAAAAACAGAGAAACATTTCAAGAAAAACAAAGAAAAACATAGAGTTCAACAGAAACAAACACAGACAACATCATATTGATCCTCTAAAATATTTTTGAAATGGGCAAGGGGCACCAAAGTGTCTAGCTTGAGGTGGGTCTGCAATTTGTTCCACAGAAAAGGTGCAAAGGAACTGAAGGCAGTTCTACCCAAATCTGTGTAGACTGCAGGTGTCTCTAATGTAATCCATGACTGTGATCTGGTATTACAATTAGTATGTCTAGTGGAAATTAATGCTGAAATATATGGCGGGTGTTTTAAAAGGAGTGCTTTATAAATAAACAGAAGAGCATGTTTTTCTCGCCAGACAGAGGGGCCCAACCCACATTTTGGTATAGAATACAATGATGTGTTCTGAAACTATCCCCCCTGATAAACCTGAGTGCACAATGGTAAATAGCATCCTGTGGTTTTAATGTGGTTGCCGAAGCATGCATATAGATAACTTAGTAGGCTGAACAATTTTTTTTCTATTTACAGAGGATAGACAGGCCCTGTTTCTGTAAAAAAAAACTAACTTGAATTTTAAATTTTTTCCCAATTCACTAACATGTTTTTGAAAGGAGAGCCTATCATTTAACCATACGCCTAAATATACAGCGGTTGAAATAAGTATTGAACACGTCACCATTTTTCTCAGTAAATATATTTCCAAAGGTGCTATTGACATGAAATCTTCACCACATGTTGGTAACAACCCAAGTAATCCATACATACAAAGAAACCAAAACAAATTAAGTTATGTGTAATAATGTGAAATGACACAGGGAAAAAGTATTGAACACATGAAGAAAGGGAGGTTCAAAAAAGCATAGAAAGCCAAGACAACAGCTGAAAACTATCAGTAATAAAAAAGCAATCCAGCCCCCTGTCAGTGCAAATTAATATCAGCTGGTTCAGTCCCAACTGATGGCCTACAAAAAGGTCTCATTGCCAAGGTGTCACACAAGACACATCTCATGATGGGTAAAAGCAAAGAGCTGTCTCAAGACATTCGCAACCTAATTGTTGCAAAACATAATGATGGCATTGGTTATAGGCACATTTCTAAGCTTCTGAATGTTCCAGTGAGCACTGTTGGGGCCATAATACGGAAGTGGAAAGACAATCATTTCACCATAAATTTGCCTCGACCAGGTGCTCCTCGTAAATTTGCCCATTCATCCTTCCTTCAATTATGTGAAGTTTGCCAGTACCATTTGCTGAAAAGCAGCCCCACACCATGATTTTCCCACCTCCAAACTTCACTGTTGGTATGGTGTTTTTAGGGTGATGTGCAGTGCCATTTCTCCTCCAAACATGGTGTGTATTATGACATCCAAACAGTTCAAAATTGCTCTCATCTGACCACATCTGACCACAGTATTTCACTGGCTTTTCCAAATGTTGTGCAGCAAACTTTAAACAAGCTTTTTTTTTCAGCAATGGAGTCTTGGAGCGTGGTGAGCGTGCATACAGGCCATGGCGGTGTAGTGCATTACTTACTGTTTTCTTTGAGACAACAGTACCTGCTAATTGCAGGTCTTTTTGAAGCTCTCCACAAGTGGTCCTTGGCTCTTGGACAACTCTTCTGATTATTCTTTTCACTCCTCTGTCAGAAATCTTGCGAGGAGCACCTGGTCGAGGCAAATTTATGGTGAAATGATTGTCTTTCCACTTCCGTATTATGGCTCCAACAGTGCTCACTGGAACATTCAGAAGCTTAGAAATGCGCCTATAACCAATGCCATCATTATGTTTTGCAACAATTAGGTTGCGAAGGTCTTGAGACAGCTCTTTGCTTTTACCCATCATGAGATGTGTCTTGTGTGACACCTTGGCAATGAGACCTTTTTGTAGGCCATCAGTTGGGACTGAACCAGCTGATATTAATTTGCACTGACAGGGGGCTGGATTGCTTTTTAATTACTGATAGTTTTGAGATGTTGTCTTGGCTTTCCATGCCTTTTTGCACCTCTCTTTCTTCATGTGTTCAATACTTTTTCCCTGTGTCATTTCACATTATTACACATAACTTAATTTCTGAACTTATTTGTTTTGGTTTCTTTGTATGTATGGATTACTTGGGTTGTTACCAACATCTGGTGAAAATGTCATGTCAATAGCACCTTTGGAAATATATTTACTGAGAAAAATGGTGACCTGTTCAATACTACTTTCACCCGCTGTATATATGCAGAGACGTTCGATTTGAGTATCATCCAGGCTAGTAATTGCAAGAGTGTTTCTAACTGAGAGTTTAGACCTAGAAAAATACATAACATTTGTTTTATTAAGATTTAAAACAAGTTTGAGCTGTAAAAGAGACTCCTGTAGTATCTTAAAATCGGACTCCAACTGCATGAATGTTTGTTCGGCTGTTGGAGCAATATAATAAATCACAGTGTCATCTGCATATAAATGGAATTTACAATATTTAAAATCATCACCAATGCTGTTAATATACAGTGAGAACAATAAAGGGCCAATTATTGAACCCTGAGGGACCCCTTTAAGTAACTGTAACGGTTCGGACTTGACCCCATCGACCAAGACGGCCTGAGTTCTATCTTTAAGATAATCATAGAACCATCGGCAGGCATCAGTACCCAGTCCAATAGCTGCAAGCTTATGTAAAAGGATAGCATGGTCTACAGTGTCAAAGGCTTTAGACAAGTCAACAAATAACGCAGCACAGTGCCTTCTATTATCTAAGGCATTTGCGATATCATTTACAACGAGCATAATGGCCGATGTGGTACTGTGTTTTGATCTAAACTCAGATTGATGGATGCTAAGAATACTGTTTGCAGAAAGAAAAGATAGTAACTGTTTACTGACTAAGGATTCTAAGATCTTTGCCAGACAGGCGAGCATAGAAATGGGTCGGTAATTATCCAGATCACTACAGTCACCTCCTTTATGTAATGGCAGAACATAAGCTGATTTCCACACCTTAGGGATAGTTCCTGTGCTTAAAGTTAGATTAAAAATGTGTGTCACTGAACCAGCATACATTATTATTACACTATTTGAAGGTCATCCCTTCTCTTAAAGGGTATATGATTCTGAATGTACAGTGCTACACCCCCACCATCCATATTCCTGTCCCTTCTAAGTAGACTATATCCATGAATGTTAATTTGCCCATCATTTACAGATGGATCCAAATGCGTTTCAGTCAAAAATATGAATATTATTTATGTATTTTCCTTCATAATGGGTTACAGTTTTTTTCTTCTTTCATTGATCTCCGTGGGAAAGTGGTCATTCATTCCAAAATCAGTGTTTCTGAGTTCTCTGCCCCCTCTTCACGATTTCCTTTTGGGTTGACATAAAGTCTCGGACAGTGTCCTCACTTCTTCCGCTGTTGCCATTCTCCGGTATACATTAAAATATTAGATTGTCCCGCATTGATCGACACTGTACATAAAGCAAGGTTTCTTTAAGTTGTTTGTTCTCCCTTTGCACCACCTCCACCTTGCCATGAATAGTCTACAGTACATTTCAGCACCGTATTCTCTTTCTTTAGATCGTCAATCTGACATTGGCTGAATTCTAGACTGGCACATAATGCATTGATGTCCTGTCGTAGTATATCCAAGATATCAAGTTTGGCAAGCCTTTCATTGATAGATTTCAACAAGTCAACATCCATATCCGTAAACCTCTCCCCACTCTCTACTGCCGCCCTCTTGCTTGGGGATGGTTTAATGCCATCGTTGATACCTCTTGGCCAACTTTGCTTTGGTTTGTTTTCCTTAACAGTGCTTGAATGCTCAGAAACCAGCGGCTTGTTTATTTGAGCTCGTAAGTATCTCTCGTCAATGAATCGTTCAAGCTCTTCAATGGATTCTGAATCATCCAGTGTGTTTGCAGGTAAGGTAAAACAAAATAAAATAAAAACAACTTATGTGTCTTTCCGGACCTATACAGACCGTCGGTAGATACACCCAATACAAAAGTAAATTAAAACGTTTGTGTACTCCTGCCTAATGTATTGAAATATTTGCTGCAAAAAATTAACGGTGCAGTTTGAGTTGCTTGGCCCTAGTGATGTATTGGGCCGTAGGCACTGCCCTCTTTAGCGCCTTACGGTCAGATGCCGAGCAGTTGCCATACCAGGTGGTGATGCAACCGGTCAGAATGCTTTCGATGGTGCAGCTGTAGAACCTTTTGAGGATCTGGGGACGCATGCCAAATCTTTTCAGTCTCCTGAGGGAGAAAAGCTGTTGTTGTGCCCTCTTCACAACTGTCTTGGTTTGTTTGGACCATGATAGTTTGTTGGTGATGTGGACACCAAGGAACTCCACCGCTCCACTACAGCCCCGTCGATATTAATGGGGGCCTGTTCGGCCCTCCTTTTCCTGTAGTCCACAATCATATCCTTTGTCTTGCTCACATTGAGGGAGATGTTGTTGTCCTGGCACCACACTGCCAGGTCTCTGACCTCCTCCCTATAGGCTGTCCACTGTTGTGTCTTCAGCAAACTTATTGATGGTGTTGGAGTCGTGGTTGGCTACACAGTCGTGGGTGAACAGGGAGTACAGGAGGGGACTAAGCACGCACCCCTGAAGGGCCCCAGTGTTGAGGATCAGCATGGCAGATGTGTTGTTGCCTACCCTTACAACCTGGTTGCGGCCCGTCAGGTTGTTGGGGGGTATTCGAATTTGAGTGGGTCTAGGGTTTCCGTGATGATGGTGTTGATGTGCGCAATGACAAGCCTTCCAAAGTACTTCATGTTTACCGACGTGAGTGCTACTGGGTGGTAGTCATTTAAGCAGGTTACCTTTGCATTCTTGGGCACAGGGACTATGGTGGTCTGCTTGAAACATGGGTATTACAGACTCGGTCAGGGAGAGGTTGAAAATGTCAGTGAAGACACATGCCAGTTGGTCCGTGCATGCTCTGAGTACACGTCCTGGTAATCCGTCTGGCCCTGCGACCTTGTGAATGTTGACCTCTATAAAGGTCTTTCTCACATCGGCTACGGAGAGCGTGATTACACAGTCATCTGGAACAACTGGTGCTCTCATGCATGCTTCAGTGTTGCTTGCCTCGAAGCGAGCATTGAAGGCATTTACCTTGTCTGGTAGGCTCGCGTGCACATACATTGTCTTATTTATAATTATAAACTGGGTGGTTCAAGCCCTGAATGCTGATTGGTTGAAAGCCGTGGTATATCAGACCCTATACCACGGGTATGACAAAGCATTTATTTTTACTGCTCTAATTACGTTGGTAACAAGTTTATAGTAGCAATAAGGCACCTCAGGAGTTTGTGGTATATTGGCCATATTCCACACCCCCCCGGGCCTTATTGCTTAACTGTAATGTAACAACTGTTTTAAGCCTCTGTAAATCATTTACATCAATTGATTTGTAACTTCTAGTTGTTTCCATGGGCCCCATGTGTGATAGTTTTCCTTTTGAAGTTAGTTACATAGAAACAGCATTCCCAGAGAGTGTGTTTCTGCTAGTTGTAATCACATCTCTGGCCTCTGTAATGGTTGTTAATGAGACGTAGTGCATGCACAGCTTGACTTATTCCCCTGCTGATTGCAGTGGCACGGCACACTGAAAACCAGGAGAACATTAGCTCCTTGTATTATAGTGCAAACAAATTGGTTGCATTGCCAAACACTCTAAGTGTTACAGATGTATTCCATTTGATCAGCAAAGGTTTTTAACTGTGTCTGGTGTGTGTATTAAAAAGCCTACTGTCACGATCATGTGTAGAGACAGACCAGGGCGCAGCGTAGCGATAGTTCGACATGATTTATTTCACACGAAAACTAAACTCAGTCCGAACTATACAAAACAACAACGTAAGCACAAACGTGAACATCAACACACTTACTCTGATGATGACATTTAAATAATGTCATCATCAGTGTTGGGTTGAGCAACTTAAATAGAATCCCCAATCAGAGACAACGTCTCACAGCTGTCTCCAATTGGGGATTCAACACAAAATGAAAAACACAGATCTAGATATCTAGATCTGTCAGGCTCTGACCATGGCCAAAAGGTACTCCCTATGGCCAGAGCCTGACACCTACATGCACTTTTTTTTATTCTCTCAGATGACTGATTTCTGGTCAATATGCAATAGCCTACATTTCTATAAATAAGCCTGTCTGGTCTGAAATGCTGCTTACTTTTTTGATAGATTTAAATTATTCTGGCTATATATTGTGGAGCCTGTTTTCACTATCCTCCCACTCAAAGTAGCAGTAGGCCTAGTTAGTAGTATGCATTACCTCTGATACTGTACAGCATGGTCTGAGGCTACTCTCTATATCAGTCACATCCTACATATTGATGAAATCTGGTTTATCAGTAACTTCTCAAACCTCCTATGCCACAAACAAGCAAGTGATGTGATTGGTTGTTTAGGAGGTGGTGTTTGTGTATAAGACTTGTGGTAACTGTAGCTTGTTGCCATTTCTGGAGCATGTTTGTTAATTCAGTCTATGACTTGCAGAAGGGTCTTATCCTCACAAAGCTGGTATGCTCTCTCGCGTACTCTGAACATTCTTATTGTTTTAGTTTTCTTGGTTACGGTTTCAAGTCAGGGCATCTTCACTCCACTTTCCAAGTGTCTGTGATATAGGTGAGTCTATTGGTTCCCTCAGAAGGACTTATGTTTACAGCATGTACAGTGTATTGCATTTGTTTGCTCTTTTAAAAATCTCTCAGCCCACGCACACTTCAAATCTTGTGCATTTGTCATTTTTGCCATCACAAGCAATTTTATGATGCACTGAAACTTTTCAACTTTCACAGCAGCAAAAAAGCTGATCTAGTTCTGCTTTGCAAATGAACCAAGATATTTCTTGACATTTGTAGGTGACCGTTTCAGCAGTAACAAAACAATGCTCTATGATGATCTACTGCTGACAGAGGTTATATATTGTGGGGGAAAACAACAGTTGTGTATTTCATCTCAAAGTCTGGGTTGTTGGAGGAAGTCGCCAGGTTAATTTGGTGGCTTTATTCAATTTTAGCTCAAATTACCTTGTTTTTACAACGTATTACAGTATGAGGAGCTAGCCATGCAGTTATGCTCTGCCTTAATGAGTGGGTGGCACACTTTAGTTGGTTGATTACCCTCTTTTTAGATAATGGGTGATTCAGGTAATTATTTAGTCATCCATGTTAACACCCTTACAGAAAAAACACATTACTGTGGAAATGAGTTCATGAAAACATGTTTTTGGAACACTTCACATGTGAAATTTGTCGTTTTTTGGTTAAGGCATACTCTCCTATCACGATTGGATACAAAGCCTAACCTTAAACCGTTAGCTGTTGTTTTTGTGCTGTAGTGTAGTTCACAGTATAATAATTGCATGAATACATTAGGTCTCACTAGGGCTGTGTACAGTGTCTGTTGGCGATTATAATTGAAAAAGCCTGTTAAACCCGCTAGAGTCGATGTCCGCGCCCCAGTGGGAATCTAATTAGCATAATTTAAAAAATCCCCATAAAAATATGTCAATTTTAGAGATATCTGTTTTTTTTTGCATTGGATGCGTCTCAATCCACCTCATCCGCTGATGTCACACTTCCGCATCTGTGGCTTCGAACACACCGATAGGGTCATTGCGCAAAATAGTATGCAGCATCATCTAGATATGTGTGCAACAAAGTTCAACAATTACCTTCTGCTACCATTTCTGTCAACCCGTTTATGCATACAGTTTGACGTGTACGTTCGATACATCCCATTTATTTATCACACAGAACGCACTGCAACTGCCTCTGTAACGCAATGCTGCAAGGCAAACGCAGGGTTCCATTGGAAATTAATGTACTTCTGGTGTACCAAAACGCAATGACACAATCGGTGATTTTGAAGCGTCAGAGCTAGAGCTGTGTTTGTCAGACCATGAGACATTCCGAAAATCGGTCTTCTCACAAAATCATCTGTAACGTCCAAACGGTTTGGCCTACAACTATGGAAAGATAAGACTCTTACGAACCTCCACGAACACTTCATAACAAACCTTTTTGTTGAGCGCAATATGTTATTCCATGTAGTGAATCTGTTATTCAATGTCTTTGTATGGGCTAATAGTAGTAAGGCCAAATAAACATTTTCATCATATAATTGTTCAATATTTTTTTTTGTACTTCAAAGAACCTTCAAAATCTAAATCAAATAGCTAAATGGTAATTGATATGACCTTTTTAAAACAATTCCATACAGCTTAGTAGAACCCTCCCCCCTCCCCCGGCTTAAACAGGGCTTAGACTGTAATGGGTTAATTCTACAGTTTTCACATACTTCATTATTGAAATGACTTTATACTTATTTTTTTTTATTTTTTTATTTTATTTTATTTGCTTATTCATGTGTCTCTCATCCATTATTTTGGACAGTTTAGATTAGGCCAACTGTCTTTATCATATATCATTTGAGCTGAGTAGTGCTGTGTGTTCCAGAGTAGAATGGTTTCAGATTTTAATTATTGTACTTCACTCTATTAATATCCTAAGTCCTTTCCTGTGTGTCTGAGAATATGACCTTGGGTTTGATTATCTGCTGTTTGAAGAAACATGTTTTTCTGCCGTGACCAAAGATTTTTCCCAGAAAGGTGAGCAGAACAAATCCCTGCTTAACCCACTTTGTCAGGGTTTTTTGGAGATGACTCTCCCCCTCCCATGGTAACCTGAAAGTGAGGGAATATAAGGGGACTAGAGTGGGGAGCTAAAAGGTCTGGCCTCCTCCAGCAGGCTCCTTTAGAAGATGGCGGATAGCTCTTGGGAGAGGGGTGGGGAAGGGGGAGGCTTGGGAAGAGAGAGGTCACACAGATGGGACTGGCTGGGAGTAATTCTGAGTATTGCTGCAATGCTGGTTTTGTTAGATTTAGCCTGTTTTTAGTACATGGAATCAATATGTGTGGATTTGCACATTGGACGTTATACTCTACCATTTGGACGAGTCACATGACTGCTGTGGCAATATTTCCCCATCACGACTCATAAAGTCAGTCTGAATGAATTGTTTACATATTTAAAAACAAAATTAAATTGATTGATCCACTCAAATGTTTTCACGTCTTCTCAGCTATTGTTGACTTTTGCGCTTTCATTATTGCTTGTTCCTTATTATTGACCTTTAGGTGCGGTGCAGTAACCACTTGCTGAATTAATGTAGCCTTTAGTTGTTATGGATTAACAACCTTACCATAAGGGGGTTAAAAACCTACACACAGAACACATACCAACCACACAATGGAGGAGAGTACTTCCTGTTATTTGTTGACTGTGACAGTTTCAAGGCAACACATGTGGACGCGATACTGGGGACATCGACGTCAACACCTAAGGGAAATGGGGTTGTCTATCGTCACACCACCCAGTATTTCTGTCATTCCCACATGCGGGGACATTATAATGTTGGTGTCTGTGCTCTGCATGTAGATACTGATTGTGTGTGTCTGTGTGTGTGCGCACTAGGAGGGAGGCTCATGCAGATATGTGTTAGCTAATGCTATCTGAGAGCAGCTGGGCAGGGCTAATAGACGAACAATAACACAATGACATCACCGAGAGAGAGAGAGAGAGAGAGAGAGAGAGAGAGAGAGAGAGAGAGAGGGGTGGGGGAGCATGCAAGCGAGCCAGGGCAAGGGAGAAGCTCAGATGCAGAGGCAGGAGAGAGAGAGAGCGTGTGTGAGAGGGAGAGCACTGGACAGCACTGACTCAACACTGACAGGGGATACAGCTCTTTCCAGAAGATTTTGCAGATTTTTTCCCTCTCTTCCATTGCACCTCTCCCCCTCTCCCTATCCCCTTCCCCTCATCCTCTGTCAGCCCCTCTCAGCCTCTGCTTCAGGCTGCTCCTCCGGGCATGCTACTTAAGCCAAAGTATGGCCGCTTTCGCAACGCCTCTGTGACCTCCTCCGACGACCTGATGCAGAGCTTAGCCATGAGCGGCAAAGTGGTGGCCACCCCAGTGGTCCTCTCCTCCACCCCCAGCCTCCCACTGCCCCCCCTTCCTCCTCTGGAGTCCATCCCCCGGTCCTCCTCCTCAGCCCCGGCCCTGGCCGACTCCCCCTGCCTGGAAGGGGAAGAGGATGCCACCACCACTTTCTGTATGCTCATCCCCAGGATGCCTCAGTGGAAGTTCTCCACCTCTCTGCTGAGCAGGAGCCCCTCCAACTCCAGCTCCAGCTCCAGCTCAAGCAAGGACTCTGTCAAGACTGCAGCACCCTCATTGCAGGGCTCGCACGGCCCCAGTGGCCCTTCTGCTCCCAGTGGTCCCGTGGCCAGTCTGGCCGCTGTTTTGAACTCCTGTGACCCTGTGTGTGTCACCCCCTGTTCCTTACAGGCCATCAGCAGGCAGAGATCTGCAGCGCGCTCAGCCAGTCCAGGGGGCCACGGAGCAGGGGCTGCAGAGGGCACAGGGAGCCCCGGGGGCCACAACGGCTTCAGGACAGGGATGAGCAGCAGGACCAGGGTGGAGGGCATGTGGCTGGGAGGGGAGGACTTCAACCGGAAGGGCAGCTTCATCCACAAGCCTTCCCAGGGCTGGCTGCACCCAGACAAGAATATCACAGGCCCTGGGGCCTCCTACATTGTCAGGGTGAGTCACCATGCATGCAGTCCCTCTACAGCTCTGTGCATTGCCCACATGTTGTTTTCGTTCTGCATACATGAATGCATTTCTGCATTGCGTTTTTTTAAGGGTCGTCTTCCGTGCAGTTAAATACTATATCTGTCAGGGATAATTTGACAGCTTGTTGATGCTTTCCACCCAGAGTTCCTGTTATGTTGTTTACAAACAAACCTTTAGAATAGTGAATAATTTAAATCTCTTCTGAGTAAAGCTTTAATAAGACAACACTGTCAGAAAGATATCCTGTTTGCAGTTGACATTTGGGACGTCTCATTTCTTGGAAATAATATCTGAATGTTAACAGAGTGTCTTTTGGATACAATGGGACATTAGAATGTCGGGCAGTGTGTTATGCAGCCAATGTGTCGAGGCTGAGTAGTTAGATGGCTCTCTATGCTTTATGTGGTGTTATGTAGTGGGCTGGGGAGACTGCGTCAGCCTTCAGGCTTTCGGGTGAGTGGGTGTCAGTTGAGTGAAATAAACAGAAGGTAATCGTGAACAGAACAACAAATATTGCATGTGGTGAATGAGTGATACGTGGAGTGAGTCAGTATCTATATTAATAGAATGTGCATAACAAAGCACAGTAATTTAATGAGGTCCATCTCTAGTTTCAATGAAGTGTGTGTGTGTGTGTGTGTGTGGGAGGGTCATGTTTTGTGATTAGCCTGATTGTTTGCGCCTAAGTGAAGGATTGGATATCATAACTTCAGAAAGACATACATACAATACATCCAGTCATAATCAGTAACAATGGTTATTACCTTGTTACAAATCCCGATGGTAGTGGATATGTTACATGTTATCACACATTGGGTCAAACTACACCTGAGAAAACTAATTAGAGTATTGTTGATTAAAAAGCTTATCCTAATCTCCCAGCAAGGAAGCAAAAAAGAAAATATACAAAGATTTAGATATAATTTCCTAGTCTAATTTGGTGATTTTGGCTCACAAAGGGTTACATCTGAGGCAGGCTGTTTGACGTCAATGTCAATGATCTCCCCCTCCTCTACTTCCCCCAGCCTCAGTATAACGACATGGCTCTTTATTATCCCAGGCTAGGCCCAAGCACGCTTTGTAATTACATTACACACAGGCACCATTCATTCCTGTATTCAATTACATTTTATCACAGTCATTTGTATCACATGTGCTGGGGAAGAACTAGCTTAACATGGGAGAGTATGCTAGTCCATCTGCATTGCCACTGAGGAGCAGTAGTAGCAGACAGCAGAGAGAGAACACTCAGCCAGTTTCCCTCAGCTCAATCATGCTTTCCTAACGTTAACGCCTCTGATTCATAGTCCACAGCTAAGTATGCTACAAGGAGAAAAAATACCAAAGAGCATTATGGGAAATATTTAATCACGGTTACGCCCTGCACTAGTTTTCATTAGCAGTTTGCTGTAGCGTAAACCATTATAATAATATTTAAATGGACCCTGCAGCCAGCCAGGCAGATAAGATGGCCGTATACAGTGCATTCGGAAAGTATTCAGACCTCTTGACTTTTTCCACATTTTGTTACGTTACAGCCTTATTCTAAAAATTATTTAATAGTTTTTTTCCCTCATCAATCTACACACAATACCCCACAATGACAAAGCAAAAACAGGTTTTTATAAATGAAACATGATAGGGAAGCATGGTGGTGGGGGCATTATGCTGTGGGGATGTTTTTCAGCGGCAGGGACTGGGAGACTAGTCAGGATCGAGGCAAAGTTGAACGGAGAAAAGTACAAAGAGATCCTTGATGAAAACCTGCTCCAGAGCGCTCAGGACCTCAGATGTAGGAGTAGCTTCGGGACAAGTCTGAATGTCCTTGAGTGGCCCAGCCAGAGCCCAGACTTAAACCCGATCTAACATCTCTTGAGAGACCTGAAAATAGCTTTGCAGCAACGCTTCCCATCAAACCTGACAGAGCTTGAGAGGATCTGCAGAGAAGAATGGGAGAAACTCCCCAAATACAGGTGTGCCAAGCTTGTAGCGTCATAACCAAGACTTGAGGCTGTAATCTGCTTAACATCCCATCCAAAAGACTGCATTCTACATAGGGCAATGTCCCCAATCACTGCCCTGGGAAATTGGCATATTTGTTTTTGACCAGAGGAAAGAGTGCCTCCTACTGGCCCTCCAACACCACTTCCAGCAGCATCTGGTCTCCCATCCAGGGACTGACCAGGATCTACCCTGTTTAGCTTCAAAGGCAAGCCAGCAGTGGGATTCATGCCACATATCTTCTTCTCTCTGCTTTGCTGGAGGGAGACACAGGCAGACAAGCAAGCAGGCAGGCAGGCAGATGGACACCCTTGTGCATGTTTCCTCCCAGGCACTTCCTCTCTGTCCCCAAAAAGACTTGCACCTTGGTTGGACTGTAAGTAGCGCCAGTACATTAGAACTTTTCCACCTAGCAATATGAGCCCCCAGCCAGTATCTCCCTGCATCTACCTAGAGAGCCGAGCATCAGCAGCATAGATATTAGATCAACTTTGGCTGGAGACTTGAACAGGATGTTCTTTGATAGTGGGGCCAAATTTGCCTCAGTAATATGTTAGATACCCTTCGTTGAAAGTCACTTCCTTCAAGGCAAGGCAACAGCGAAGATGGCGTGTCTTTCAGAGGAAGAGCTGGTCAAGAAGAAGGACCAATTTTCGGAATTTCTCTGGAATGTTTCTTGGAAACGCTGCATCACTGGTTTCAGGAAGGGCGTATTAGAGATTATGTTGGGGGGAGCAGAGTAGAGAGCTCGAAAGGACAGTGTATCATCCAGGAGAGAATGACAATGAAGGCATTGAGAGGAAGATAGAGGGAGAGGGGGAGACTGTCTGACTGATGGAAGACTTCCCCTGTCTCCTAATCTGGTTAGGGTGCTTGTTTAGCTCTCAGGCAGAGGAGTTAGCCTGTTTATTTCTCCCCTGTCTCTGGCAGCAGCCAGCCACAACAACACATCCAGACAGACTATGCATACAGTAACAAGACATTGATTGCACTTGAGTCAAATGAGGATGCATAGACATGAAACATAGAGGTTTGGCTAAGCTCCTACACCTTTGAAAGTGAAAGGGACTACCCTACAGTATACCTACCCTATACACTGAATGTACAAAACATTAAGAACATTCTTCCTAATATTGGGTTGCTTCAATTTGTTGGGGCATGGAGTCTAGAAGGTGTCGAAAGCGTTCCACAGGGATGCTGGCCCATGTTGACTCCAATGCTTCCCACAGTTGTTGGCTGGATGTCCTTTGGGTGGTGGACCATTTTTGATACACACAGTAAACTGTTGAGCATGAACAACCCAGCAGCGTTGCAGTTCTTGACAGAAACCAATGCGCCTGGCACCTACTACCATATCCCATTCAAAGGCACTTAAATATTTTGTCTTACCCATTCACCCTCTGACTGGCACACATACACCATCCATGTCTCAAGGCTTAAAAGCCCTTCTTTAACCTGTCTCCTCCCCTTCATCTACACTGATGAAGTGTATTTAACAAGTGACATCATCGCTTTCACCTGGAATCACCTGGTCAGTCTATGTCATGTAAAAAGCAGGTGTTCATAATGTTTTGTACACTGTACATTCAGCAGGTTGATACTGTATAGTGGAATCAGTCAACTGTGTGTGCTCTTTAAAAGCAGCACAGGAATGCAAATGTGTCTGCGTAGGTGTATCAGTGAGTAGTGTGTGTGTGTGTAGGTTCACTCGGCTGATTCATCTGTTGTCTATATTAGTGTTTGGTTTTGTGTGGGTGTGGTTGTCCCACATAGACCTAGAGGACATGTCATAAGAGGACATGTTTTTCATTAGAAAAGAAAGATTAGCTTAGCCACAGACCAGCATCCACTCTGTCCCTGGCTCTGTTACACCTAAACACCCATGGATTTCAATTACTAATCACAAACAAATTAAATTCAAAAGACAAAATGTGTCCTTTTCTGTGTGTTGTATACCGTTGGGTTCAGGGCATGATGCATAGACAGAAGAGGATTCTAAAAGAGTATTTAAACATTATTTAATTTGGCTTAGACCTATGATGTTTATATTACTCCAATGCTGATATGGTGCAGTAATATAGCCAATTTAATGTCCTAGTATGCGTAGCATACGTATGTTGTATAATAGTATTTTTGGTGTAGTAGATGGGAGTTTCAGTGTGACTAATAACAGACTCCGTGGAGTTCTGGTGATGGAATAACCTCTCCCAGAGCACTTTCCCTGGTCCTCCGTGACACACACACACACGCACGCACGCACACGCACAAAACACACATACACACACACTCTTTTGGGGCCTCTGAGGCTGCAGCTCCCTAATCTACTCATGGAGCCATTATTACCACCTTAACCTGGTCATTACCCTGTCACTAACACTGCCTGCAAATGACTGGACCTCAGTCATAGTGACTATGTTACTATATGGGGTATTAGTACTATGGTATAGATATTTGTCATACAGTACAGTAATGTGTTAACCATTCTGTAAATACATGCCGCACTGTGTGTGACCCGTTACCGTAGTGCCATGTATCAGTGAAAAGGGCTGTCATGATAGTTCCAGTCTTGTAAAGTACACTCTTAGAAAAAAAGTGTTCTTTGGCTGTCCCCATAGGATAACCCTTTGAAGAACCCTTTTTGGTTCGAGGCAGAACTATTTTGGGTTCCAGAATAGGAATCTATAGAAGAATACATCTGGGTTGGAAATCTAATAAAGTATGTTGTTTTTCTGTCTTTGCAGTACATGGGCTATATGTTGTTTTTCTGTCTTTGCAGTACATGGCTGTATGTTGTTTTTCTGTCTTTGCAGTACATGGGCTGTATGTTGTTTTTAAGTATGTTGTTTTCTGTCTTTGCAGTACATGGGCTATATGTTGTTTTCTGTCTTTGCAGTACATGGGCTATATGTTGTTTTCTGTCTTTGCAGTACATGGGCTGCATTGAGGTGTTGAAGTCGATGCGATCGCTGGACTTCAACACTCGGACCCAGGTGACGAGGTAAGCAAGGGTTGAGTCTGTCCTGCTAGTGATGAGACAGTAGAACCCGATCTGAGCAGAGGGAGAAGGTACACACGAGTCACAGTGATACCAAATCAGGTAGGGATTCACAGGCAGGCCCGCCCTGCTTTACCCTGTAATGATAAAACTAGAGGGAAACAGTTCCTGCAGAAGGCCAAGAATACTGTGTGTTGTGTAAACCCCATAATGACTGAGCCATTTTTCCATGTACAGTAAATGGCACGTGAGCTTTTGCTGTGTGTGACTGTGTGTGTCTGTGTGCACGTACACGTGTGATGCTGGTGCTATGAAGGTGGCCAGGCGGGGCTCCTTGCCTGAGTTGGAGCAGTGTAGTCCCTCCCTATATTTCTCTCCTCTGTGATCGATTGTTAGTAATCTGAGCCCACACACACAGGGCATAAGTGCTGGGGGAGAGGCAGAGATGGAGTGACGGAGAGATCTATTATTGATGATGTTCACTAATGACTGTGGAGAGCTGAGCTGCAGTGGTCCACCCTGCCTGCCTGCCTGCCCGTCTGCGAGAGACAGAGTACAACAACAAGGAAGAAGGAAGGAAGTGGGAGAAATATAATGTTTATATGGTTTAAAGAGCAGAGATTGAAGATGGATGTATTTATGACAGTGTTATGGCAAGATCTATGATATAATGAACTTACCAATGCTGTCACACCCTGATCTGTTTCACCTGTCCTTCTGCTTGTCTCCACCCCCCTCCAGGTGTCGCCCATCTTCCCCATTATCCCCTGTGTTTTCTGTCTGTCTGTGCCAGTTCGTCTTGTTTGCCAAGTCAACCAGCGTTTTTCTCCTAGCTCCTGTTTTTCTAGCCCTCTTGGTTCTGACCCTTGCCTGTCCTGACACTGAGCCCGCCTGCCTGACCATTCTGCCTGCCCTGAACTCGAACCTGCCTGCCGCCTTGTACCGTTTGGACTCTGACCTGGTTAATGAACTCTTGCCTGTCCCCGACCTGCCTTTTGCCTACCCCTTAAACTATAATAAATATCAGAGCTCAAACCATCTGCCTCCTGTCTGCATCTGGGTCTCGCCTTGTGTTGTTATAGTACGAACTGGCCATGACTGACCCAGCAGACTTGGACCAGTTCCGTCACGCTGTCTCCCTGCAGGGAGCCACCATTAAGAAACTGGAGGAGCTACTTCAGAACCTGATGGAGGGGTTCTAATCTCTGGCGGAACGCCACGACCAGGCGTTAACGGAGCAATTCCGAGAATTAGCTCGCAGGCAGCAAGCCACATCTGAGAGCTCCCAGCCACTCGGTAACCTTTTTGAGCTACAGCCATCTTCGTTCCCTTCGGATCGATCAAAGATAGTGTATCTAATTACACTAATGTCCGGAAGGGCGCTCTCCTGGGTGACGTCTGTTTAGGAGCAACAATCCGCCGTTTGGCATAACCTGGAAGATTTCATTGCGCAGGTGAGGAAGGTATTCGTTTCTCCGGTGTCCGGGAGAGAAGTGGCCTGAAAACTACTGAAGGTACATCAGAACTCCCGTAGTGTGGCAGACTACGCGGTAGATTTTCGCACATTGGACGCTGTCTTCCAGGCCCTGGTAAACGATGTGCTCCGGGACACGTTAAATCGTTTTGTGTTCGTCTACCTCGACGACATCCTGTTTTTTTCCCGTCCTGCCCAAGAACACGTCCTCCATGTTCGACAAGTCCTTCAGCGCCTCCTGGAGAACCAGTTGTTTGTGAAAGCTGAGAAGTGTGAGTTCCATCGTTCTACAATCTCCTTTCTGGGATATGTAATCGCTTAAGAGAATGTCCAGATGGACCCTGAAAAGGTGAAAGCAGTAGTGGATTGGTCCCAACCTACGTCCAGGGTGCAGCTAAAACGTTTCCTGTGGTTTGCTAATTTCTACCACTGTTTCATTCGAAGCTACACCCTGGCAGCCCCACTCTCTGCACTCACCTCTCCCAAGGTACCGTTCACATGGTCCCCAGCTGTTGACTACAGCCCCTATCCTCGTCCATCCGGATCCGTCCCGTCAGTGTGTGGTTGAGGTCGATGCTTCTGACGTTGGAGTGGGGGCCAACCTGTCCCAGCGATCTGCCTAGGACCAAAAGCTCCATCACTGTGCCTTCCTGTCCCATCATCTCAATTCTGCAGAAACAAACTACGAGGTAGGTAACCGAGAACTCCTGGTGGTCAAGATGGCACTGGAGGAGTGGAGGCACTGGCTGGAAGGAGCAGAACATCAATTTTTGGTTTGGACCGACCATAAGAATTTGGAATATCTCTGCACATCCAAGCGCATTAACTCCAGGCAGGCCTGGTGGTCTCTGTTATTCACCAGATTGAACTTAACCGTTTCCTACTGCCCAGGGTCCAAGAATGTGAAACCTGATGCCCTCTCTCGCCTATACAGTTCCGCTGCCACACCCTCTGACTCCGAGACCATCCTTCCTACCTCATGCCTTGCGGCTTCAGTGGGCTGAGGTATTGAGACCCTGTGGATCGGTTTTCCAAGGCCGCCCATTTCATTCCTCTCCCCAAACTACCCTCTGCCAAAGAGATGGCCCAGCTCATGGTGCAGCACGACTTCCGGATCCATGGACTCCCGGTGGACATGGTCTCCGACCGGGATCCTCAGTTCTCGTCTCGGTTCTGGAAGGCGTTCTGCGCTCTTATTGGGTCGTAGGCCAGCCTGTCCTCCAGATTCCATCCCCAATCCAACGGCCAGTCGGAGGGAGCGAACCAAGACCTGGAAACAACCTTAAGATGCCTCGTCTCGACCAACCCCACTACCTGGAGCCGACAACTGGTCTGGGTGGAGAATGCCCGGAACACTCTTCCCTTTTCAGCCACGGGACTCACCCCATGGAACACTCGAAAGGGGAATCAGCCTCCGCTCTTCCCAGAACAAGAGCAGGAAGTCAACATACCCTTGGCCCAGATGTTCGTCCGCCGCTGTCGGCGTGCCTGGAAAAGAGCTTGGGCGGCACTTCTCAAGACCAACTCCAGGTATCGTCGACAAGCGGACCGCTGCCGGACTCCAGCTCCTCACTATTGCATTGGGCAATAGGTTATGGCTATCCACACAGGACCTGCTCCTTGGGGTAGAGTCCCGCAAACCTTCCCCCCGTTTCCTTTCCCCATCTCTAGAGTCCTTAATTCCACTCCTGTTCGTCTTTTGTTACCCTGTACTCTCCGTATTCACCCTATGTTCCCTTGTCTTCTGTTTCCAGGCCCACCCCTCCTCCCCGTGTCATCGATGGCCATCCGGCTTACACGGTGAGACGCCTCCTGAGTGTTCGACCACAGGGCAGGGGTTTCCAGTACCTGGTTGACTGGGAGGGTTATGGCCCGGAGGAGAGGTGCTGGGCCCAGCCCTCATCGCTGACTTCCACCGCCGGCACCCCGGTCAACCAGGTATGCGCCCAGGTAGGACACCAGGTGGCGCCCCTAGAGGGGGGGTACTGTCACACCCTGATCTGTTTCGCCTGTCCTTGTGCTTGTCTCCACCCCCCTCCAGGTGTCGCCCATCTTCCCCATAATCCCCTGTGTATTTATACCTGTGTTTTCTGTCTGTCTGTGCCAGTTCGTCTTGTTTGCCAAGTCAACCAGCGTTTTTCTCCTAGCTCCTGTTTTTCTAGCCCTCTTGGTTCTGACCCTTGCCTGTCCTGACACTGAGCCCGCCTGCCTGACCATTCTGCCTGCCCTGAACTCGAACCTGCCTGCCGCCTTGTACCGTTTGGACTCTGACCTGGTTAATGAACTCTTGCCTGTCCCCGACCTGCCTTTTGCCTACCCCTTAAACTATAATAAATATCTGAGCTCAAACCATCTGCCTCCTGTCTGCATCTGGGTCTCGCCTTGTGTCGTTATAAATGCTCTGGTTGAATAATTTAGTAACATAAAAGGAGCTCAGTTGTCATTGACATTTGTTTACATTATACCGTTATTGTTTAAGGATGTTGAAGAAGAGTTGGGGATGTTTCCATTTAACCATGCCTTCCGTATTAATTAATTAATTTAATTTAATTTAATTTGTTTTTCCAGTTTTTCCTGTTCCACTTCTATTTGTTTTTTTTCCTGTTGTGTCTTTTCTGCAGTCATTTGTTATTGGCAGCTTAACAGAAAGCCTGACATTCCCCTTGAAACCGACTGGAGATTAAACCACTTATTATCTGTCTGTCCAACAAGAGCCTGGAGGTCCTCTTTGACAGGTCATGCTGTGTCATAGTTGTGGACCAATATGCTACAATCGGACTGTACTAGGCCAGGACAGAGACTGCAGACAAACACACCAAAACACTCACACCCAGTATCCATGCACTGCTATTCTCTCAGGCCTCAAGTTGAATCACATGCAAATGTTGTTTTTCAAAACTCTCTTAAAAGTCCTTTATTGGAGATGGACACTGCTGCTTTTTAAATATTTACGAGCCACTTGATGGGGGCCGAGCCACTTGATAGGGCCGGGTCCTTGACTCTGGCTGCCAACCACCACCTGTCCCCTCTGTCCCCTGACAGAGCCTGTGTTCCGGCTATCTCTGCACCACACAGGGGGACATCACTCAATAGTCCCCAAGGCTGCCCATGCTCACTGTTAGAGCAGCCTAATGGCATAGAATACACTGCAGTATTACACCACAAAATGTGGCACGGCTCTCCCATTGCTTCTGAATCAGGAGAATAAATGGAGAGGAAAATTAATGCAAATCGAATAGAGCCTGATGAGCCCATAAATCCTCAGACCAAGACATTACGCTGTTAGCTTCAATCATGCTGAGATGCTTACCCAAACAGAATTTACTGGGGAGAATTTGTTTATGTGAACTCAGCTGAATATGATATTGATATTAAATGTTCCTCCTGTTAGCCTGTGTAAACTGAGATCAGACATCTTCTGTCCTGCTTTGTTCTGAGGGACCTCACCGTGACCTTTGAACTGAGATGGATTGGTGACTCCTGACCTCTGACCTGAGGCTGAGGGAGGGGCCGCTGACCTGCTTTCTCTACTTTCTCTAGTTTACATAACCACTTCATCCATAGGCTGTCTATAGGTTGATGATGATGCAGTATAGTTTGACTTTTCAACCTTTTCCCATGTAGCTGCTTGATGATGCTGAATTCCAAATTGACCCCTGGCCCCTATCATCTAGGCACTTTAGTAGATCTGAGTGGATTGGCTATGTGTATCCAACATAGCAAGATGCTCTTCTAGCCTATCAAAGGGCAAGATGGAAATATTACCATGATGCTCAGATCTAGAGTTTTTAAAGGGTATGGTTAAGGGGGAGATTTGGGATTCAGTATGTGGGTAACTGTCTCTTCTTAGTGTGTTGTCATTGTGACCCCTCCACCTCTCCTCTTTCCCTCTCCACCCACCCACCCACCCAGGGAGGCCATCAACAGACTGTGTGAAGCTGTGCCTGGGGGTAAGGGGGCCTGGAGGAAGAAGGTGGGCAAAAAATCTGTTGATGCATTACTGTAGTTAAGTGTGCGTGTGTGTGCATGTGTGATGCTAACCAGGCTCTGCTCCTGTCCTGTAGAACATTAACAAGGCCCTGCAATCTATCATGGGGAAGAGTAACCTGCGCTTTGCTGCTATGAGCATCGCTGTCAACATCTCTGTAGAGGGCCTCAGCCTGCTCATCCCCACCACACGACAGGTTAGGGATCCCCTCTCTTCAACTAACCACAGAACATAGCACAGGATATCACACCCAGTGCCATCAGTTGCATCAGTTGGGTATGGCAGTCGCAGGGCGGCAGGTAGCCTAGCGGTTAGAGCGTTGGACCAGTAACCGAAAGGTCGCTGGTTCGAATACCCTAGCCCACAAGGGGGGAAAAAAACTTGTCAATGTGTCTTTGAGCAAGGCACTCAACCCTAATTTGCTCCAGGGGCTGTCCCTGTAGGTAGGCCTTCATTGTAAATATGAGTTTGTTCTTAACTGACTTGCCTATGTCAAGATCAAAAATGTAAAAGTTGTCTACAAAAAATGTGACTAAAATCATTCCAATCCGGATTAAAATGCAACAGATGTTTAGTCTATTGGTGGCTGGCTTTATGACCATATGGAGCATCGGGACAGAAGCTGCCAGCCTAGCGTGTGTGCCTTTCTCTCACTTTAAAGTGGAACTGAAACGCTCAAATCAACCTACATCATTGTTTTACATGTCGATGTTAGGTAACGATGTTGAACGTGCTTTTGGAACATACTGTAATATTATACGTTTTTCGAGCACCTAGCACAAGATTCAAGAGATGTGGCCGCAGCCAGATTGAAACAATATCATAGGAATGGTAGAGCGTCCGTCCACCTACTTTACTCATGGGCAGTGGCATCAGATTTACTTTTACCCTACATCAGTAAACTAGCTAAATGCACGATGTCCACAATAACGAAGTAGGTAGCTAGCATCGAATAAGCCTGAATATTCTAGCTGTATTAAACATTACAAGTAGTTTTGAGATGGGCATCGGATCATAATGTGTTAGCCGATTTGAAGGCCTTTCCTCACCAACTGCTTTGCGATCTTTTCGTCCGAATTCGTCTTACTTTTATGTAATCTGGGCTGCATGTCAGACGAACCATTCAATTGATGTCATTGTTGAGGCCATTTCCAAACGTTTTAGCAGTTTTAAGGGTAGCAACATGCTTCTTTATCATATTTGGTTATCAAAATCACCTTAACTAAAATATTTCAGTTCATTTTTAAGAAAGCAAAGGGCAGAGACAGTGCCAGAGTTTTTTTTGCCGGTGTTGTGCCGAAAATCTCCCTGGTCAGATGTTTAGGCAGTGCACCGATTGATTTTAATTTTATGTCGGCATTTGAACTCTGCCTAGTAAGCCTCGCGGCCAGCTGTTTTATGCACACATTACTTCTACATTGATGTCGGCATTTGAACTCGGCCTTGTTGTGACTTGATAGCGTGTATTATGCCGCTCTATGTAAAGAAATTTCCCCTTGGGGATCAATAAAGTACCTATCTATCTATATATCTATTATGCATTTATTTCACGTTGCACAGTATGCGCCATTCCACAAGTAAATGCGCCATTTTATGATGAGGTTGAGAAGCGGTTAACATTGTACATGCCATGCAGTTCCAGACCTTTACACCTAATATTGCGGTGATATTTAATGGCTGGGCTCATGTTTGTTTGTTTTTGGTGTTCTCCAAATAGCATTTTAGAGTTTTTCAATTGTGTAGAAATGCAGTAAATGACATTCAACTTCCCCCACCATGGAGAGGTGAGACCAATGGGGCAAGCCAATGCCAAGTGTCTGGAGTGATCAGGCGCGTCAGTTCAGCTAAACCTAGGGAATGGTAACGTGGGGTGTGTGGGATCACACCTTTAATTAGAATAGCGCAACACAAAACAATAAATTGCAATATTTTTAGCATCCTGTTTTCCTAATAGGATAGCTGATTAGTAGATAATATGACATTGATGTGGTGAAGAACTGATATAAAGTCTGCACCTCCCTCTCTTTCTCGTTCACAGGTGATAGCACACCATCCCATGCAGTCCATCTCCTTTGCCTCTGGGGGAGACACGGTGAGAGTTTGTAGCATAAGTGCACTTTAGGCTAACACAGTTTTCTTCTGTGTTTGTTGAAATGTGTGCATGTCTGACTTGGTTGCTTTTGACTGCTTTACAATCCCATGACTTCACGATCTTATTCAATTATATCCTAATTCATCTGAGGTTTTTCCCTCTTGCAGGACACGCCTGATTATGTTGCTTATGTAGCCAAAGATTCAGTCAATCAGAGAGGTATCTTCAGTTTACCATTCTACTTCATAAACATAAATAATATGTTTACTATACATCCATGCAGTTTCTTCCTGCCATTAAACACGAGGGTTTACTAACAATATGGTTCACTAACTCTTGTTAAAGATAAAGATTTTTATTTTCTTTAAAATATCAGTTGTTATGCTCACAGTGGTGTTGCAGGACTCACATCCTCTGTGTTCTCTTCAGCTTGCCATATACTGGAGTGTTGTGACGGTCTAGCCCAGAATGTCATCAGTACCATCGGCCAGGCCTTTGAACTGCAATTTAAACAGTACCTCCACAGCCCTCCCAAAGCCATCCCAACCATGGAGAGGTGAGACCAATGATTTATATATACACTAAATAAAGCTTGATGATGAGTTGGTTATTTGAATCTGCTGTGTAGTGCTTGGGCAAACAACTAAATGTTATCCAGGGGTGGGCCCCAGGATCATGTTTGGGAAAACCTGCACTATATGACTGATAGGGGGTGCTGTGTTGTTGCCATCGTGCCTCCATCTTGGCACTTTCCCACCATTGTAAATAATATTTTGGAAGCTATAGAAATGCATTTATTAATGTCTACATTTGTTTTTGCCACATGGTTTCTGTTACAGACACCTTAGTGCATACTTTAAATTATATTGTGTGAGCTAAACATAAATATTAAAACATAAAATAATATGTAACTTTTTGGGCGATCTGACCAAATTCACATAGTGAGTTATAGATCTGTCGTTCTCATTGAAAGCAAGTCTAAGAAGCGGTATATCTGTTCTATGTGCGCTATTTCTATGCTTCCCATTCTTGTTTCGTATTTGCGTTTATAATTTTTTTAGGTTTTGTACACCAGCTAAAAATACAATATTTTTGGTTATGGAAAATATGTTTCACAGCGGTTTAGATGGTACAATGATTCTCTACACTATACTTCTGTGTTTTGCCACATAAACTGAAGTTTTTAAAGTTTTTTTTTAGGTAAACTATTAGAATTTTAGCAACCAGGAAATGGCGGAGTGATTTCTGCATAGTGCACCTTTTAAATTAGAATGTTTTTAGATGACTAATGTTACTGTCCTCACTACAACAAAAAATACTTACATACACACAATGTATTTGTCCTATGTGGTTAGCACACATTGGTACAGTGAAAGCATGGTGTCCTATTTAAAGCGTCGACTTGCATTTTCCACTGACACACACTCAATTTGATATGAAACTTGTCCTTTTTTTCTCTCGGTCACGTGTTAGAAAGGTGATATGCTGCGCTCAGATTTCAGCCCATCGTCCTGTTTTGACCCCAATGAAATCAAAACTGTTATTAAAGTTTCCCTGTGTCACTCGGTAGACAGAAGCTCTACAGTACCTGCTCTGCTCTGGTTTCAAATGTATCTCCTGCTACCAACAATAGAACCATTCAACCTTAGTGTTTTATGTTATCGGCTGTGGAAGAGCTGTCTGATTCCTTTTCCTTGTCACATGTGGTAATTCAATTAATTATTCTAACCGTGTCACCTCAGGAACATCAGGACAGAGGACTCAGCGTGGGGTGATGTAGAGGACTCCTCGGAGCATGACTACTATAACAGCATCCCAGGGAAGGAGCCTCCTGTTGGAGGAGTGGTGGACTCGAGGCTGAGGCCTTGTACGGCCTTGCTGGGCCACATCCACAGCCAACCACAGAGCAAGTCAGCGCAGGTGATTCCCCAGCCTCCAGACTCACCTACATAAACCTGTTGATCTAGTATCTCTGGACACAAGACTGATGACCTTGCCTGCCTTTCCCCCATAATGTCAATAGGAGAGAGCTGTGGGCTTACTGTAGCAGTGAACTCAATATAGGAGAGAGCTGTGGGCTTACAGTAGCAGTGAACTCAATATAGGAGAGAGCTGTGGGCTTACAGTAGCAGTGAACTCAATATAGGAGAGAGCTGTGGGCTTACAGTAGCAGTGAACTCAATATAGGAGAGAGCTGTGGGCTGACAGTAGCAGTGAACTCAATAACTGTAGATGTGCCATAACAGGAGATAGAAACCAGGCCTCTAGGTTGCCTAATTGGTGAGAGGAAATACTTGCTCATACCCTGCAGCCTATACTGAGGATTCAAACATATGGTGTCTGTAGAAGTGTTACATAGGCAAGAAAGGAACTATTTATTACCAGGTGGTCTGAAGAGTCATAAAGAAGCACATGCCTACTATTAGTATTGCTAATGGGATTTTGGGGCATCTGTTTTTAGATTGGTTCTCCAGCCAGGAAAGACACAGCATCCTACCCCTCAGGTCAGCTGTGCTACGAGCTTCACTGGGACACTGAGAACAACAGCAGCTCAGGTGAGACACCATGTGCCCAGATTTTTTTAATATATATTTTTATTTCACCAGGTAGGCCAGTTGAGAAGAAGTTCTCATTTACAACTGCAACCTGATATGGTACTGCAGGACACAATACTGCAAGTCATTGGGATTATAATGGTTGGGTAAATAATTTGTTTTCGGCCACAAATCATTTCACCAAAGTATATTCACTACTTGGCTACAAGTATGTGGACACTGCACGTCGAACATCTCATTCCAAAATCATGGGCATTAATATGGAGTTGGTCCCCCTTTTGCTGCTATAACAGCCTCCACTCTTCTGGGAAGGCTTTCCACTAGATGTTGGAACATTGCTGCAGGGACTTGCTTCCATTCAGCCACTAGAGCATTAGTGAGGTCGGGCACTGATGTTGGGAGATTAGGCCTGGCTTGCAGTCGACGTTCCAATTCATCCCAAAGGTGTTCGATGGAGTTGAGGTCATGAGCTCTGTGCAGGCCAGTCAAGTTCTTCCACACCGATCTGCATTGTCATGCTGAAACAGTAAAGGGTCTTCCCCAAACTGTTTATTTTTATGCGCTTCAGCACTTGGGGGTCCCAATCTGTGAGCTTGTGTGGCCTACCATTTTGCGGCTGAGCTGCTCCTAAACGTTTCCACTTCACAATAACAGCACTTACAATTGACCGGGGCAGCTCTAGCAGGGCATAAATTTGACGAACTGACTTGTTGGGAAGGTGGCATCCTATGACGGTGCCACGTTGAAAGTCACTGAGCTCTTCAGTACGGGCCATTCTACTGGCATTGTTTTTCTATAGAGATTGCATGGGTGTGTGCTCGATTTTATGGCTAAAATGGCAAAATCCACTAATCTGACGGGGTGTCCACATACTTTTGGTCATGTAGTGTATTAGTAAACTCAATTGTGATTGACAGGTTTGACATCAGATGGGTACCTGCGGGCAGACGGCCAGCCCCTAGGAAGTAGGGACTATGAGGAGCACCTGTATGTGAACACCCAGAGTCTGGAGGGCCTGGAGCAGGGAGCAGGGGGCCACAGGGGGGCTAGGGGGACAGACAGCCCCAAGAAAGACATCTTTGACATGAGTGAGTCTCATCAACAGCTACCCATTTGCTGAACACAGCCACTGACACAATAGAGATACCGTTATTATTCAAGATGTGGGGAGTATCTGGGAAATTGGGTTGGCATGTATGGCTGATGTCATTCATGTTACAGGTTCCATTTGTGTGCCATGCATGTGTTCTCACTCTTCCTGGTTCTCTGTAGAACCCTTTGAGGATGCTCTAAAGATACACAAGGCCGGTGGTAACGGTGGGGTGTGTGTGTTGGAGGACCAGTGGCCCAGCCCGCCCCGGCGTCGTGCCCCTGTCGCCCCCACAGAGGAGCAGCTCCGGCGGGAGGCCTGGTACCACGGCCGTATGAGCCGCCGGGACGCTGAGAAACTGCTGGCCCGAGACGGGGACTTCCTGGTACGAGACAGTGCCACCAACCCAGGCCAGTACGTCCTGACGGGCATGCACTGCGGTCTGCCCAAACACCTGCTACTGGTCGACCCAGAGGGAGTGGTGAGTGATAATCGCTAAGTGATAAACAATATTGAAGGGGGAAATTATAGTCTATGGGGCTGGAGAGTATAAATAGTTTATTGAAATGGTGTGTCAGCCGCCTAAAATGTGAATTAGTTTATTTAGCTACAGTCAAGCATAAGCATTGTTGAGCTAGTGCAAAACATGCTTAACAATAATAGTGGTAGCACCCCTCTTAACAATTGCTCCAGAAAGCTGATATTTGTATTTATTTTATTTCTCTACAGCCTAGCATGAGCATGGTTGAGTGCGAAACAATGGTGGTGGTAGCACCCCTGTTAACGTGCATCAAGAAGTATCCCTTTAAACTCTGTGACCTACTAACATCTGGTAGCCCACTCCTCCCCGTCACTGCCAGGTACGAACCAAAGACATGCTGTTTGAGAGTATCAGTCACCTGATCAGCTACCACCTGAAGAAGGAGCTGCCCATCGTGGCGGCCGAGAGCGAGCTGCACCTCAAACAGGTGGTCCGGAGGAAAGAGGGGACAGCGATCTGGAATGGTAAGAGACAGAAATGACAGCCCGAAGTGGGTGTGCTCAGCACTGCCTATTTCGATTTGAATTACTGTTTTGTGATAACCTTTGTTTCAGTGTGGGCAGTTTATTGATACATCATAGTGTATTAATAAAGTTTATGTTCAAGATTTTAGTCTTCTACTGGTCTAGTTCTTTAATATGGGTTTGATTGATATCCTTTGAAAGTTTTCAAATTTTGCCTGTTTTACCAGGAGTCAGAGGTGTGTCCATATAACCCCCAGGAAGGAAGATCTTCACTTTGTCATATCCCCACAATCAGAGCTTTCGCTGGGGTAGGAGGACACAGGCGACTCCCTCTGCCCACGACCCAGGGACATGGGTGCAGTACCTGGCTGCCTCCGACAGTGCCCACAAACTTTCCACCATCTCCACCTGAACTCTCATCATGCAGTCATTAAGCTAACCGACGCCTCAGAAAAGGAGGGAACAGCCCAGCCAATCACAAGGATGGAATGCAAGGTCACAGAGGGTCACAGCCACATACAGTAGTTGTTCCATAGGAGTGCATGATGATGTTGCACCTCATACTGAGGATGTCATGCACAGTCCCAGAATGATTTGGGTTCCCTGTGTCTTTCAATGAACAAATGTGAACATTTTACATGATATTTGAGAAACTCCTGGCAGCAAAATATCACTAAATTGTTTTATCAGAATGCAGTTCTTTGCTCCTAAGACATTGGGATGCTTTAATGGACTTTTATAAAATGTTCACCTGCAGCAGTAGCACCTGCACCTTCATGATTTATTCATATGTAATCTCAGGACCTAATTCTGCAGGCTTTAAATATCTGATTGCATGAATTGAAATATGCTTCAGAGATACCGTACTAACCAGGCACCAACCTAGAAAATGTGTCTGTCCCTCTGTCCCATCAATATCCACAGGACGTCTACATAACACAAGTTGGCCAAAATACATGGGTAGAACTCTGAATATCAATGTGTTCAATAATAACTACATATTTGTCGAAGTGTTTGTATGGGACAGTCATAGCTCATCAGTGAATACCTACCCAAGTTGTGTATTATCATGCCTACTGTATGAAGTTCTCACACTGGTCAGAGCCTGTGCTCTCAGAAGGCAGACTACATTGCTACAAATGACTCAGTGTATCTATAATTAAGACCTGTAAAATAGTTGTGCCTTAATGCTTGGTGTTTCATATCTTTCCTCCCAAATCACTTGTACAGTATCACAAATTCTACATATACCACAGAAGACAATAGTGTGTACTGTACAGTATGTATGTATGCCCTGAGAGCAAATGGCATATTTTCTTGCCATGCCAAACCACACTTTAGTCAATGAATGGAGTGTACTGAAAGTCAAATCATCCCTTTTTATTGTGAAACTTTCTATGAGCTGCTGATGTATGGGGAGGGGTTGTACATACTGTAGATCATCCCATAGTGTTCTGATTGGTTGTCCTCATTTGTGCGCTTCCTATTCTATTGTACCAGTCCTCCAATCAATAATCTGGCATAGGCCCTAACTGATTTGATCACCATCCTGTGTTGTTAATGGCAACATGTTTTATCAATAGATAGGGGATCTCCTGGTCTCTGCTGTGTCTTGTCTCAGTCCAGACACAGGGAGAGAGAGAGAGAGAGAGAGGACATGGCTTTCTATGACGTTAGTATACTTTACAGTATGCAACTTTTCCTAATGACCCCTTTGCTTTCTCAGGACTTTCTTGTATCTAATCTTCTTTGAACTAAATGCATTTTTGTCAATAAAATCAAAATTAAAGTTATTCAAATGTGTGTGGTTTGCGTTGGATCCAATCCACATCACTCTCCCTCTGTCTGGATTGATTATGAATGTAGGCTAATGTTGGTTGATGTGTCAAGTTGAGATGTACATGAAAAGCCCAGCTGTCAGAAATTATGGGAGCACATGGCAGCCCCCAATGAAGACCGGTCATTTCCATTTAAAGGACCAATGATCACCAACATGTGAAGTTCTAGGAGCATGTCAAATTGGGTGTCAAATGAAAGCTAAAACTCAACATTTTTGAGAAATTAAGGCATATACATTTTTCCACCATTTACCAGGAATAAGCAAAGGCTTTGATTTCTGGTCAAACATGGAAAAGGGGTCTTAGAAAACATCTACCAGAAAAAGTGTTAAAACGTACATTACCGTTGTGTACCTGTTTAGGATACATCACCATGAAAAGAATTACATTCATATCCATAATTATGCATTTCTGTGTCGTACAGATCAGGGATCCATGATGAAAATCCTTTACGGCAATTCTGTTACCAGATGTAAATCCACTTCACTTACTGTAGTTCAATAACCAAAAGAGAAATTTTCAAAGTCAATGTGTCATGTCATAGCTGACACCCCATACTTTCTGCAGACATCATTGAATCTTTATTTGGAAATTTGACAAAAATTCTGTTACCAAACTTTGCGTATGCACAGTTCTTCCAATAAATGTTTTATAAAATTGTCAGTGTAAATTGTTAAAAGTAGTCCTTGTTCGTAGAGTTGTATGGTTTGTTAAACTTTGAAATCAATGGTTCTTGTTTGGCAAACATTTTAAGTGAAAAATCGGAGTGTGCGCAATTCCGTTACCGTGGTATTGCCCGACCTCTGATATCCCTGACCTAGCCTAAAATAGATAACAGGTAATCGATGGAAAGCATCTGCATGTTAGTCCTATAACTTTTGAGTTTTTATTTATCCAACAAATGTTCAACAACTAAACAATGAGTTTGGTTTCTTTCTTTATCTTTACTGTAAGAATATCATACAAAATACAATCAGTCATACAATCAGTAAGCTCAAGAGACAATACATTCTTGTTTTCAATACAAGTACATTTCTATACAGACATTTATTTATCTGATACCAGAAAACCAGACCTGTCCATGTATATCCAGTTCAATGCTAGTCATGAATGGGTTAGCCTCGATGTCTATCCAAGGCTACAAATACTGTACTGTACTGTATGCAGCTGTCTCCAGAACAGACCAGCTGCTTTCAGTACGTGTGTACATATACTATAGTTAGTAGATGGATCCCATGGCCCGTTGTGTCTTCCAGTAAACAGTAACTATTCTCTCTTCCTTTCTGTCTGGGCGGGCGGGGGGGTGGGGGTGGGGGTGGGGGTTAGTGTCCCTGGTCCTTGTGTGACATCCTGAGGATCTGCAGTAACAGACCCTGTACCTCCTTGTCCATCCGGCCCTGAGGAAGATACAACACAAGTCTCATTCACATCCCCTCAGCTACACAACACTTCATATTGCACTGACTCTATACTGACATCTTCTACAAAGATCAAATCATTGTATTGGTCACATACACGTGTTTAGCGGATGTTAATGCAGGTGTAGCAAAATGCTTGTGCTTCTATCTCCGACAGTGCAGTAATATCTAACAAGTAATATCTAACAATTACACAACATATACCCAATACACACAAATCTAAGTAAGGAATGAATTAAGACTATATACATATATGGACGAGCGGCATGGACTAAGATACAGTAGAATAGTATTGCATACAGTATATACATGTGAGATGAGTAATGCAAGATATGTAAACATTAAGTGACTAAGATTTGTATTTATTTTATTTCACCTGTATTTAACCAGGTAGGCCAGTTGAGAACAAGTTCTCATTTACAACTGCGACCTGGCCAAGACAAAGCAAAGCAGTGCGACAAAAAACAACAACACAGAGTTACACATGGGATAAACAAACGTACAGTCAATAACACAATATAAAATCTATGTACAGTGTGTGCAAATGTAGTAAGATTAAGAAGGTAGGACAATAAATAGGCCATAGTGGCGAAATAATTACAAATTAGCATTAACACTGGACTGATAGATGTGCAGATGATGATGTGCAAATAGAGATACTGGAGTGCAAATGAGCAAAAATAATAAATATGGGGATGAGGTAGTAGGGTGGGCTATTTACAGATGGGCTATGTACAGATGCAGTGATCGGTAAGCTGCTCTGACAGCTGATGCTTAAAGTTATTGAGGGAGATGGTAGTCTCCCTCAAGATACCGTAGAATAGTATAGAATACAGTATATACATATGAGATGAGTAATGCCAGATATACAGTATAAACATTATTAAAGTGACTAGTGTTCCATTTCTTAAAGTGTCCAGTGATTTCTAGTCTATGACTTAAGGCAGCAGCCTCTAATGTGCTAGTGATCTGTCTGATGGCCTTGAGATAGAAGCTGTTTTTCAGTCCCAGCTTTGATCCACCTGTACTGACCCCGCCTTCTGGATGATAGCGGGGAAAGCAGGGTAAAAAGACTGGGAATATGGAAGAAACAAACAGTGTTGTTATTCCCTCTGCAATGCAATCGAGCAGGCTAAACGTCGGTATAGGGACAAAGTTGAGTCTCAGTTCAACAGCTCAGACACGAGACGAATGTGGCAGGGTCTACAGATAATTACAGTTTATAAAAGGGAAACGCGCAGACCAGCTGACTGGAGTGTTTACAGATATATTCAATCTCTCCCTACTTTAAGAATGTTTCCGTATCTTGCATTACTCGTGTCATATGTATAAACAGTACACTATACTATTCTACGGTATCTTAGTCACTTTAATCATGTTTACATACTGCATCACCCATCTCATATGTATATACCATATACTATACTATGCCACTGTATCCTAGCCGCTCTGACATATATGTATATATTCTTAATCCATTCCTTACTTACATAAATGTGTATTTTGGTTATTTGTTGTGAAACTGTTAGATATTACTGCATTGACGGAGCTAGAAGCACAAGCATTTCTCTACACCCGCAATAACATCTGCTAACCACGTGTATGTGGCCAATAAAATTTGATTTGATTTTAATAGTCACAGTGGGTACTACATCTCCTATACATTTCCTTATAAACTCAGTCACCGTATCCGTGTATGTGTCTAGATTTTCGTAAACTACCCGGAACATATCCCAGTCCGCGTGATCAAAACAAGGTGCATAGAGTTGGATTTACCTGTACAGCAGCCAGTAGGTGGGATCGGTATACAGCTACGACTTGTCTGTGTGTTCGTTCCCAATCCTGTAATAACATATACAGTACAGTATTGCTCCAACAGTCTTTTAATCATGAACGTGAATAAAGGTATTTATTTTGGCTCAGTGGTGCCCTCACCTGGAGCACCTTGGAGAGTGCAGCCACTCTGTTCTGCAGCGACACCTGCTGGCCAGGGTTCCCAGGGTGGACTCTCTCAGACTGGGAGTGAGAGGAGGAGTGGGAGGAGGTGGACAAGCCCAGAGGAGGACTCGAAGCCCCCAGAGCCTCCTTCAGATTGAACACTTCTTTAGACAGCTCAGTTATCTACACACAACAAGGGAGGAAGGGAGATCACAGATCCCTTCATTTCCCATGGTATTTTTTATCAGTTCTAAATCACACTCATGCCCTCACCCTTCTGCCACTCATGCCCTCACCCTTCTGCCAATCATGTCCTCACCCTTTTGCACTATGTGTAGATATGAAGGAGTACATAGCAATATGGAACGCATCTTCCCAGAGGGCAAGGAATCTAACCCATCCCTTAAGATCTGGAAGAAGTGCCTGAGGGTAGGTTGCCTGATGACTCATACTGAATGTAATTCGTAGCTCTATCGCCACAAACATTCAGTCTGAGACTGCCATTGTGGAAGTTGTTTCTGCTGACGTCAAAGTGAGGGGCGTTGTACAAAACAAGTCATCAGCGATTAGATCATATGTGGATGAGTAGCCAGGCAAAGGGGCAGGGGCTAGGGGTCGATTTTGAATAAAGTACAGTGTCGCTCAATTTGACATCTACCATCTGTGTCTCAGTCTCACCTTGTGGTCCTTCTCCTTGACCAGGCCCTGGGAGTCCTTGATGTCTTTGTGGAGCTCCTGGACGTGGCTGGATTGGGCCTGCAGGTCAGCCAGCTGCTGCTGCGCTGTGGCCAGCTGAGCCTCGGCCACCTGACGCTCACTCTTATTAAACAGAGCCTCGCTCTGCACCTGGAACACCTGTTCGGAGGGAGTCAGGGGAGAGGGGTGGAGTGAGGAGAGATAAAGACGATGGGAGGAGGGAGAGCTTGTCGATGGCCATGAAACCAAAGGCAGCAAGGAGACATAGAACACACACATAAATAATGCTAGGAGAATGGAAGCCCTGGTGTACATCAATGGCACCAACAGGAAGCCCTGGTGTACATCAATGCTTCTGCTATTGTGGCACCAACATTCCAACCTGTAGTCAGTAGCATGTGGCTTGTGGTCAACTCTTGAGTTAACGTTTCAATCTCTAACTTGGTTCAAATTCTCTGTATTTTGGTGAACAAGAACAAAAACAACACAAACACCTCGGTGCAAGTCTTCTTATGTTTGCGTGTGAGATCGTTGAATCGGGCGGTGAATTCGTTGATCTCGGCCTGCATTGAGAGGCGCTGGGACTCGTGGTCCTCCTTGGACACCAGGCCCTGTCCCATAGCCTTCTGGGACCTCAGGTTCCTCAGCTCTGTCTCCTTCACACTCGAAGCCTCCTTGGCATCTGCCGCACTGCACTCACTGGCCTGCAGGGAGCGCTGCAGCTCCGCCTGACAACAAACACAACAGAAGTACTACTTAGTACTCAGTATTGCTATGTTCACAGTTTTCCTGCCAAATTGGCTACTTTCAAAACGATGTCGCGGGTGTAAATGTATTGGTTTTTGGGGTATTTCTAAGTTGCACATCGGCCGCCATGGCATTTCTCTTAAAAATATATATATATTTCACTGTGACCTGCTGCTGACTGTCAGGCAGTGAGGCAGTCTGTTGCTGAGTGAGTTGTGGGGCGGGGCGGGCTGGAGGAGTGTGTGTTGAGAGAGCACTAGAGTTATTGGCTGAGTCACAGCGAGAGGAGATAGAGCAGCGTTTTACAAGTTGTAGGTAGGCTATTTAGATAGGTCTCTTCTTAATAACAATTTCCACATATTTTTCCATAAAACATATTAATACATACGCTAGAACGAATGCATATCAATAAATAATGGAGACAAAGCACTGGAAAACGACTTTGGGCGCACTAGAGCGCATTACATAAATCCGCTCGTAGGTGGTTTAAACTGCATTCTAATGTTGACTGCTTAAAGAAAACGTTATCAAGCGAAGTGCTTTATTTTTTATTTTATTTTATTTTTCTTTATTAGGCAAGTAAGTTAAGAGCCTCACCTGTTTTGAGACCCACATTTTTAGCATGTTTTTTTTTTTTTGGGGGGGGCTTGCCTGTTTTGCATGTTATTTTGGCATTAATACGTGTCACATATTAGTTCGCAAACAATGTAAAAACATATATATATATATATATATATATAATTGAGTTAATAAAGCCGAATACAAACATGGTCTCTATTTTGTTTTTTTGAGTAAGGCAGCTCCAAAATGCAGGTGTTTCAGCCTAGCTCAGTGCTTTCTGTGGTGGTGGGGCGGGCCAGCAGAAAATAGGAGCATTACGCTGTGATTGGCTCAGTGTTCTGTCACTTTTTTTTATTTTTTTATTTCACCTTTATTTAACCAGGTAGGTCAGTTGAGAACAAGTTCTCATTTGCAACTGCGACCTGGCCAAGACAAAGCAAAGCAGTGCGACAAAAACAACACAGAGTTACACAGTAAACAAACATGGTAAAAACACAATAGAAAATCTAAATACAGAGTGCAAAATGTAGTGGACATTGGACATTCATGTGGACATTGCGCAATCTCGCCTATTTGAAGTCCTTAGTAAGGTGGACATCCAACATTTCAGCCCTTTGGGTCCAGCCATAGAGTTATATTAGTGCAGTTCCAAGAAGGCTCAAGGTCATTTGCCACAGAAATGATGTCAAATCACGTTATATGTACAGTAGCTTTGATTGGACAGATCATGTCTACAGTCGTGGCCAAAAGTTTTGAGAATGACACAAGTATTGGTCTCCACAAAGTTTGCTGCCTCAGTGTTGATGATGTCAATTTGCATATACTCCAGAATGTCATGAAGAGTGATCAGATGAATTGCAATTAATTGCAAAGTCCCTCTTTGCCATGAAAATGAACTTAATCCCCCCAAAAAATGTCCACTGCATTTCAGCCCTGCCACAAAAGGACCAGCTGCCATCATGTCAGTGATTGTCTCGTTTACACAGGTGACAGTGAGGCGAAGACTTTTGAAGGATGGCCTGGTGTCAAAAAGGGCAGCAAAGAAGCCACTTCTCTCCAGGAAAAACATCAGGGACAGACTGATATTCTGCAAAAGGTACAGGGATTGGACTGCTGAGGACTGGGGTAGAGTCATTTTCTCTGATGAATCCCCTTTCCGATTGTTATGGGCCATCCGGAAAACACCTTGTCCGGAGAAGACAAGGTGAGCGCTACCATCAGTCCTGTGTCATGCCAACAGTAAAGCATCCTGAGACCATTGATGTGTGGGGGTTGCTTCTCAGCCAAGGGAGTGGCCTCACACACAATTTTGCTTAAGAACACAGCCATGAATAAAGAATGGTACCAATACATCCTCAGAGAGCAACTTCTCCCAACCAACCAAGAACAGTTTGGTGACGACCAATGCCTTTTCCAGCATGATGGAGCACCTTGCCATCGGGATATTGACTCTTTGTATAAACTGAATGTCATTGTCAATGAAAGCCTTTGACACTTATGGAATACTTGCAATTATACTTCAGTGTACCATAGTAACTACTGACATAAAGATCTAAGAACACTGAAGCAGCAAACTTTGTGTCATTCTCAAAACTGTACATCTTACTTTCACAATCTTAGCTAGCAGTCATCATCATGAATCAAGTCTACTGGCTAATCCTTGCCATATGAAGAGAAATAATGAAGAGAACGTATCTGTACGAAAGACTATTGCGAGTAAATATCAGTTCATCTTATGAGAGCTGTAGCTCCGCCCACCAGTGATGTGGATCAGAGCATGTGGGGCAATCCATCTCCTGTGACTACCTTTAGTTAGCATTCTTTGTTTTAGCCAAGGCCAGTCTTTTTTTGTACAGCTTTGACAGTGCTACTGATAGTAGTGGTGGCGCTTGGCTTGCACATGCAAATTCAGCACACACAACATTCTATAATAGAATTATGTTATTTGACGTGTCAAATTAAAAGCTAATTTAACGAGTCAAATAGTGTTATCTGAAGTGTCTTTTTTGACATGCAAAGACCTAAACAGCGTTCAGTGTGCCTCACCCTAATAATTTGGTGCACATGTAGCCTATAACCTGTTTTAGAGAAATGTAATAATCTAATATTGTAAGAGCTTTCATTGTCTGCTTATATGCCCCCTTTATTTATCCTACGGTTCTGACTTGGTGTACAGGGAGAACACTAAGAACGGCCCATGTTCTGAATTCTGTCGCTGTACATTTCAAAAGTGCTGAACTAATAGTTATA
Organism: Thymallus thymallus; assembly: GCA_023634145.1. NCBI lineage: Eukaryota > Metazoa > Chordata > Actinopteri > Salmoniformes > Salmonidae > Thymallus > Thymallus thymallus. The sequence goes on along the minus strand of CM042392.1, from coordinate 25,096,121 downwards.
TTGACTACGTCCGTCATCGCTTGCTCATTAATGACTTAATTGAAATTACAGATTGCCTCTTATCCGCTTGTCGTCCCCTTATGCCATAGTTTGTACATCTCAACTGTCAGTAGAAACCACATTTGTTTAAGCAAGTGAGCCATATCAGCTATGCTTTTTTAAAAGGTAGTAAATGAGGCTGAATTAACTGTTTCGCTGCCAGACAAGGTGTTGGGACTGCTGTTGGGACTCTGCTGTTAGGACAGCTTTGTGTAGGCCCTATCAGTTTGTGGGCACCGTTTGTCAACGTTATAGTGCAATTAATGTATTGTTTATTGTTTAGTGTTGTGTTGTGTAGTGACTTTGCCCCACCAACAAATAAAACAATCTAAACACTGGCTGTTGGTGACAAGCATATTCAGTTCATATACATATTATTAATATTTAATTCAGTAATTTAAGTTATGACCATATCCTCAGTAGCCTATTCCAGCAAGCTATTGGGAAGCACAAGCAATTCTTATTGCGAAATCGCCTCGCTAGTCTGTTTATTTGAACTAAGCAAGCTGCTACCAGTTTACATCTTGCCTACATGGTTTATTGTATAGATATGGCAACTCCTCTCTTGTTGTGGTCATTGGGCTATACATTTTAGTTTGACCTGGAAACCCTGCAAGTATTGTTACTGTAGTCTACTGTAATAGATTGTGGGTCATACATGATGGCGGAGGGGTTATTATTAGTGCCAAAGTATGTTGTTTGCACAATCACATGATTTGTATCTACAATTCGTAGATGTTAGATAAAAGCCTCATATCCATTCACTTAGGGCCTCAACGTAGTATGATTTGAGTCTAACAGCTCATTCTTGCTATTTGCTAGAATACCATTTGAAGCTAACCTTAACTTTGTCATGCTCCTCCAGGGGTATAAGGTCCTGTTGTATGGCCAGTAGTTGGTCCTCCAGCCTGTCTGCCTCTGTCTGGGCGTGGCATCGCAAGGCCCTCTCTGCCTGCATCTCCTGGGCTGTCTGGGCTAGCTGCTCCGACAGAGCCATTAGCGGCTCTGTGTGTTGGGACAGGGATACTGCGTCTCTAAGGTGGCGGGTGTCCTGAGCCCGACCATCGCGCTCCGCACACAGACAGTCCAGAGCCTGAGCTGTTTCCTGCTTAGCCACCTCCAGTTCCTCCCTCAGCCGTCTCAGGGAGCGTTCTAATTTTAGAGAATAAATATCACAGACGTAGAGCGTGCTCTTATTGGTGAGAAGTGTCATCACGCAAAGCCTAAGAAAGAGCTCTGATTGGACAGAACCCACTGGGCACAGAAGTCAATTCAACATATATTCGACATTGGTTTAATGCAATTTCATTGAAATTACGTGTAAAAAACATTGATTCAACCAGTGTGTGCCCAGTGGGAAGTGTCTTCACAAACTCAGAGAGACATGAAAGCAAATGAATGGTTATAAACCAGTTATGTATAGCTTACCACTATAGTTGTACAGTAAAATAATGTGTCCCTATGCCCCAAAGAGAGCAAACATGTTAGATATGTGACAGAGAACATTATAATAGCGGAGTATAACATTAGCTAGGTTTCCATCCAATTGGCGACTGATTTTCATCAAACTGACTTGTTGCAGATAAAAGGCTGTCCGTGATAAAGTAGTACACATAAAAATAACTTAAATTCCCATGTACTGAATAAAAAAATACAAGTTAAATGGGTTTCCTTCACATTTTCAACTCTACCAAGGGTTTTGTCCCAAAAACCTTAAATAGCAAATGTCCCCACTCTGGTATTGGCATGTGTGCGCTAGCTAACAGCTCACAGATACAGTGTGGGTAGGCTAGCCTACATGATGAGATTATTATGGATAAAAGCAAGAACATTTTTATTTGTCAAACAGCAGACAAGCATCAATCATCATATCACCAGAATAAGACCCTCAATATTTATTGGAAAGTAGCATCAAGCTCATGACTGCACTTTCACCAGCCTGTGAAGTTCATCATAAATTATTTAATCTGTAGCCTAATAAACTGCATAAACCGAGTCGTAGTTTATTTCAATGTGATGGTTATTATATCAATATTTTTACATAAAGGTGTTTCCACGCATGTTTTTAGCATAATACAGACACAAAAATAACCCACTATGTCGAATCAACAAATTGTCTGGCATTTCCGGTTTCCTACACCCCGTTCGTGACTTTTTTCTTGTATCAGGTAATTCATCTGCATGAAATGGTTGGATGGAACCCTAATTAGTAACAAGACACCATGTTGACACCAGAGAAACACACACCTGATGTGATGGAGGGCTCTGACACCTCCAACCTTTCTTCCTCTTCCTCCTCCTCCTTGTCTCCCTGGCAGTGTGTGGGGCTGGGGGGCCGTAGTCTCTCCAGCTCCCGTAGGGCCTCGTTCAGTCTCAGGCTGGCCTCGGCCCTCTCCCTGGCCAGCTGCTGACACTGCAGACCCAGGGTCATCTGCACCTCGTCCAGTTCCGAACGGGGAACACACTCCCTCAGCTCCCCCTCCAGCTCCCCCACACGCCCCTGCAGCCTACGCACCACCTCTCCATCTGACTTTACCACTCCCTTTCTCCCTCCCCCTGCTCTCCCTGACTCCTTGCTCTCTGCCAGGGTTGCCTCCAGTTCGCTCACCCTCTCTCTGAGGCTCCTCCCCCTCTCACTCTCCCCTCCTCCCTCCTCCTTTTCTCCCTCTTTTTCTGTCCCTTTCTCTTCCTGTAGTTCCTTAACTTTCTTTCTCAGCTGTTTGACTGTGTCATTGTTCTCTGCGCTCTCCCCCTCTCCCTCCCTCTGTCCCTCTCCCTCCCTCTGTTCCTCTCCATCCCTCTGTTCCTCTCCCTCCCTCTGTCCCTCTCCCTCCCTCTGTCCCTCTCCCTCCCTCTGTTCCTCTCCCTCCCTCTGTTCCTCTCCCTCCCTCTGTCCCTCTCCCTCCCTCTGTCCCGCTCCCTCCCTCTGTCCCTCTCCCTCCCTCTGTCCCTCTCCCTCCCTCTGTCCCTCTCCCTCCCTCTGTCTCTCTCCCTCCCTCTGTCTCTCTCCTTGTCCCTCTCTCTCTTTCAGCGCCGCCTCCAGCTCCCTCACACTCTCTCTTAGCTGCTGCGTCTCCTGGCTCACCACCTCGCCGCTGCCCCTAGGGCCCCCTGTCTGTTCCACAGAGTAGACCCCTAGGTGCACCTGTTCTCTCAGCTCCTCCAGCTCAGACTGGGAGTGGGCCAGCTGCTCCTCCAGCCCACACAGCCTCTCCCTCAGCTCCTTACTGCTCTCCCACTCCGCCATCTCCTTCCCCTCTGTCCCCTCCTTCTTCTCCTTCTTCTCTGCCCATGTCTCCCCTTCTCCTTCTCCCTCCACCTTCTCCTCACACCTGGAGGTGAAAAAACATCAGAACTGAAGTTAAGTGAGAGGTTTACCTATGGTTGGCATATTGTGTTAGAATCTTACCTATGTGGCTGGCAGGGTTCAAATTACACATTGACTCTTAAATAGTGGGCTTAAAGACTCTAAATATAGGTCTGGACCTGTGTTAATAGGTTGAACTCTTGTGGGGTTTCCATGTTAATATATTACTCTAGTCCACCCCAGGGAACCTTTACAAATGGAACTCTAACCTTAGTGGGTGGTGTAAATGTGACATTTTAGTAATTTAGCAGATGCTCTTATCCAAAGGTTATATGGTGGTGCTGATGGCTGGTGTAAGGTGGTGTGGGTGATGATCCTTACCCCTCTCCCACCATGCTGGAGGCCTCAGCTGAAGCCTGGGCCTGGGAGTAGCGCTCCTGCAGAACTTCAAACTCCCTCCTGAGGGAGTCATACAGAGCCGTGGGGACAAAGTCTGGGCCTGATGTCTGCATGTCAGTGTCATCCTTATCAAACATCTCCATCATCTGCAAGCCACACAAAATCACAGCACAGAAATAATCAGTTTGTTTTCTTCTCTAACAGTTGTGATATGTATCTCATAGGTCAAGCATACCTATTTTTATGTCACAACTTTAAGTCCACAGTCACAGAACTGCTTCCTCTCCTCTTCATGACAGCTTCAGAGTTAGCTTCTGTGCTGTACTACCACCGCTGCTGCCCCTCACACACAGTCCCAGACAAACCACTGGTAGCCTGGCTGTAACCAATGATTTATATATACAGTACACTAGATGGCTGATAGGAGGCGCTGTGTTGAAGTAACCATGCCTCCACCTTGGCGCACCCTCACCGTTGTAAAAAATATTTTGGGAGCTATAGAAATGCATTTTTTTTGACACATTTATTCTATTACAGACACCTTAATACAAATACAAAAATAAAAATTAAATTACATTTTTTTCCTGAAAGTATAATTTTTAGAGATTACTAATGTTACTGTCCCCACTACAACAACACTACAACAAATACATGTAATTTTGACCTTGAAACATTTAATTGAAATACTGTATTCCATTCATTCCAATGGCGGACTGCTCCTACTGGGGAGTGCCAATATGTCTTACCAGTGGCTTCAAAGCCTCTCAATGGCCAATACATAGCATCAGCAATCCAGGGTTTATATACGCTGAACCAAAATACATACACAACATATACAATGTTGGTCCCATGTTTCATGAGCTAAGATAAAAGATCCCCGAAATGTTCTATATGTACAAAAACCTTATTTCTCTCAAATTTTGTGCACAAATTTGTTTACATCCCTGTTAGTGAGCATTTCTCCTTTAACAAGATACTCCATCCACCTGACAGGTGTGGCATATCAAGAAGCATATTAAACAGCATGATCATTACACATGTGCACCTTTTGCTGGGGACAATAAGAGGCCACTCAAAAATGTGCAGTTTTGACACACAACTGTCACGGCCCCTCCTCTGCATTGCAGGGGTGGTTCCTCCTGCAGGCAGAGGAGGGTCGTTAGTGATTGGAGCCACCTGGGCTCAGGGTATTTAAACTGCTTCACTAACCACTCTTCCCTCTCTCTCTGCTCCTCCAGGTATGATTCTGTTTTGTTTGTTCCTTTGTAGTTTTACTTAGTTTCCACTCAGTCATGTTCACACACACACACACACACACACACACACACACACACACACACGCATCCCTGCACTTTACATACACCTTACATTATGACATTTTCACACCTCATTCCTTTTTCTTTGTTTAAAGTTGATAGTTTTTGGATTATAATAAAGAACCTTTTTGATTGGCTTACACCTGTTGTTTGTGTCCCCTCATTTTTGCCACAGGCTATGAGCCGGCCTGACAAGTGGGGGCTTGTCCAGGATTTGAACCCGGGACCTCTCTCACCAAAAGCCAGCACCTTTGTATCCAATACCGGCCATAGGGCAACCTTTTGAGCATCTTATTATCGATTGTGTTGGGCCTTTACCACGGTCCAAGTCAGGTCATAGCTACTTATTAACTGTTTTGTGTCAAGCAACTAGATATCCGGCAGCTTTTTCCTTGCGTACCATAACTTCAAAATCAGTAGTTAAAGTGTTAACTCAATTTATTTCAACATTTGGGATTCCAAAAATCATCCAGTCAGATCAGGGGTCTAACTTTACCTCCCATTTATTTGCTCAGGTTCTCAAACAGCTTAAAGTTAAACACAACAAGTCTACTGTGTTCCATGCCCAGAGCCAGGGAGCTTTGGAACGTTTTCATCAAACTTTAAAATCTTTGCTTCGTGCATACTGTACAGAACTGTCTGCAGATTGGGAGGAGGGGTTACCTTGGCTGCTACTAGCTACTCGTGAAGTAGTGCAGGAAATCACAGGGTTCAGCCCTAATGACTTAGTGTTTGGTTATAAGGTGCGTGGGCCTTTAGCAGTGCTGCAGGATGGTTGTTTGCCTGAGGAACCACCTCGGAACCTTATTGACTATGTAAATGGTTTTAGGCTGAAGTTGTATAGGGCTGGTGAACTGGCAAAAGAAACTAAAATGTTCTCAAAAGAAAATGAAACTGAGACATGACGGACAGGCTGAGCTGCGTGAGTTTAGTCCCGGTGATCGTGTACTTGCTCTTTTGCCTCTAAGTTCACCTTTTCAGGGAAAATACTGTGGTCCTTTTACTGTGTTTTGCAAAGTGTCAGGTTTGAACTATCTTATTGAAACCCCTGGTCATAGGAAGTCCTCTAAATTATGCCATGTGAACCTGTTAAAATGTTATCACTCCCGTGATCTAAGCAAAGTTGAAGGCACTCCAGCAGGGAGGTCAGCGTTGCTCCAGTCACTGCATCTTGTGGCTTTAACTTTGTGGAGGGGGGAGAAAAGGAGGTAGTTAGGGTTTCGGATGAGGTCTTACAAGGTCTGAAACTCCCAGACTTTGCAAAACCTTGGGGTTTTGGTAGATCATTTAGACTCTGAGAAACGTGATGAATTGGTAGCTCTTTTTAGAAACTACCCTGTTTTGTTTTCTGACACTCCATCGCAAACCCACTTAATGGAGCATGACATAGACATCGGAGATGCTAAGCCTATCAAACAGAGATTTTATCGTGTATCTGAGAAGAGACTGCAATTGGAAACAGAGGTGCAGTATATGTTGGACAATGGTATTGCTGAGCCATGTTGTTCAAATTGGGCTTCACCCTGTCTTCTGGTCAAAAAGTCTGATTCCACTTTCAGACCCTGCACTGATTATAGAAAAGTTAACAATGTTACTAAAGCAGACCTTTACCCTCTTCCTAGGAGGAGGACTGTATTGATCAAGTTGGGTTAGCAAATTTGATCTTTTAAAGGGATATTGGCAAGTACCCCTTACCAAAAGAGCTTGTGAGATTGCTGCCTTTATAATTCCATCTGGTTTGTTCTCTTATACAGTGATGCCTTTCGGCTTGCGGAACACTCCAGCCACCTTCCAGAGGCTGAATCGGGTGGTCTCAGGTCTGGAAGGGTGTGCCGTGTATTTGGACGACGTGGTCGTCTACTCGGACTCCTGGGAGGAGCATGTCCGGAGAGTGCAAGCCCTGTTCGAAAGACTGGTGTGGGCCAGTTTGACTTTCAATTTGGCAAAGTGTGAGTTTGCCAAAGCTACAGTCATATACCTAGGCAAGGTTGTTGGTCAGGGTTTTGTCTGTCTCGTGGAGGAAGTCCAGGCTGTGAAGCAGTTCCCACAGCCCTCCACAAAGATAGAACTGATGCGCTTCCTGGGAATGGCGGGGTACTACCGTGCTTTCTGTAAACTTTTCAGTAGTAGTGTCCCCACTGACCAATCTGTTGAAGGCCAAGGCTGAATTTATCTGGTCCACCCAGTGTCAAGAGGCATTTGATGCAGTTAAGACTCTTTTGTGTTTGGCACCCGTGTTGGCAGCAGGTAGACGCCAGTCAAATCGGTGCTGGGGCTGTGCTTCTCCAGGAAAATGATGACAATGTTGAGTGTCCAGTCAGTTTCTTCTCCCGGAAATGTAATAAGTATCAACAAAAATATTCTTTAATTGAAAAGGAGGCTTTAGGTCTCATTTGGGCTCTACAGCACTTTGAAGTCTGTTGGTTCCGGGTTGACCCCTTTAACTGTGTTCACTGACCACAACCCACTAATTTTTCTGAAGTCCCTGCAAAATCCCAACCAGTGCCTGATGGGTTGGGCTTTGTTCTTGCAACCTTTCAACCTCTATATTAGATACATTAGTGGTAAGGATAATATCATTGCTGATGCTCTGTCCCATGCTCCTTTAACCTATTTGTATCTTCTCTCTGTTGACCCCTGTGGGCTGTCTGCGCCTCTTTCCTCTTAAATTGCTCCCCAGGTACCAGGGCTGCCTAATTTGAGGGGCGGACAGTCAGCCAGAGGACACGGGGCGACTGCTAGGTGCCGGGACTGGTATTCTTTTTTTTCCTTTTTGGGGAACTTTGTATTATTTTAAATATGTTGGGCTGAATTTTGGGTTGAGGGTGGGACCCTCATTTTAAGGAGGGGGGTGTCACGGCCCCTCTGCATTGCAGGGGCGGTTCCTCCTGCAGGCAGAGGAGGGTCGTTAGGGATTGGAGCCACCTGGGCTCAGGGTATTTAAACTGCTTCACTAACCACTCTTCCCTCTCTCTGCTCCTCCAGGTATGATTCTGTTTTGTTTGTTCCTTTGTAGTTTTACTTAGTTTCCACTGTCATGTTCACACACAGATTCACGCATCCCTGCACTTTACATACACCTTACATTATGACATTTTAACACCTCATTCCTTTTTCTTTGTTTAAAGTTAATAGTTTTTGGATTATAATAAAGAACCTTTTTGATTGGCCTACCTGTTGTTTGTGTCCCCTCATTTTTGCCACAGGCTATGAGCCGGCCTGTGACACAACACAATGCCACAGATGTCTCAAGTTGAGGGAGCGTGCAATTGGCATGCTGACTGCAGGAATGTCCACCAGAGCTGTTGCCAGAGAATTTAATGTTAATTTCTCTACTATAAGTCGCCTCCAACATCATTATAGAGAATTTGTCAGTACGTCCAACAGACCTCACAACCCAGACCACGCATAACCACGCCAGCCAAGGACCTCCACATCTGGCTCCTTCACCTGCGGGATCGTCTGAGACCAGCCACCTGGACAGCTGATGAAACTGAGGAGTATTTCTGTCAGTAATTAAAGCCCTTTTGTGGGGAAAAACCCATTCTGATTGGCTGGGCCTGTCTCGCCTGTGGGTGGGCCAATGGCTGCGCCCCTGCCCAGTCATGTAAAATCTATAGATTAGGGACTAATTCATTTATTTGAATTGACTAATTTCCTTACATGAACTGTAACTCAGTAAAATTGTTGCATGTTGCGTTTATATTTTAGTTCAGTGCCTTCGGAAAGTATTCAGACCCCTTTTTCCACATTTTGTTACGTTACAGCCTTATTCTAAAAGGGATTACATTTTTTTAAATCCTCAGCAATCTACTGTACACACAATACATAATCAAAAAGCAAAAACAGTTTTTTAGAAATAAATCTATTACAAAATAAAAACAAATACCTTATTTACATAAGTATTCAGACCCTTTGCTATGAGACTTGAAATTGATCTCAGCTGCATCCTGTTTCCATTGATCATCCTTGAGATGTTTCTACAACTTGATTGGAGTCCAGCTGTGGTCAATTTAATTCAATGGACATAATTTGGAAAGGCACACACCCGTCTATATAAGGTCCCACAGTTCACAGTGCATGTCAAAGCAAAAACCAAGTCAAGAGGTCGAAGGAATTGTCCGTAGTGCTCCGAGAAAGGATTGTGTCGAGACACAGATCTGGGGAAGGGTAGCAAAACATTTCTGCAGCATTGAAGGTCCCCAAGAACACAGTGGCCTCCATCATCCACCAAGACTATTCCTAGAGCTGGCCGCCCGGCCAAACTGAGCAATCGGGGGAGAAGCGCCTTGGTCAGGGAGGTGACCTGGTCACTATGACAGAGCTCTAGAGTTCCTCTGTGGAGATGGGAGGACCTTCCAGAAGGACAACCATCTCTGCAGCACTCCACCAATCAGGCCTTTATGGTAGAGTGGCCAGACGGAAGCAGCTCCACAGTAAAATGCACATGACAGCCCGCTTGGAGTTTGCCAAAAGGCACCTAAAGGACTCCCAGACCATGAGAAACAAGATTCTCTGGTCTGATGAAACCTAGATTGAACTCTTTGGTCTGAATGCCAAGTGTCACGTCTGGAGGAAACATGGCACCATCCCTACGGTGAAGCATGGTGGCGGCAGCATCATGCTGTGGGGATGTTTTTCAGCGGCAGGGACTGGGAGACTAGTCAAGATCGAGGCAAAGATGAACGGAGCAAAGTACAGAGAGATCCTTGATGAAAATTTGCTCCAGAGCGCTCAGGACCTCAGAATGGGGCGAATGTTCACCTTCCAACAGGACAACGACCCTTAAGCACACAGCCAAGCCAACGCAGGAGTGGCTTCGGGACAAGTCTCTGAATGTCCTTGAGTGTCCCAGCCAGAGCCCGGACTTGAACCCGATCAAACATCTCTGGAGCGACGCTCCCCATCCAACCTGACATAGCTTGAGAGGATCTGCAGAGAAGAATGGGAGAAACTCCCCATATACAGGTGTGCCAAGCTTGTAGCGTCATACCCAAGAAGACTCGAGGCTGTAATCGCTGCCAAAGGTGCTTCAACAAAGTACTGAGTAAAGGGTCTGAATACTTGTAAATGTGATATTTCCTTTTTTTTTATTTTTTTTTATACATTTGCAAAAAAAAAAAATGCTTTGTCATTATTGGGTATTGTGTGTAGATTGATGAGAAAAAACAAAACAATTTAATCTGTTTTAGAAGAAGCCTGTAATCTAACAAAATGTGGAAAAAGTCAAGGGGTCTGAATACTTTCCGAAGGCACTGTACATCATTGGCTGTAACCCTTTGTCCTAATTCTGTCTACTTGTACAGACCCAGTTAGTGAAGAATGCCTGCACCAAGTCTCTGTGTGATGCTATTATTCTATTTATATCTGGATACTGCTACATCATAGACCTATAAAGTGGTTCAGCCAGCCTTGAACCAGTCCATCATCCTCATCTGCTGACTGGGACTGCTCTGGTCTGGAGGAACTTTTAACAACCCAATTTGTATCAATGAATCAGCTCATAGCGTATGTGTGTGTGTGTATGTTCTTACCTGCACTTTGAGGACCAGCTCCTGGTTCTGTGAGGTCAGCTCATCCACCTGTCTGCATAGCTCAGCTACAGTGTCTGGGTCTGCAGGACCAGGAGAGGTGAGGTTGGGGGAGTCTTCCTCCCCCTCGTCCAGAGCAGAGAGAGACTCTCTCCACCGCCTAGAGAGCAGCTTTTCAGCACCTTCAAGATAGACGTGGGGTAAATCCATGTCATATTTTGTCTAACACATTGCAAAACATCAGCCATTACCATGGCATTAGAATGTGAGTGAAATTCATCATCTAGTTATGATGTATGACTCTCATTAAGGTTCTACAAACTAGTCCATCCATCCAACATTTGGTCTGTTTAATAAATATACAGATGCCGTATCTTAATTTGATTGTCCTTTTGTTGCAGGAATTGTCCTGTTGCAGAAATGCATGCTTGTAGTGTATTTGAGGTTTAAAAAGGCTTCCAAAGCTTGTAAATTCCTCTTTAAAATTTCAGACATGATATGCCCTAACAAAATATGTATTAACTCCTACAAAAAAGGTCCATTAATTATAATCCACATAGTAATTCACATTTCCTGCTGTGAAAAACTGGGTCAAATTAAGATACGGAATATGTAACAATCTGCCAGCAGTATTCTCTCTCTCCCTCCACACACACCTGGGAAGTCCAGCATGTCATCATCTGAGTCACTGGCTCTGACCACCTGACCTGCCTTCAGCTCATCCAGCTCAGACTGTAGCCTGTCCCGCTCTGCCTCCGCCTGCTCCAGGCGCTCTCTCAGCTGGGTCAGCTAGCATAGGGATTCAGTGATGGCACAGCTATTACCAGATTTCTAACATCCTTTCAGATATATGAGAAGTTTCCAGGGAATAGGAGTTTGAGCATGCAGTACCTCCTCCAGGGCAGTGAGGGCAATGTTCTGCTGCTGCTCTAGACCTTTAATCTTCTGGAGCAGACACCCTCTTTCCAGACGCAGCCTTCGGATCTCCTCAAAAACCTCCTCATCCTCCATCTCACAGACACACACAAGGAAATGTATATCAGTGGTATCACAGTCACATAGCAGCACCATACTCATTAGCAGTCTCAAATTGAATACAGTAGATAGTCATTCACTATGTATTGTCTGTTGCTATAGTCATGAATACTGCTCCTCAAAATATATATCTAAAGATAGAATCCTTTGAATAGCGTGAGCCTATTTTATCTCCTGTATGCTTTGGTGCTATGCATACAGTATGCTGCGGACGGGGGAGTAACTCACGAGGTTGGCCTGAGCAGAGCACTGTGTCTCTGGGGACTGAGCTGAGGGAGAGGCAGGGGGAGGAGAGCTCTGGGGGGCAGGAGAAGGCAGGGACGGAGAGCCCTGGAACATTGTTACCAAAGTTAGTATGAGCATGATCATCACAGCCTAGCATAAGTTAGAGTTAGTAAAAATATAAAAAAAATAATAACTGTCATCCATCCCTAGAGTTGGCCTCGTACATGGGGAGGGAAGCGTGGTGGACGAGGGGCTTTCCTCTTGCAGGGGTTGGTCCCCCCTGGCAGAGGAGGGGGAGGAGGGGGCTGCCGCTGGAGGCACAGACAGAAGGAACAGGGGAACAAGGGAGCAATGGAAAGCAGGAGAGAAATAGCAGTAAGGTCAAAAGCAAAACCAAGCAGTACTGTAGCCCAAAACATTGTGAAATTATATTTTAATGTGTTTTCCTCGTGTGATGTCACTCCAGCTGCTGTTGGTCAAAAGATGTTGTTATAGACCGAAAAGGGGATAAGAAGTTGATGTTCCTTCTTATGTTGTAAATTCTATTATGTACAGTATAGAAATAGTGGTGTTATGTTTTCACATGTACGGAATGTGTAGTGAGTGAAAATGAAAACACGAGTGGTCATTTACCTCCTCGCCGTTTCCTTCAGTGGCTACGTATGCATAGGGAGAGACAAAGAGCAAATACTTTTAACCTCTGGTCCGTTGAAATTCAATACACGCACATGCACGCACACACACGCATACACACATACACATACACACACTGTAGTTATAGTTAAGAAGCATACTGGCCCATGAAAATCCTCCTATATATGGTAGCACGCAGTATAACAACAAACAATATCCCTACCGTAAGCTGTAAGCTGTAAGCTGCAAGATACGAGACTCCTCATATATCACAGATACACTAGAGACATTTCAGGCACTGCTCTGCTTCCATTCGTCTCCATTTCAAACGAAGTACACATCTGTTTTTCGTAAATCACAGAGCCTTTGTTTGAAGATGAAAGTGCAGCAAGCCTCTCTGTTTCAGGCTTTTACAATTACCCCCAGCTTTATCCCTTTTCACTTCATCCACTTCCTGACATTACAGCCATTTCCTCTGGGACCAGAGTAGGGCCATAGACCAGGTCATAGAATTACAACTGATATAAAGGAAAATGCACCATGGATTCTGGTACAGCACATCAAATAGCATACAACGTTTTGTGGTAGTTGCCAATGCTAATTAATTGAACATTTGAAATGGTAAACCAAATATGGCCCCTGGTATAACAAGCAGGGAATATTTTACCAGGGCCCAGAATGGAACCCCAGACTGGGCCTAGAGGGTAGCAGAGCAAGGCTACGCTCAATTCCATTTCAAGTCAGTTCAGTCAAGAAGTGTGAGACATCCAGAGGTTACCGTGGGTTACCTGGAGCCCCGTTCTGCAGCAACTGTTCGATGCGCTGGTTGCCGGCGGTTGTGCCGTAGTGGGCTGCGTCGTGTCCGAGGGCGTCGGCCAGCTGAGGGTTAGCCCCTCCCCTTAGCAACACCTCCACTGTCTCTGCACTGTCACTCTCGCAGGCCAGCATCAGGGCTGACCTACAACACAAAAAACACAAGATCAAGAACATAATAGCTGGAGACATAAAATACACTTAGGCCCCTTATGTAACACACTAACTTTACTCAGACATCACCTCTGTCTTAAAGGGCAAGTTCACCAAATCTCTATCAGAGACCTCTATTTACTTCCTTTGGGCTCCATTTTCAGAAAGCATGGTGTATCATTTCACTGCTATGCAGATGATACACACATTTATTTGCCTCTGAAATGCAATAAAGATACTGCTCTGAAATCTCTTTTTGCATGCCTAGAAGAAGTAAAAATGTGCTTTTCTCAAACTTTCTTATTTTTGAATGAATCCAAAACCGAGGTTGTAGTCTTTGGCCCCCATGGCAACTATAATAGCAGTAACATTGATCTGGATTATCTTTATCCAACTTCATCTTGCATTAAGAACTTAGGTGTTTTCTGGGATCAGAACGTCAAATTTGAAAAACAAATAAATGCGGTGATTAGTTCTTGCTTTTTCCAGCTACGTCTTCTCTCTAAAATCAAATCCTCCCTTTCTGAGAAAACCTTAGAGATTGCTGTCCATGCGCTCATTACATCACGGTTGCATTATTGCAACTCTCTTTACTATGGCATACCCAAACACTCTATTGCTCGTCTCCAATTAGTACAGAATGCTGCTGCTAAGTTCCTCAAAAGAAAACGTAAATTTGATCATGTTTCACCTATCTTAAAATCACTGCATTGGCTACCTGTGCATTTTAGAATTGAGTTTAAAATTCTTCTTTTTGTTTTTAAATCCGTAAATAATCTGGCACCGAGCTATTTGTCTGAGCTACTCTGTCCACACAATCCCACACGAAACCTGAGGTCTGGTGATCAGAGACTTTTGTCTGTCCCCAGATCACGGTTAAAGAATAGAGGGGACAGAGCCTTTGCGATTGCTGGCCCTAGGCTGTGGAACAGCCTTCCGGTTTACATCAGAGCGGCTCAATCTCTAACTGTTTTTAAATCCTCTCTTAAAACCTTTTTTTTTTCTTTAGCTTTTAATTCATTGTGAGCTTCTGTCATGAATGTGGGGTTTGTCCTTGTTCTTTATCTTGTGTATTGTTCAGCACTTTGGTCAGCCCTGTTTGCCGTTTTTAAATGTGCTATATAAATAAATACAAACTTGAAAATTGAAACTCTATGTTTGATGTAATTTGAATGTTAGGTGTCCATACCCTGAACAAAGGCCCCCCAAAAAAACCAAATACATCCTTTAAGAAACGGCAATGCTCTTAGTATAGTGATCTAGGTCGTTAGATGTTGTACATAAGAAATTGTGTAATTCCAAACTTTATCGGCATCGTTATATTCCATGTTGTTGGACTCGAGCGATACATTTCCGTGGGCGAGCATGCACAGGCTTTCTCGTTCCCATTGTGGTGATATGGGAAACGAGAAAGCCTGTGCATGCTCGCCCACGGAAATGTCTCGTTCTGGTTTTTGGAGCCTTTGTTCATGTTTCATCTCTGCCCCAGCGAATGCAGAATGAGCTTGAGAAAGTCTGTTGCTGGTGGGGTAAGTTTCTCAAAACCAAGTGAAATTGAAAAAAAAACCATGCTATTTACAAAAAAAAGTGATCTTGACCTTTAAGTTGTGTTCACAGTTTGTCTTGCATAAATCAATCTAATGAAAAACCTTTGTTTTTTTGTGTTTTGTTGAATTACCTGCCCTGGCTGTCCTGTATGTTGGGGTTGGCCCCTCTGTCCAACAGGAAAGCACACAGCTCCACTCTGCTCATTTGGGCTCCTAGGATCAGCGGGGTCGCACCATCCTGAGATAGATGAGACCACAATGGCTTAACATGGTTGAATGAATCGTGTTTTAGTGCTGGGCTGTAACAAAACCCTGCACACCCTTTAGTTCTCCAGGACCTGGCTTGGTGACTGCTGCTGTACAGAGGCAGTCTAAAGCCTACACCACTTACTCCATTCTGTGCATCTAGACTGGCCTTGAAGTCCCACAGAGTCTCAGTGCAGGACAAGCAGCCGCTCAAAGCTGCAGGAAGATGGACAGACACCATAGGTACCCAAATGAAAGGTATAAAAAAGGTTGAGTTGTTTACAATGTTACACAGATAGTGCTGTAATCAATTGCATTATGGCTAGGACATTGCATACCTGCGTGATGCAGAGCTGTCTGACCAAAGCTGTCTGTGGAATCTACAGGCAATCTCTCCTGTGGGAGTATGAGACATATTCACCAACAATTCATGATTACTACGTACCATGTTGTTTTCCATGTATTTTAGTAATGTTAACTATGTCTGTCTGTCTGCTGTACCTGTAATAGTGTCTTCAGGCACTCAGGCTGGCCATTCTTGGCTGCTAGGTGAATGGCACTGAAACCTTGAAGTTGATAAGGCCATCACCAAGTGAGAGAAGGAATGAATGGGTTAACAAAAACTAATGGCAAGAGAGCATGTTATAATTGAGATAATCAACATTAAATATGTTGTTTTGACCAGTTATAGCCACAAAGCATTACCTTGGCGATCTGTGACATTAAACATGTTAACATGTTCACTTAATGAGACTGTCGTCTCACCTGAGCCATCTGTCACGTTAATGTCTGGCCCATTTGCCAGGATGACCTCCAGACAGTCCAGATGACCCCGAGACGCACAGAGGTGGAACCTACCAGGAAGAGAACAACAACACTGGTTATTAATACAACCAATAAAATAGATCATCAACACTGGTAACGACAACAAAGAAAATAGAAAAGATTTCAACTCTTTACCCTCTCTAACTGACAGTTTGAACATTTTGGGACGTTTCATGGACACGTTTAAACCTAGTCCAAGACTAACAAGCAAGTTCAATAACGATTCTCCATTGAAAGTACTTCTTAGTCCAAGACTAGGCTTAACCTGTGTCAGGGAAACTGGCCCTAAGTGTTTGTTACTTACGCTGACTTCCCCTCTGCATCCAGTTTGGTGGGACAGAGTCCCTTCTTCATGATCAGCGCAGCTACTTTGTCAGGTTTGTTCTGCCCTACAGCCTGCAGTAGTCTCTCATCACTCTTACTCCAGTCCTGGCTCTGAGGGGACAGGGACAGACGGGTCACAACCCGGTCACAACTTAGGGCTCATCAGAGCTAACCAAATTACTGTACATACTGTACTATACAGAGTAGACCCAGACCTCCTATCTGATTACACACTGTACAAAGGTCTGAGCGATGACTAACCATACAGTAAGTCTAGATGAGACACTACTAAATCTAATACTGTATGTCTCGTCGAACTGAAATGATGACGGACATACAGTACCGGCTGCTTGATTCTATGGTAACATTTACACACAGTACACAAAATCACCTTTTAACTGGTTTTGCCAGAAAAAGTGACCCTTTGAGAGAAAGTACAATGAAAAGACAGCTCAGGTCAAACAGAGAGGGATACCTACCACCAGTAAGCCGAAACAAGGACAGAAATAACGCTTCATCAGGCTCAGAGCTGACGATCCATAGAGCCATAGAGCTGTCCACTGTCTGACCAAAATACTGACACACACAAACATACACTACTCAACTACCCACAGGCCTCAAACACACCGTCAGAGTTGCACACCACCTTAGCACTAAATGACAAAGCATAAATATACAGTATAACCTCACAGACAACCGATAACCCAGTTGCACAATCCTGAACAGAAGAAATGTATGAAAGGAGAGTTGTGATGCTGCTACATAAACATAGAGCCTATAACTTCCCTGTACAAACAGAAGCACACTGCTCTAGTCTCAAAGCAACGTAGCTCTCCATATGCAGTGCTCTGCTCTGTCCGCCAAAACACCTTCCCCTCTTCCTGCACTGCTGCTAATGCTCTCAGGGACCTACATACTTAGTCTGCAGTCTCAACCTGTCTCTCTCTCTCTCTCTCTCTCTCTCTCTCACACACACCATCTCTCTCTTCCTGTTACTCAGTCTGCAGTCTCAACCTGTCTCTCTCTCTCTCTCTCTCTCTCTCTCTCACACACACACCACCTCTCTCTTCCTGTTACTCAGTTTGCAGTCTCAACCTCTCTCTCTCTCTCTCTCTCTCTCTGGACCTACTGTATGTGCGTCAGGAGAAGATGAAGGCTCAGCAGAAAGAGGCGAACAGAGCTGTCTGGTACAGGGCTGGTAGTGCCAGGGTAGGGCAGAGAGGACACGCTGATAGAATAATAACATCCTGAATCAACTCTCGTCTGACCTGGACGCAGCCATTTACAGCATTATAATACATTTTTAGAATAAGTGTAAAAATATATATTCACATTGTTCTATTCAAATCTATTATTTTATTAAACTGAGATAACATTTCTAGCTATCTCTTTTTTTGTTTGCATTATACACTGAGTGTACAAAACATTATGAACAGCTGCTCTTTACATGACATAGACTAAACAGGTGAATCCAGGTGAAAGATATGATCCTTTCTTGATGTCACTTGTTAAATCCACTTTAATCTTTTATTTTTTTATTTAACTTTTATTTAACTAGGCAAGTCAGTTAAGAACAAATTCTTATTTACATTGATTGCCTACACTCAGTGTACATCGTTCTATCAAACGGATAAGTTAGTAGAAAAGAGGACAGGGTACACCAACATTAATAACCAGTAAAGTAGGCTGGTTCTATTCCCTGAAGTGTGTGACCAACATTGTGAGACAGATTAAGATGGATGGTATGCTACACTCTAAGAAAAAAAGGTGCTATCTAAAACCAAAAAAGGTTATTTGGCTGTCCCCATAGGAGAACTCTTTAAAGAACCCCTTTTGGTTCCAAGTAGAACCCTTTTGGGTCTATGTAGAACACATTTGGGTTCTCTTTTGGGTTCCATATAGAACCCTCTGTGGAAAGGGTTCTACATGGAACCCAAAAGAGTTTTACCTGGAACCAAAGGGAATTCTTCAATATGGTGTGTGATTCCCCCCTCCTCTCCCTCCTCTCCCTCCTCTCCCTCCTCTCCCTCCCCCACCCCCTCTCTCTCACTCTCTCCCTGTCTCTAAATGAAAATCTGAGCACCCCTTGATTGATTAATAACTTACTCTGTTCTCTCTCAGCTTTACCCCAGCAAAGCAGTCATATCACTGGCTATGGGGATCTCTCACTAAAACAGGCCAAGGCACACAGGAGTTCAATTTCTACTCAGAGCTTAGAGCTAACTGTACTATAACCTATAGCATAGTCACACACAGCTATCACAACCAGCTACCAGACACAAGGCTCCGGTTGCGTAGACATTTAAGACATTTGAAGACACAACATTTGTAGAGAATTCTTGTCTTGGGATTGATTACTTTTTTTCACCCTCACGTCACATTAAAAGCACCTGCATAATGGGATGGTGACGACAGCAGGACATTAAGGATTCTTGTGTGTGAAGGCTACCTGAGAGTTCTGGTTACAGCAGACTGGCCTGCTCCCCTGCTGCTCAGTGATACTGACACCCAGCTCAGTGCCCCCCCCCCCCCCCCCCCCTCCCCACACACACATACTGTCTGTCAACACTGTGACCTACACACAATTATGCACCTGACAAAGAAGAGCCTAGCACCACCCACAGCAGTCAATACCAGGTTCAAAGAAAGTTTGACTGCACAGAAATACACCTCAGAACTCTAAATGTAATAACCAGGTTTGATGGAGTATTGTGTGATAACCACAATTTATACAATGGCATTGTTAAATACTCATTTCTGATTGGCTTAAAGGGCATTCTAGAGCATGCATTATTTCCCTATAATGCACAGTATATCAGCACGGTATATCCGCTAGTGCATTGTGGAACACATCTTCCACTTCGTTTATTATTTTCCATACAATTCATAGCCCCTCATTGATGATGCCTTACAAATTTTTAGAATGCCATCATCGAGACATAGGGCTATTCTCAGTTTCATTTATGAAGCATTTTGCCTTTTGGGAAACATAACCAATATATTTACAGATATTATCAGTGTTGAGCAAGCTACACATTATTTCACACAAGAATTTACGCTTGCACTAAAGCTACCCTTAATAAAAATATATATTTTAGTTAACTAAAGTTACTTTGAAAAAGTAATTCACTACATCCAAACTACTTTGGAAAAAAGTATTCTTTGGTAAATCTGTAATGTCATGACTACAAATTTCAAGAACATATCACTTTGGGGTCATATGTTAACAGAATGTGTAATTTAGCATATTAAACACAAAAACAAGGTTTCAAGCGAGAATTAGGCAGGTCTGATGCCAAGACAAGAAAGGAAATGATTGCCTACTACATCTAGATTTTATTTTTGCATAAAAAGTAGTGTATAGTTCCAGTATCCTAGTTAGCTACACTGTTACTTGGCAACAACTACCACCAAGCTACTGCAAAATGGAGTTAAATTAATAGTTGAACTACATGTAGTTCACCCTGATTATTATTTAAGTAGTAATAAATAGGTAATATGCATGTAATAGGCCTACACACATTAGGCTACATCCCTCAAAATTCTCTTGGTATATAAATAAATACCTGAGGTAGAGTGGTGTTATTTGGAGGGGGTTGCTTCTGTTCCATGAGTCGCCTGCTGTCGCAACGTTCACCACTCATCGCTTTTGGACTTTCAAAGGCACCTACCCTTTCTTCTAGATCCTCCAATCACCTATGCGCAAGAAGTCGGATCTGAGTTTGATTGGCGGGGGTAGATGACAGATTTTGTGTCGTAAGCATTTTTTATGTAAACGTCGGAATAACTCATATTTATCACCTAAGGATAAAGTCTCCTATTTCATCTCAAATTAGCGTATCCTAATATATCATTACAAATAGCCTTATCAAGTTTAATGCTGGTTTATTGCGATAAACCATCTTTCATTGCATTGCAGTTTGTGGTCAGAGTGTCTTGCGGCGTATTCCAAATTGTAGATCTAACCACGTTTCCATCCACAGTTTTTATGCTAGTAAAGTTATAACTTATACAAAAAAAATCATAACAGCTGTGATGGAAAAAGAAGCGTCGGTACAGTTTTATTGATGCCGACAGATAATTTGTTCGTTTGACATGGTGGCATCTTTTTGTGTCGGTAAAATTAATTATGGGAGAAATGGCGGTGGAAACGCCTTTATGCTAAAATATTGTTATACTAACTATCATATCGAAGTAAACTTGGGAGTCAAGCGATGATATGCTGTGTGGTCCTCCTACTACAAGTCGGGAAACCATTACGTTTATTAGGCTACAGATTAAATAAATTCTAATAAATGTCATAGGGGGTTGAAAGTGCACGAGGGTGAGTTTGATGCTCTTTCCAATAAATATCGAGGGTATTATTCTGGTGACTTCGGGACATGCATAGCCTACATTATTTGCAGTGGCGACCCGTCATCCAGGGCACATGAACGACTGGAAACTACCTGTATTTGAATTTAGTCCAACTACCACCAAGCTACTGCAAAATGTAGTTTAAAAAAATGCCTTGCCTGTTTTGCATGCTATTTTGGCATTAATACGTGTCACATATCAGTTTGCAAACAATGTGAAAAAAATAAACAAATAGTAAAGCCGCATACTGCTTTCTTGAGTAAGGCAGCTCCAAAATGCAGGTGTTTAAGCCTAGATCAGTGCTTTCTGTGGTGGTGGGGCAGCCAGCATATGTGTTGGTAATGTTCTCTAGTGCCGCCATGATTAGCTCAGTGTTCTGTCACTCAATGGGACACTACGTCACAGCCAAGTATAAGGGTAGACATCGAAAATTCCAGCCCTTTGGGTGCTGCTGTAGAGTTACATTGAGTGCCCTTCCAAGAAGGCTCAAAGTCCAACCCAACCCTGAATTAGACACAAGGTTGGCAGTGTGGTTAAGATTAGGGTTAGGCTTAAAATACATTTTTAAGAAGATAAATTGTATAAATGTGCGGGGTTAATGACTTTGTGGCTGTGGTAACTAGTGCCTACTGTACTTCCGATTATCATCATTGGCTACGTCTTCTTGCTTTGGTCTTCTTGCCTTTAGCTAGAATGTATCAAATAATCAGTGGCGATTTTAGCATGTAAATCTTGGTGGGGCAAAAATAAATCATTGTGGGATGCATGCCAGCAAAGCCACTACACAACACAATACAACACTAAACAATACATGAATTGCACTATAACGGTGACAAACGGTGCCCACAAACTGTTAGGGCCTACACAAAGCTGTCCTAACAGCAGTCCCAACACCTTACCACTGCTACACATGGCTATCAGCGGAGCCTTGTCTGGCAGCGAAACAGTTCATTCAGCCTCATTTACTGCCTTTAAAAAAGCATACCTGATATGGCTGACTTGCTTAAACAAACGTTATTTCTACTGACAGTTGAGATGTACAAACTATGGCATAAGGGGACGACAAGCGGATAAGAGGCAATCCGTAATTTTAATTAAGTCATTAATGAGCAAGCGATGATGGACGTAGTCAATACAACTATTAGTTCAGCACTTCTGAAATGTACAGCGACAGAATTCAGAACATGGGCCGTTCTTAGTGTTCTCCCTGTACACCAAGTCAGAACCGTAGGATAAATAAAGGGGACATATAAGCAGACAATGAAAGCTCTTACAATTTTCAGTGATTACATTTCTCAAAAACAGGTTATAGGCTACATGTGCACCACCAAGTCAGAACAGTAGGCAAAATTAAGTGAAAATTATTAGGGTGAGGCACATGGGCTACTAACAGCTTACAACACAACATACACTTAGTATTACTTTCTTAGCTACAGTATACATATCTGCCTGGCGTATTACATAATTTATGCAGCAGCATACAAGACATTTTTGGACTCACACAGATGTTTTGTTGTGCTCACTTGAACAGGAAGGTGGCACAGCGGTCCTTTGTGGGCAAATTTTGTAATCAAAAAAAGAGAAAGAGGCCGGGTTTACAAATCTGAGTTGGATGACTGCTCAAAACGTATTTTCCCAGTCGGAGCTTGCTCGTTTATTCCCGACTTCCCAGTTGCAATGCTTGCAGTTAGCCACTGTCACTGATTCCTTCCAAACCACTCATTATTGAATTTGCGATTTACAACTTGTTGTGTAATGTTTATGTCCAGTGGTCGATGAGCACCGATTAGTTTTATCTATAATCTCTTCATTATTTCTCTTCATATGACAAGGATTAAAAAAGATTTGCCAGTAGATAATCGACTTGATTCATGATGATGACTGCTAGCTTGCTAACTAAGATTTTGAAAGTATGATGTTGACATGATCAGTCCAATCAAAGCTAATGTACATATAAAGTGATTTGACGAAATGTTATCTGTGGCCAATGACTTTGAGAGACTGGGTTGGTCTAATTATACGATAGGCCTATAGCCAGTGTTGACTTTGTGGCAGTGGTAACTAGTGTAAACCCAGGACAGGAGATGGAAAAGAAAGTCAATGAATACAATTGAAAAACAATGTATTTGTCACATGGTTTGTAAACAACAGGTCTAGACTAACGGTGAAATGCTTACTTACAGGCACTTCCCAACAATGCAGAGAGAAATAAAGATATAATAATACAAGGAATAAATACACAATGAGTAACTAAAATGAGCTTTGTAGTCTTACACACTATATACACAGGGTGCTAGTACCGAGTAGATGTGCAGGGGTACGAGATAATTGAGGTAGATATATACATAGGGATAAAGTGACTAGGCAACAGGATAGATAATAAACAGTAACAGCAGCGTATGTTATGAGTCAAAAGAGTCAGTAGAAAAAAATGCAGATAGTCCGGGATGGCAAGTGGTTCTGCCCCAGTGATGTACTGTGCCGTATGAACTACCCTCTGTAGCGCTTTGTGGTCGCATGCCAATCAGTTGCCATACCAAGCAGTGATGCAACCAGTCAAGATACTCTCAATGGTGCAGCTGTATAACTTTTTGAGGATATGAGGGCCCATGCCAAATCTTTTCAGTCTCCTGAGGGGGAAGAGGCGCCCTCTTCACGACTGTGTTGATGTGTGTGGACCATGATATTTCCTTAGTGATGTGGACACCGAGGAACTTGAAGCTCTCGACTTGCTCCACTACAGCCCTGTCGATGTGGATGGGGTCGTGATCGGCCATCTGTTTCCTGCAGTCCACGATTAATTTACAGGGAACTCAAATATTGGAACTAAAACATTGATCTAATTGAAACTACTGGACGTTCTGTGTGTAACCCTCCAAAGCAAACTTAATTATCCCTGAAATCTGTTCTTCACAGTAGGATGGCTGTGGCTATGTGTATGGTGGAAAGCAGAGCACTGTAGGCCTATTGTCTGGGACCTCTGGTGGTGGTGAGGTAGAGACTCAACCCCAAGAACAGCACAGACAAAACCACACCAGCCAAACAGTAAGGTCAGCCTATGCTACATGTATCATATCATACAACTTAATCAGAGAAATGATCTTACAGGTGTCATTATGAGGATGGATACATACAGTGATGTCTTTATGCAGTATATTCAAATCACCAAAAGAGGGCGATAAATGCCAAGCATTAGTATTTTCTATTTGGTTACTCGTCTTCGTTGATGATTGTGTTAGAAGTCTGTTCATACACATCGATTTTCATTCAATTGGATTTGATTTGAGTCTTTGGTGGAAAAAAATTGAAGATTGATTATGCAAACACAACATTGTATCAATAAATGTGCTATTCTTTAATACTCCTCGCTCTGCAACGGGGTTCTGCCTTTCCTTCCGTTTCTTGCTCTACTTCACTCTTTTGTTCCCCACTGTCCCTCCTGCCTGGCATACCAGTCTGGAAGAAGTCATTTGGGGAGTATGGCGGGGGAGGAGAGGGGAAAGAGACTGGGAATTGTGGCGATGGTGGTGAGGGCTGCTGCTCAGCTATGACCTCATCCTCTTTTCTCCCCTGGGAGGGAGTGAGATCATGGCTGTCGTAAAGAGGCATTAATGGTGTCTTAACTAGCCCAGACAGTACTGGATCACCTACTGGATTTCTGAAATCCAATTGACTCCTTAACAACTGTGCCCAGGATAAAGGGACATTTGTGGGAGTATGAAGCACACTCTCTGCTATCCATTTTAACATAAATTATATTTTCTCTTAGTGTGTAGACCTATTATGTGTTTTTCGTTGCAGACGTTGCATCACCATGCTTTTGCACAGGTGGGCATTTCTTGGAGAGTATGGCAGGCAGGCACCTCACATCTCCCATTTGCTTGCTCAATATGTGTGTGTCAGACTATGCTGCAGATGACAGTTTGTTGGTGTAGGTGTTAATTATTGGCCAGAGGAAATTATTTTTCCACAAATTGTCCCACCTCAATTACAAAGCCATACTAATCGGCAAAATATTGCTGGAATGGGGAAGATCTGAGAGGGAAAAGAGGAAAGTTTACAATTATGCAAAGCTTTTAGTCTCTTTTGATGAGTTTTGAATTGTTTTGTTATTCAACCAGAACAAGTATTTCATTGATTTGGTCAAGTGTCTGAAATGTATAGCCTCAGGAAATAGTTGGGGGGTGCTGCGATTGTTTTTGAGGACTGGGGAGATGCATAAACAAATATTTGCCGTGCGTTGAAGATGTCTATAATTGTCCCTAATACAGGACTTTTAAAGGTCAGGTACTACTTTTGTGAAAAATGTAAACTAAATGTATTTGAGTGTTTACCAGCATTTGTAACTTCAGTCTTATAATTATCTGTACAAAACAGTTAATCTGATAATACTTGTGGAATATAACAATACTTGCTTGATATATGTTTTCCAGTTTCTTGAAATACTTTGCAAATGCAACTTTTTTCTATGTGAAAACTGAAATGGTCTATTCATTCATTTTTAGTAGACACTCTTATCCAGATCATACATGTTCATACTGGTTCCCCGTGGGAATCAAACCCACAACCCTAGCATTGCAAGCACCATGTACTGCCAACTGAGCCACATCATCACATCACATCATCACAAACCACTTGACGTCTCAATGTACTCATTTTGCATTGGGTTTTTTTCAGGGTGATGGAAAGTCTAGAGGTACAAACCTAGATGATCAGCCTATGTACAATACTTTTACAATACATTTACATTAAGTGGTTTGTAAGGATGGTAAATTAATATTGCACAAAAATGGTTGTTTTCCACGTTATTTGATCAAGATAAATATTTAATTTGATGTGGATGTTTTGTGTCTTTACCCATAACTTTGCTCCTTTTGATGTAAATGTTTGAGGACAGGGTTTTGTTCGTTCTGGATTCCATTAGAATGACAATCTCAGAGAATGGGACATGGCAACAACTCTTACAATTCCAACTATTGAAAACTGCAAGATACTGTTCTTAGTTGCTAAACATGTAATTGTTTGCCCATGCTACATAAGTCTATAATCGGTCTGCTAATACTAGTAAAGGCCCAGTGCACTACTTTAGTGAAAAATCTATATTTTTCTAAAATATAATATTTATTTTATTATTTTTTAATTCCGATTTTCAGGGGGTGCTGCAGCACCCTCAGCACCCCTGCTTCCCGTGTCTATGCTAAAGTAAAAATGTTTTGTTATTCCTTTAATTTGTAGGGCCACCACATAGAATCATGTATTTTTCTTCCCATTAAGTAATTACTCAGATGATATGGGACTAGTGGGCTATGCAGAATTGTCCAATGAAAAGTCGGCTGATTTTTAAACGGATAATCCATTGGGACTCGTGGGTTGAAAACCTTCCTCCCCTTTAATCGCGTGGTTTCTCTCGTAGCCTATTTGCTCTCACTTGCACAATTTCGATCAGTCGTTTCCTTCTAGCGGAACTCTGCTGTGCTTCTTCACATTCGCACGGGAGCGGACTGTAGTTGTTTTTCTTTCGCTATTTACATTCACTGACAACATTTATTAAAATAGGAAGACTTTCCACATTTGCGTTTATTACGATCAAAATGAAGAAACGTGGAATAAAGCGCTCGGATACTGAGTGGTAGAAGAAGCCAAGGACCGAAGGTTTGTGTCTCAGCGCAATGCACTGTCAGAATAAAAACATGAATTTAGTGAAAATCTTGTTTTAAAAGCTGCAGAATTTACATGGAAGTAAAATTATAGATTGTAGTTTGTTTCAATGTTATCGTTGTTGATGATGAAATAATGCACAAACCACAGAGGACTAGACGAGAGGAAACCATTATGTTTTTAGCCTATAATGAACTATTTGATTAGATATAATTGCCTTCAATGTGTGTTAAAGAGTTACCTGTATTATTGATTTCATGATAGTGGTAATGCAATAGGCGAATACAGTCGTATTATGTTGTAAAATATAATTGTGATGTAACAGTTATTTCATTTGGTGACGGTTGCCTGCTGTTTTGAAGCACATTTTGACACAGGTCAGGAAAAAACAGTTTTCCTTTTTATTATCTACTACTGACAGTTGTCCCTAGTGGATTCAGTATCACTGAATTAAGTCAGACTTTATTATCAGGGCTTACAATTTAATTGCTCTTTTCGGGCAAAGTCCAGGCTCTAGACTGCTTTATTGTTTCTCTGAGCCGACATTAGTAGTAAATAAAGTCCAGCTGTCGTCGGGAATAGGGTTGATTTTTTTTGTTTTCTTTATTTTTTACACTCCGTTGTACATTGGGAGAAGTGTGCACAGAGATGGTTATCATAGGATTTAAGCCTATCCTGGTAGTCCTGCATTCTAAATGGAAGAAGTGATGTTAAATCACATATTTACATAACTTCAGAACAGGACACACAATGTCAGTCCAATCCACTGTCTGTTGTCTATTTAGTCTGATGTCTAGAATCCGTTCACCCAAGGGCAAGTAAGTAGTTTAACCTGAATCATGATATTTTTCCCCAACAGCAACCTGTCTTTAAACCCATCAAGTGTCTGAGGGAGCAGAGGTCAAATGGCAAAGTGGCTCAAAGACTATCTGAGTTTTGGGAGCAGGAGGATGCCTCCTCAACCACCCAAACCAGACTACACAGAGAGTGAGATACTGAAAGCCTATCGGGCTCAGAAGAACCTAGACTTTGAGGACCCCTACGAGGACTCTGAGAACCGGGCCAGAAACGACTCTGGGTCCTCAGACTCTTCCCTCGCTGGCTTTGGTTCTCCTCTGAAGTCCGCCAGCCTGGATATGAAGGTTGTATCTCCAAAACACCGCCTCATCAAGGTGGACTCACAGGAGCTGGGGCGAACTAAGATTTTACTGAGTGCCATCTCTTTAGAGGAACAAGAGCCTGTGAGTAATTTTTCCTGTTCTCCATTAACATTCATTACCATTACAAAGACTTCTCTGCTTATTGATTAAGCCCATAAGCAAGTGACTTGTAATGTGAGTCAGAAGTATGCAATGTTTCAGTACATCACGCCATGTTTGAAGTGGCCTATAAATTGGCTGGCCTAGATGGCAAATGGAAGGAAGTGTTATTGATGGGCTGGATGGCTCATTGAGTGGGGCATCAGAGTCCCTTGAGTTTATGTCCAGCCGTAAATAATAAATGGCGTTTGGTTTAGCAAGCTGAGAGAGACCCCCATGTGAACACATGGTGAAGGAAGCCATGCAGGCTCTAGGCTATTGGATGGTATGCTGCCACACTTGTGTTGCCATCAGGCCCACAGTGCCACCCTGGATGAGTACAGTATGTGTTGGCAGGAGAACACACAAGCACAGATGCAGGGGTCAGAGATGCTCAGGATTTCATAGAGAGATAAAAGGAAAGAGAGAGTTTGCCTATGTAGAAAGGCAGTGAATACACCTTAATTCACTTAACAAATCAGCTCACACATCATGACTAAGTTAATGATGTATCATTTGAAACGCCACAAGTGCACAGCTCCTAACAGTACATTGAAGGTCTGAGGGAAATACAGTCGATACAGACTCTGTGCATGCGTGCTCTGGCTGTCCTCATGAATGTCTCAGTGTAGAATTCTGGTGTGTGAGAACATCGATACCCTCATTAACATTGCAGATTCATTCGTGGTCGTTCGATAACCTTACTGAATCAACAAGGGAATGTAAATAATTTGTGTCTGTGCGTTTCTAACAGGGGTTTGTTGCGTGACATGGTTGTCTGATTGTGTGTGTGACCATATGGCTGCCTTTGTAGTTGTCAGCGTGCCAGCTGACTACTATTCCCTCCTGTGTGGGACATGTATGGGTTATTCCACACCAGGAAAGCATGAATTTTTTGGTTGGTATCTCAGATTGTTCTGGCAGTTTTCACATAGAAACTTCAATGGGAGGAATACAGATCATAGGGTCTTACAGGAGGTATGTATAGGTCTAAAAGGGTCTAAAATAGACACTTACTATCGTGTTTTTTTTTTTTTATTGTTTGTGACACGAATGTAGAAAGCACGTCAAATACCCTTCCTACCAATGACGTCTATGTGAGAATTGCTAGAACAATCTGAGATACCCAAAATATATTTGGGTTGTCCTGGCATGGAATCGCCCTATGGAGGAACAAATGTTCTCCTCAAATAAACCCCCTCTGTATCTGTCACACAAGCTAACAGTTATATAATATTCTGACAATCATTTCATGTTGCTTTCAGATGTCATCTAAGTAATTTCATTGAAAAATTGGAAGTCTATTTTTGGACAATTAAAATATTTTGGGATTCTGGTGTCAGTGGTCTGTAGTTGAGACTGCTATGTGTATGAATGGTGTAGTGTACTGTGTCTTTTGTGTGTGTCTCTGTATCCCAGGTAGTTCCATCAGCCCCAGCAGTAGGGGACACAGATTACTCTGATCCGTTTGATGCTCACCCAAACCCCTGGCCAGAGCCTGATCCGGGACCAGTTCCCTGTGAGAACAATGGCTACATGGAGCCTTACGAGGCCCAACGTGTCATCACAGGTGAGTCTCAGGGTTTTTGATGTACCAGGTATTTGTCATTTTTAGGACATTATTAAAACATATTACAGACCACAGGACAGGTAGGCTGATAACAGGTAGGTCACACATAATGAAAAAGTATATTTCCTGTACTTTCATTCCTATTGTACGCCCCTAGCTTGTTACCAGATATGTTTGTGCTTTAGCCAACTCCTTTGACTTTGGTTGTCATGCCATAGATAGAAAAGTTGGCTAGAGCCTAGAGTACAAACAGATCTGCTGACTAGGCTACATCCCCTTCCAGCAGAAACCGTTTTCCCCCTCTCAGA
Source organism: Thymallus thymallus (assembly GCA_023634145.1). Classification (NCBI taxonomy): domain Eukaryota; kingdom Metazoa; phylum Chordata; class Actinopteri; order Salmoniformes; family Salmonidae; genus Thymallus; species Thymallus thymallus. The sequence continues at coordinate 25,066,538 of CM042392.1, read as the reverse complement.
CAGTTCTTTCAGTCTGACTCACTCAACTCGCACACAGCCTTTCACCACCCCTTACGAATGTCTCTATCCTACTACGCCCTTTCCCTCTCGCTCTTCTTCCATCCTTTGGTTCAGATCTATCGTTTCTCATTTGGCTTTTCTGTAGTAACATCTCTTATTCCCCGACCACTGTCTGTCAGGCTTGTCTAGTGAAGCGTCTCTCCCATCAGTGCTGGTTTCTCCCCTAGCTGCCCTCGGGGGAGTCTGGGTAGCTTTTTAGTCCGTCTGAGAGTCAGCGAGTGTGTGTTTGACTGTTGTCTTTGCTGGCTTCATTCAGGTCATAAGTAGTTCATAGTCACAGGGTTAGGACGAAAGGGCTCCTAGTCTTTCAGCTTGTTAGATACACAATGGAGCCTGAGCCAGTCAACCCAGGACTGAGTTGGTGTGTCTGTGGGCGATCATTAAAAAACATGGTGGAACAGTGAAAACCAGGTGTCTGAGACTGAATCTCTCTCTGATTTTAAAATAGAATCGCTATTATCCCTCCCAGAGACTGATTATTACTGACCATAGCCGTAACACTTGTGCCCGTATACAGGTTGAAAATGGCAGATTTGGGCATTGACATATGCCTAAATTGGAACGTAGTGGCTGTACAGTAACATGAATTCAGAGCTCTGGCTCTGCGCTTCACATCGCTGAATGGGTTTTGATTGACAGCCGGTCTGGACTTTAGCACCTCACGCGACAAGAAGTTGCCCCCATCCCTCATGCTAATTGGGCAACTTTTGCAAATCTTTTTGTTCTCTGAGTAAGGGAAATGCTGTTAAGTATCCAGAGTGTTTTCACATTTCGTTATAAACAAATGCGGCGAAAAACTGTTGCTACCATGGCCATGTACAGTGGGGAGAACAAGTATTTGATACACTGCCGATTTTGCAGGTTTTCCCACTTACAAAGCATGTAGAAGTCTGTAATTTTTATCATAGGTACTCTTCAACTGTGAGTGACGGAATCTAAAACAAAAATCCAGAAAATCACATTGTATGATTTTTAAGTAATTAATTTGCATTTTATTGCATGACATAAGTATTTGTTACATCAGAAAAGCAATTATTATTTTTTTTTTGCAATTACAGAGATCATACGTTTCCTGTAGTTCTTGACCAGGTTTGCACACACTGTCGCTGGGCAATACGGACTTTCAGCTCCATCCAAAGATTTTCTATTGGGTTCAGGTCTGGAGACTGGCTAGGCCACTCCTGGACCTTGAGATGCTTCTTACGGAGCCACTCCTTAGTTGCCCTGGCTGTTGGTTTCGGGTCGTTGTCATGCTGGAAGACCCAGCCACGACCCATCTTCAATGCTCTTACTGAGGGAAGGAGGTTGTTGGCCAAGATCTCGCAATACATGGCCCCATCCATCCTCCCCTCAATACGGTGCAGTCGTCCTGTCCCCTTTGCAGAAAAGCATCCCCAAAGAATGATGTTTCCACCTCCATGCTTCACGGTTGGGATGGTGTTCTTGGTATGGTACTCATCCTTCTTCTTCCTCCAAACACGGCGAGTGGAGTTTAGACCAAAAAGCTCTATTTTTGTCTCATCAGACCACATGACCTTCTCCCATTCCTCCTCTGGATCATCTAGATGGTCATTGGCAAACTGCAGACGGGCCTGGACATGCGATGGCTTGAGCAGGGGGACCTTGCATGCGCTGCAGGATTTTAATCCATGACGGCGTAGTGTTACTAATGGTTTTCTTTGAGACTGTGGTCCCAGCTCTCTTCAGGTCATTGACCAGGTCCTGCCATGTAGTTCTGGGCTGATCCCTCACCTTCCTCATGATCATTGATGCCCCACGAGGTGAGATCTTGCATGGTGCCCCAGACCGAGGGAGATTGACCGTCATCTTGAACTTCTTCCATTTTCTAATAATTGCGCCAACAATTGTTGCCTTCTCACCAAGCTGCTTGCCTATTGTCAAGTAGCCCATCCCAGCCTTGTGCAGGTTTACAATTTTATCCCTGATGTCCTTACACAGCTCTCTGGTCTTGGCCATTGTGGAGAGGTTGGAGTCTGTTTGGTTGAGTGTGTGGACAGGTGTCTTTTATACAGGTAACGAGTTCAAACAGGTGCAGTTAATACAGGTAATGAGTGGAGAACAGGAGGGCTTCTTAAAGAAAAACTAACAGGTCTGTGAGAGCTGAAATTCTTACTGGTTGGTAGGTGATCAAATACTTATGTCATGCAATAAAATGCTAATTAATTATTTAAAAATCATACAATGTGATTTTCTGGATTTTTGTTTTAGATCCCGGCTCTCACAGTTGAAGTGTACCTATGATAAAAATTACAGACCTCTACATGCTTTGTAAGTAGGAAAACCTGCAAAATCAGCAGTGTATCAAATACTTGTTCTCCCCACTGTATATGCTTTTCATATTTCTTCTGTAAGAAATATTTCAATTTAGTTCTATCCATATATGCTAAATTACACAATATATATTTTATTGTGTGTTTTTGGCAGATGTCATCCCCAATGTATCTTTGATCTGGTTCTGTCACGTTTTTTAAAAGTTGAGTTAAGGAGAATAAAAGCCGATCTCAGTTTATATTCTCTATCACCCACCATAATAGATTCCTCATTCTCTGCAAGCTCTCTCTCTCTCTCTCCCCCACCATCATAATGTTCCCATCCATTTCTCATTCCCAACCCTGTCTGTTTTTATCTCCCTCCCCTAATCTCCTCCATCTCCTTTTGGCGCCCTGACACTCCAGGATCCCTGCACAGGTACAGCAGTATGCCACAACACTGAGCCTGCCTCTGTCACAGTGACTTAACATCAAACCAACCCAGCCCTCCTTTCCTCACCTCCTCCTCCCACCTCAGGGTCTGTCCCCAGGGCCTCCTCTGTCGCCATGGAGACGGCAGGGGCACCCAATAGCAGTGTGTCCTCTGAAGGTTAAAGTTTTCCTGTTCTGTGTTTCACCGACCAACCCTCCCTTTTAGCTCTAGCACTCTTTCCCTTTCACATAACTGCACCTCCATAGCCAGGCTGGTGGTGGAGACAAAATATCCTTCCACTTTCCTCACACCCAATATGTGATATGCCTGGTTTTTGAAGTGTTGAGCTTCTCAGCCCACATCAATGAGATGCTGCGGCTCATCGATACGCCTGATGTTTCAGAGGTCTGTCTTCAGACGTTTAGTTATTTCAATAATCTAGGACTTTGTAGCTCAAGGTCATGCGTAACTCTCTGAAGGAAGATTTTTACAAAACATGCTGAGAAATCTGATGAAAATGCTAATGAGAGTGGTTGTGAGATGCAGTGACTAGATTGCTGCTGTGACTGTCTGCTGTATGTTGTTTTACACAGCTCCGGGTCTAGTCCAGGGCTTAGGTAAGCCTCCAGCAAGCTGTGAAAAAAAAATTGTTTTCTCGTTCTAGGAATCTCGTGTCTGAGCTTGAAATGCATTTGTGTGTTCTCTCTTTGAAAAACAAATACAATTGTTGCAAGCTCTTTTCATTTGAAATAAGTCAAATGTTTGTGTTCTCTCTACCAGAGTTGCAGCGTGGCCCCGTGGCAGGCCGGGTACGGGGCGAGGTGCAGCTCTACGACACCCCCTATGAGTATGAACGGGGGCGGCCGCTGGGGTTGGGGCTGGGGTACGGAGACCTCCTGGAGGAGGGCAGGGAGAGCCGTCTGCCGCAGGACGACGAGCGGCCAGCAGATGAATACGACCAGCCCTGGGAGTGGAAGAAAGACAACATCTCTAAAGCCTTCGCAGGTACTCACAGACTTCACTCTCATCCTCAGCAACCTGACTGACTTCACTCTCATCCTCAGCAACCTGACTGACTTCACTCTCATCCTCAGCAACCTGACTGACTTCACTCTCATCCTCAGCAACCTGACTGACTTTACTCTCATCCTCAACCTGAATGACTTCACTCTCATCCTCAGCAAGCTGAATGACTTCACTCTCATCCTCTGCAACCGGACTACCCATCTCACACTTAAACCTGACTACCCATCTCACACTGTTAAACCTGACTACCCATCTCACACTGTTACTGTTACAATCACAACCACACATTTACACTCAATTTTCCAATATTTCCTTTTTTAGTCTCCCCCTACTACACACCTTGAATGACTACTCTCACACTCTGTCCATTGCACATACACTTTGAATGATCCCACTCACGACAACTTGCCTATTTTTTAATTTCAAGTTTCTTTATTACTGGAGATGGATGAGAGGGATAAAGCTAAGAAAGTGAGTGAGGGAACGGGGGTTCGTACCTCTGCCCTCCACTACCACTATACTATTCTCCGGCACACAATGAATTGTCTGTGTCAGACACACCTACATCTTAACAATACAAGGTACAATGTGTTTTTATGTTTTAAGGCCCTGTCTCTGTATCTGGTGTGTATGAGCGTGACAGACTGGCGGTGGGCAGTATATCAGTCTACGATATAGAAGGGCAGGGCAAGCCTAATTAAATGAGCTGCATCTCAGAGTGAGGAGGTCAAGGTGACAGGAGACTAAATCAACATGCTCGCTTTCACATCCCTCTGTTTCATGCTCTCGCTCCCCTCCTCCCCCTCTCTTCTCAGTTAATTACATGCTCGCGTTTGCATGACTGATCCAGTGATAATAAGACGGTGGTCAGCAGAACTTCTACAGCAGCACAGATACAGATACACAGATATATACACACACACACACACGCACACACACAGAACGTGTTCAAATCACATTAGCCGTAAGAAACGCCGTAATTCTAGCGTTGACAGAGAGGATTACGTCGGTCGGGTGAGTGACCCTCTCAGAAGATTTTAAGGGCTAAAACCCAGATCTCTCTGCCAAATGGGCACTCTTGGACAGGATCTATTACAACACCAATGAGAAAAGGTAGCAGATGTTGTGGGGGGGGGAGGTGTGTGGTGTAATTCTCTGGCACCTGTTTTTCTAGCTACAGTCAGTCAGCTGCGTGTCGCCCGGCCTGTGTGAACAGATGGGGGGGGGGCAGAGTTGGAATGGCAGCACTGAGGGGCAGTTGGAAGTGTGGTGGGGGGGAGGAGAAAGGGACCAAGGTAGACAGATTTGATGTGAGCTCAGTGGATGTTTGTGGAACCCCTGCAAGTCCAAGGGGGGCCATTGTGGCAGGGTGTAATCAGTCACCCGCTGACAACCTCTCCTTCATTGTGATGTCCCCCCAGCATTAACAGGGCTGTCCCTGATGTCTCCTCTCCCTACCGAGGTGACACACACAGTCAGCCTGATAACCCACGGCAGGGGGTGTAGGTGGGCGGGGGGCATCAATCTGCCAACAGCGCCTCAGCTCTCAACCCCCACACACACACACACACACACACACACACAAACAAACACACTGCTGTCAGTAGACCTGATTATCACCAGTCACCTCAGTCAGGGGCGAGAACAGGACGCTCATTAATAAATACATATTTTGAGTGTTTTTAGCATAGTTGCATATTATTGAAGCTAGAGGTTCCTATCTCCCTCAATAACTTTAAGCATCAGCTGTCAAAGCTGCTTATCGATCACTGCACCTGTATATAGCCCTTCTGTAAATAGCCCACCCTACTACCTCATCCCCATATTTATTTTTGTTTATTTTCACTAATCTTGCACTCCAGTATCTCTATTTGCACATCATAATTTGCACATCCTTCATTCCTGTGTTAATGATGATAATTTCTGTAATTTATTTCTACTCTATAGTCTATTTATTGTCCTACCTCCCAACCGTACTGCATTTTTGCACTACATTTTGCACTCTGTTTATAGATTTTCTATTGTGTTTTTGACTGTTTGTTTAATGTGTAACTCTGTGTTGTTGTTTTTTGTCGCACTGCTTTGCTTTGTCTTGGCCAGGTCGCAGTTGCAAATGAGAACTTGTTCTCAACTGACCTACCTGGTTAAATAAAGGTGAAATAAAAATAAAAAAATAAAAAATTGCATGCACAATTATGATAATCAGGAAGTTAAATGCTGTGCATATCCTCCTGGCAGTGGGACTTACAGTATTCACTGTGGAGTCCAGTCCAGCTCAGGCGGTTGAGATCAGTGTCTGAGTGTGAGTTGGTAGTCAATTGCGTTACACCAGTAGTGAGAGAGAGCCTGCGGCTGACAGTCCAGTAGGTTTTAATTAGTACACTGCAAAGCTGTCACTAGCACCTAGCTACCCCCTCATCCAGCCATCATTAATTCCAGGGAGTCATCGAACATTCAACAGTGAGGGGAGGATTTTGATTTGATTTGATAGCCCTACAGCCATGCAACACCCAATTAGTGAGCTAATGAAAATGGACAGACTCATTACTCCACACAAAGTGCCCTGTCTAATGAGTAAATGAGTGGTGTTAGGTACACAGTGTCTTTGATTTATGTGCCGTTCATATCTGATCTCTATCTGGTCTCCATCCACAAGTAAGAAGCCTTAAAGCTAGGCTAAGTGAAATGACGTTGCCACGAGCAGCACCGCAGATATTGAGATGAGCGAGATGCAAGACGTCGGTCACACACAGTATCTACGCATGTCCATGGGTTCGCCTCACGCTTCCAAAACAGCAGAGAAGTTGAGCCTCGCGATTTAACGCTCTTAGTTGTTGCGGAAATTGATCCAGTATGCCGTTTCTGGATCTACGTCATATCGCTTAGTCTACCTTTAAATATAATTTAAAGGTCTTCACACCATCTTTTGCAGATATCAAATCAAATTTTATTGGTCACATACACATATTTAGCAGATGTTATTGCGGGTGGAGCGAAATGCTGGTGTTCCGAGCTCCAGCAGTGCAGTAGTATCTAACAATTCACAACAATACACACAAATCTAAAAGAAAAAGAATGGAATTAAGAAATATTAGGACGAGCAATGTAGGAGTGGAATTGACTAAAATACAGTAGAATAGAATACAGTATGTAAACATTATTAAAGTGACTAGTGTTCCATTATTAAAATGGCCAGTGATTCCATGTCTATGTATATAGGACAGCAGCCTCTAAGGTGCAGGGTTGTGTAATCGGGTGGTAGCCAGCTAGTGATGTTTTTCTGATGGCCTTGAGATCGAAGCGGTTTTTCAGTCTCTCAGTCCCAGCTTTGATACACCTGTACTGACCTCGCCTTCTGGATGATAGCGGGGTGAACAGGCCGTGGCTCGGGAGGTTGATGTCCTTGATCTTTCTGTGTGGGTGGACCATTTCAGATCGTCAGTGATGTGTACGCCGAGGAACTTGAAGCTTTCCATCGTGCGTGGCCAGGCAGTCATGGGTGAACAGGGAGTACAGGAGGGGGCTGAGCATGCACCCTTGTGGGGCCCCTGTGTTGAGAATCAGTGAAGTTGAGGTGTTCCTACCTTCCCCACCTGGGGGGCGGCCCGTCAGGAAGTCCAGGACCCAGTTGCACAAGGCGGGGTTCAGACCCGGGGCCCCGAGCTTGACAATTAGCTTGGAGGGTACTATGGTGTTGAAGGCTGAACTATAGTCAATGAACAGCATTCTTACATGGGTATTAATCTTGTCTAGATGGGATGGGGCAGTGTGCAGTGCAATGGCGGTTGCATCGTCTGTGGATCTATTGAGGCGGTAAGCAAATTGAAGTGGAATATGGAATATTAGATTGGTTTATACTAGACTGAATTGTCTGGAAAGTCTACAAAGACACCCGTGTGTGTGTGAGAAGCTGCAAGAATGAGATTTCCGTCGCTGTGGAAGGTGTGTCCCTGGTCTGTTAGCTCACTCTAAGCAGACCCTGGGGGTCCCAACTGGCTTCTCCATCAATTTACAGGATGTGTCGTGAGACACTCTCCCATCCATCTCTGGCTCGCTCTCTCTCCCCCTCCTTCACTCCCTCGCTCATGTGAAGCGTTACTGACGTTAATGAAAAGACATGTCCTCCGCGATACCGGCTCGCTCCCTCAAGTGAGTTGGATGGGAGGCAGAGCGAGATGGAGGGGAGGGGTGGAGAGAAGTAGTAAATGGAGAGATAATGCCCCACTTAGAGGGGGAGAGAGGGAGGTGGAGAGAGCTGTGTGCAGGAAGGCACCAGAATGTACAATCCCTAGAAACTTGGAGACTGAGCGGAAAAAAATAGGAAATGGAGGAATACAAAGCAGCACATACCTGAAATACAACATGACACACAGAGCAGCACATACCTGAAATACAACATGACACACAGAGCAGCACATACCTGAAATACAACATGACACACAGAGCAGCACATACCTGAAATACAACATGACACACAGAGCAGCACATACCTGAAATACAACATGACACACAGAGCAGCACATACCTGAAATACAACATGACACACAGAGCAGCACATACCTGAAATACAACATGACACACAGAGCAGCACATACCTGAAATACAACATGACACACAGAGCAGCACATACCTGAAATACAACATGACACACAGAGCAGCGCATATTTTTGCAGTTCTGTCCATGAATTCCAAATGCCATGCCATATTCATCTTGTGTGAATTCATAGCTTGTGAATCCATGCCTTTCACACTCGGGTGCAGGGTGTTAATTGTCTGTCATTAGTAGAGAGCAGTTGTGCCCAGAAGAAGGCTTTTGTTTAGAGAGAACATGGGGAGCTGGGCTTGTGTCTTCATAATTGTGTTTAATGAAGAGATACGGCAGGATTTGTCCAATGCTCCTGTCACTTGATTCCAGAATATTTATTTTGATTATGCGACATAAAAAGCCTTTTTTTTTTTTTACTCAGATTATGAGATTTTTAGGTTGTAGTGCCATTTTCTTCCTGACTGAAAGAGTAAAGTTGATTTGAATATTACTGTTTTGTTAAGATACTGAAATGCCTTTTGGGATGTGGAATGAGCACTATGATTGTGATTCAGCCAAGCCATTAATTAGGAAATTGCTTTCACCTGTTGCCAACCACACCAATAAACCCACTTCAGTGTGAGGTTCTCTGGCTGCATTCACACAGGCAGCACAATTCTGGTATTTTTTTCCCCCAATCATATCAGATCTTTTAACATCAGATCGGTTTCTGAGATGATCTGATTGGTCAAAATTAGTGGGTCTAAATGTAGCCTCTCTTGTGTATGCTAAATTGCCTGTTAAGGTTTTTAGACTATAATCCTGAATATTCTATTGTCCTGAAATCTCAATCTGCCTGCTAATTCTCTCTCTCAGAACATTATGTTGTCACAATGTCTTATATTTGACAAGAAAGACCTTTGAGCAAATGGCCTCCCCAGCATGTGTGACTGAGCCGCAGGTTCCCATTAGTAGTAAATGGAGCCCTGATGTGCCCTCTGTTTGAGTGACAGCTCTGTGTGTGTGTGTGTGTGTGTGTGTGTGTGTGTGTGTGTGTGTGTGTGTGTGTGTGTGTGTGTGTGTGTGTGTGTGTGTGTGTGTGTGTGTGTGTGTGTGTGTGTGTGTGTGTGTGTGTGTGTGTGTGTGTGTGTGTGTGTGTGTGTGTGTGTGCGCGCGCGCATCAGGTCAGCGGAGGGTCACGTCCTGCCCTTTGTCACGGTGACGAGTGCTGACATCCGTAGGAGAAGGTAAAGGTGATGTCATGAGAGAGTTACAAAGGGTTCATTCAGGGTTGATGTTACACTGCAGACAGGTCGCATTGGAAAACAGATGGACCAAACAGCCTCCCCAGAAATTCAAACATTTATACTGGGTACTGTGGAATCACAAAATATGAACAGAATGCACACACGCACTCATACTAGTGCAACTGGTTTGTAAATACATTTTTGGTATTCTACTGTACTGCACTGTATGTCCTTTGTGTTGAATGCTGTCTGGAACTCCCCCAAACAGGGCAGGAATTCTGTTGGAATTTTCCCATTAACTCTGTCCTCTTAAGAAAAAAAAATGGCCACACAATCTCTGACGTGCGATTCTCTTCACTGAGTTCATCCCATCCCTCCATAATTTTTGTTCACTCGGAGCCTATGATTCTTTACCCTACGCTCTCCCCTCGGTCCTGTTCTCTCTCTGTTTGGAGCGAGAGAGAGGTGGGGATGGGAGACAGCCAGGAGAGGAAGTGTGGTTGGGGGAGGCAGGGACTGGAGTGGGGGGAGCAGAGGTCACAATTTAATCATGGCTTCTGCAGGGCTGGGGGGGGGGGGGGTTGGGGGCTCTCCAGATGGGGCCATTGTACTGCACCATGCATCAATAATTCACAGAGAGCCAGAGAAAGTGGCGGAGTGTGTCTGCCTGCTCAATAATTAAGCAGAGGGAGGGAGGGATGAGAGAGAGAGGGATGTATGTACAGCAGCACTGGGGTCTCTCCCCTAATGTCCTGTTCAGCTGCCCTTTGATGTCACACACCCAGGGGTTCTTTGGTTTTGTCAGATCATTAAGATGTCAGTCCCCTTTCCCCTTTTATTATGTTTTGTAATCCTGTTTCACTGTGTGTGGTGTGTGGCGGATTCTGTGTGTGTGTGTGTTTCTGCCATTGAGGCTACAGTGGGCTAATTTGGTCAGCTCCTGCCTCACTGTGCGCCCTGTCCTCGCTGTCCCTGACACACAGTCCACGTCATTGTCAACCGGACACGCCGCATATACTATGCTCTCTTCCATTTTCTTCACTCTTTCTCCTGTCAGAATTCTTACACATCTCATCCGTATTCAAGCCTCCAGTGTCCTTTTTTTGAATACTTATTTTCACCAAGACTTTCACATTCTCTATATTCTCTTCCTCTCACACCCTTCTCCATATCTCTTCCTCTTCCTCTCCTCTCCTCTCACACCCTTCTCCATATCTCTTCCTCTTCCTCTCCTCTCCTCTCACACCCTTCTCCATATCTTTTTCTCTTCCTCTCCTCTCGGCTTCCTGTAGAGATGTCAGAGCTGGCTGAGCTGCCCTGGCCCCCTCCAGTGGGGCAGCAGCTGGAGGAGGAGCTCCCAACCCCCCTCAGAGAGCAAGGTGACCTCTCAACCCCTCACCCAGGACAACAAGACCTCCCCCAACCTATCCCTGACCCCCTATGACCCCCCCAGCCTGAACCCCCAGTGTCCTGCATCTACCCTGCCTGCTTTCTGTATGATGTTAACACACATCACTGGGCCAAGTAACCTAACAACCCAGCACTAGGTTTGGAAACACGTAGGCTAATGTAGATGCTGGTGGTAACACACAGCAATGGGTCTCATAAAGCATTTGGGTCATGATGAGCATTCACCAGTTGCCACACATGGTACTCTCTCTCTCCCTCTACACAGCACTGCAGCCCCTCAGGGCCCGTTCCCCGCCACTACCCATAAGCTCCCTGTGCTATGTGGCCCTCTCATGCCTTGTCTCATTTGGTCACCCTGGAGCATCTCCCAGTCCCAGCCAGCCACTGAATGATGATGATGATGAGGTTGCACCCAGTCAGATCTGTACTACCAGCTCTCCTCTCCTTTGTGGACCCCTTCAGCAGAAACACTGTCTGTCCTCTATCCTATGGCATGCCGAACCCTTTGCCCTCTGCACCAACAACCACATCTCAACTGTTTTACCAGGCCTGACTATTCCCCGTTTTAATGATGCACTCTGACTCGTTCTTTCCTCTTCTCCTCTCCCTCTCTTTTAATATTTCTCCTCCCCCTCTCTCTCTGTACAGTGCAGTTTGATGGTGCCGAGTGGGACCGGTCCTCGTCCCCCACGGAGCGCCTGCATCCTCCCAGGTCCAGTCCCCTGGCAGGAGGGGGCGTGAAGTTCCGGATGCCCTGCTCTGACCCCCACAACATGGTGGGGGAGAGAGTAGACCCCACCCTGCCCCTGGAGAAACAAGTGTACGTACTGTGCTCTTCTTTTGTGACGACATTTAGTGTACTTTGCTATCTCTTGTTTGGGTTGGGTTTTATTGCTCTGTCTGCACAGTTAAACGCATTACAGTAGAATGTAATTCTATGGTTGTTTTTGTTTTATACATGTATATCATTAGAATATAGTATGTGTCTACTAATCAATCACATACAGTTTACATACACTTAGGTTGAAGTCATTAAAACTAATTTTTCAACCACTCCACAGATTTCATGTTAACAAACTATATTTTTGGCAAGTCGCTTAGGACATCTACTTTGTGCATGACATAAGTAAAACAATTGTTTACAGACAGATTATTTCACTTATAATTCACTATATCACAATTCCAGTGGGTCAGAAGTTTACATATACTAAGTTGACTGTGCCTTTTAAACAGCTTGGAAAATTCCAGAAAATGATGTAATGGCTTTAGAAGCTTCTGATAGGCTAATTGACTCAATTGGAGGTGTACCTGTGGATGTATTTCAAGGCCTACCTTCGAACTCAGTGCGTCTTTGCTTGACATAATGGGGAAAATCAAAAGAAATCAGCCAAGACCTCAGCAAGGAAGAAGCCACTGCACCAAAACCGCCATAAAAAAACCAGACTACGGTTTGCAACTGCACATGGGGACAAAGATCATACTTTTTGGGAGAAAAGTCCTCTGGTCTGCTGAAACAAAAATAGAACTGTTTGGCCATAATGACCATCGTAATGTTTGGAGGGAAAAAGGGGGAGGCTTGCAAGCCGAAGAATACCATCTCAACCGTGAAGCACGGGGGTGGCAGCATCATTGTTGTGGGGGTGCTTTGCTGCAGGAGGGACTGCTGCATTTCACAAAATAAATGGCATCATGAGGAAGGACAATTATGTGGATATATTGAAGCAACATCTCAAGACATCAGTCAGGAAGTTAAAGCTTGGTCACAAATAGGTCTTCCAAATGGACAATGACCCCTAGCATACCAAAGTTGGTTTAAGGATAACAAAGTCAAGGTATTGGAGTGGCCATCACAAAGACTACCTCAATTCCATAGAACATTTGCGTGTAGAACTGAAAAAGTGTGTGCGAGCAAGGAGGCCTACAAACCTGACTCAGTTACTCCAGTTCTGTCTGGAGGAATGGGCCAAAATTCACCCAATTTATTGTGGGAAGCTTGTGGAAGGCTACCTGAAATGTTTGACCCATTTTAAACAATTTTAAAGGCAATGCTACCAAATACTAATTGAGCGTATGTAAACTTCTGACCCACTGGGAATGTGACGAAAGAAATAAAAGCCGAAATAAATCATTCTCTACTTTTATTCTGACATTTCACATTCTTAAAATAAAGTGGTGATCCAAACTGACCTAAGTCAGGGCATTCTTACTGGGATTAAATGTCAGGAATTGTGAAAAACTGAGTTTAAATGTATTTGGCTAAGGTGTATTTAAACTTCCGACTTCAAGTCTATGGCATTGTGTACACATACAGTTGTTGAAGTGAGCGCAGTGGGTAGTCCAGTAATCTTCCTGGTGGTCTCTTAAGGGTTGTTAAAGGATCCACTTGAGAGCCCTACTCATTTCTGGGTTTGAGTGAGTGTGGTCTGGTCTCAGTCTGACCCCCTGTGCCATCTGCCACAGTTAGTACACCGTGACAAAAGGAGATAATGCTTGTTTAAAGTGAGAAGGAACAGATAGTTAAAACGCATTTGATGACACAGCAACCCATTCCAGCAATGGTGACAAGAAAATATTTGCACATCAGTTTATTAACACATCTGTGTAGCCTGCATCATGAAAATAAAATCCCTTAATTTGCCCTTCACTTCTACTAATATTTCACAATGCACTGAGCTGCTGGTCTCCTTCCATCTCTCCATTAATGTCCCTGTGGTGTGTGTGTCAGGTGGTACCACGGGGCGCTGTCGCGTTCAGAGGCAGAGTCTCTTCTGACCCTGTGTAAGGAGTGTAGCTACTTGGTGAGGAACAGCCAGACCGGCCGCAACGACTACTCCCTCTCACTACGGTATGAAGCTCAACATAATCACACCATTGACATTTACAACGGCAACATCAAATCATTGCTAATGCACTTAAATACAGATTGATATGAGTCAAATGTTGCAACAAGTACAGTAGTTAATGAGTATATTTAATGAGTCATCCTCCGATCAACTACTGTATGAATCTGTTGAATGTTTTTCTGCTGTGTGTGTTCAAGATACTTGCTGCCACCTTTTATCTCACTGTATGTAGGCCTCAATCTGTCTCTCTTCCTCTACTCCTTCCCTACTCCTCTCCTCCCTCACCCCCGCCAAAGATCGTTGACACACTGATTTTCCTCTCAATACTCCTTCAAGCTGTGTACTGCTTATCTGGTCAAATCTCTTCTATCTAATTACTAGCTTGATCCATAACCTTTTCTCCATCACTCTCCCCCTTTCCTTCCTCTGTCCCTCACCACAGTCCTTCTTTTCTCTCTCTCTGAGGGGTAATCAGGAAGGTAGAGCACACTCCAGCTCTCACATCAGCCGCTCTCCAATCAGTAATGAATATGAATCACCTTCTGTGGGCCACACACAGGCACAAGGTGCACGTGCGTGAGTGGACACGCACACTCACACTCTTTCTCACACACACACACACACACTCGGATGTTAACAGCGGACACTGACAGCCTGACATTGTGTGAATCGACAAAGCTACAGTATGTGGCCCTCGTCTCACAATAGGTGGTACCAGGGGTCTAAGAGAAGAAGTGGTTTGATCTTTACAAAGAGCCTACCAGTCTGTCTCTGAATGGTTGTGAGGGAGACATGGAGGTAGTTGAAGAGAGATTGAATCAAAGCGACAGCAGATAACCAGTAGAGCAGGGCTCCCCAACCGGTGGCCCGCGGACCAAACTTGGCCCACAGGTGGTTTTTATTTTTTATTAAGTTTTCTGAAAAAAAAATCATTTTTGGACATAAAATATGGTACAAACACAAGGAAATCAACTCCAAGTGATTTTAAGTATTCACACGCATAATAGAGAGACACGTGATCGTATACAAATGTAATCAAGGTTTGAATTTATTATGTCTTAGTCAAATATATATATATTTGTGCTTCTTGCAGTCAATTTGCAGTCTACAAATTATTTGTGATTATGTTCCGGCCCCCCGATCATCCGCTCAAGAAAAAATTAGTTGGAATTTAGTCGGCTTGGAAACAGACTGACAGACAGCCCAGCATCACACCAATATGAATATGGATGAGACAGATACACAGACAGACCATGTCTCTTCAAGAGATTTTACTCTGACAGCTTGTCAGGGACCTGTGGTTGTTTCATACGAAACATACCTTTCATTCCTGATGGTTGATGTGCTCTAAAGTACACACTCAAAATAGTGCTAGCAATTTAGCAATGCTGGTTCTGTTTGTTGTTATTGTGTAGAACAACACATTTCCCTGGACTTTAATGTTGATTTTGCTAACTAATAATGTAGCTCACCAATTAGAGCCCTTGTCTTTCCCTCTGCTTCTATAATTAGACATGCATCATGATGGGCTGCTCTCTCTTAAAGGGGAGGTGCAGCGCTACTCTACTGGTAGTACTGTATCCCCCATCCCTTCATCTTCTTTGTCTTTCTTTTTGGTATTTTCTCTCACATGCCATTACATCACTCATTTATACGGTATCACTCCCCCGTTCCCTCTCTCCTTTCTAGTCATAAATTAGGATATGATGTTAAATCTTGGTGAGAAATACCTCATAAAATGCCTGAAATAAGTAGGCTGTATTTCAGCCCTGTCCCTTCCACTGTGTCGTTATGTGATATGATATGGTCCATGACTATTCCGTGCTCTGCCCACGCTGTCTTCTCTCTCAGGAGCTGCCAAGGCTTCATGCACATGAAGTTCAGCCAGTGTAAGGATGGGAAGTACGTCCTTGGGCAGAACAGCCTGCCGTTCAACACCATCCCAGAAGTCATCCACTTCTACACAACACACAAGCTACCAATCAGAGGAGCCGAACACTTGTCTCTGCTCTTCCCCGTGCTTGTACAGACCCTCTGATTGGCTGGGACTGTTCCTGGGTCACATTGTGATTGGACACTGACTTTAGATTGGGTAAATCCGTTCGACATTCAAGTCAATCAGGCCACCAGTGCTCTAGTTGGACTGGACTATTTTGTTGAGGATTCAGCATCTGCTGGCTTGTTAATACAGTACCTTCACGGACATTCTGGTTTCTATGAATCCAACTCTCTGATCTGGGAACAGATTCACATAAAATGCAATACCTGGACTGTACCGGCGCCTTCTCTCTGTAGCCTAATGGTATCTGGGACGCTATCTGGATTACCTGTTGCAAAATTATCCTCTCACTGAATTAGTATTGCTCCACTGGTTGACAGTCTCAAGGGAAACTTGGTTGTACTCACACAAACACACCTCTGTTGATTTGACACTGCTATGTGTTGACAAATTGTAAGTCAAACCTGCATCACTGTATGGCTGTTGTAGCAGCAGCTGTAGGGCTGTGTAATTGTACTACTGTTGCCGTGTATTTGTCATAATGATCTGTTTGTCTGGATACCTTCACTGCCTGGTTGCAGTGTTCTGTAGTTGACCAGCACCATTTTCAATGGAAAGCCAAAGGTTTATATGGCCACATAAATGGCCAAATCACAATGATAATGGGTGATATGGTTTAATGATCATTCTTATTACCTGGTTTTTCATAATCAGTGTCTTTGTCATCTCTGAGGTATAATTATGGATATGACATGTCTTCTCATTTACCTGCTGTGTTCAAACTTTTCACCTGTGGTAAAAACAATAAATGGTTTCTTAAAGCGCAGTGTCTGCTTTGTGTATAATGTGGAAAGACAAGTGTCACAGTTTCTGATTCTGTAGATTAGTCCTTGGTGTTATCCAGAGTCGTATAGAGTTAGACATGGTTTTAAAATGGCTGCCATGTTAGCGCCCATATAGAACTTTTATCTTTAAATTTTGGTGACGTAAAAATATGAGAGCGCCTCTGACAATTCCTTTTGAAATGACCCGCTGTAAACAAGCAAAACAGAGCTGCAAATGTAACTGACGTTTTTATTGATTAGCATTCGGCATAATGTGTATCCAAGTCTACTGCGTTGTGGTGTCAACAAATTGCATATCTGCTTTGGCTGGACAGCTTCATAGATTTTGAAAACTATCAGAAATAAACGGCACAACTCTGAAGCATTAATTATCACTTGGCAACGCTATGGAAGAGAAAGTGGCCCTCTCCGGAATGTTCAACTGCATTGGTCTAATTCTATATACTGTACACCAGTGGCGGTTTAAGATGAGGGAGGACAAAAAAAAAAAGAATCCATGAGCATGGCCTTATTTCTATTACAACATATTGGATGACTGTCATTCATATTCCATTCACCCAATGTAACAGCGATAGGGTTAGGCTACTACATGATACTCAGATGTTCCCTATACCCATCATGCCACAACCTAGCCTATGAATGAAAGTTTACAACGTAGGTGCACACAGGTCGAGAGAAAATTAAGGTGACAGACAGTGACACATTCAATACCACCTTGCACACTCTTGCTTGCATCTAGCTGATATCCCCATTTTGTTCTGTTTGCTTCCATTTAAGAAACGTTTCAACAGAATAGGCGGAATGAATACACCCCTGATCATGCGTAAACACAGTTCACTTTCATAGCAGCCATGTTGTATTTCTTCTCTCATCTATGCACTCTCCTCTTCTCACCTTGTCCCTTCTCTTGTGGACTTCAATACACAACATCAGTTGTATGTGACCAAGCAAAAAACCTTTCAAAGCCAAACCATATCATAACCGCTACACACAGCCTACATTGTTGCCACCATATTAGCTAAAGTAACGTCATAGTCAACTTAGCTGACTTGTTAGTAATTCCGCTACCATCATGCAGTAACGTTAGTGTACAGTCAGTAAGCAGTTTAGCACTTACACCGGTGGGCCCTGTGGCAATAGATTAGTAAAACCAAAAGCTTACCTTGACTTGGAAGAGGTGTTGTGTTGGAAAGTCATAGCCAGCTAGCTAACATAGCATCCCTCTGTTTGAGTAGGCTAAACTAGCTAGTTGCATTTGCTAGCTAAGTGAAACTGAAAAAAATGACTCTTGCATTTTAATTTTTAAATAAATACATCTGTTAAAGTGTTCAACTATTATCTTTCTCTCTCTAAGTCAACTACTCACCACATATTATGCACTGCAGTGCTAGCTAGCTGTAGCTTATGCTTTCAGTACTAGATTAATTATCGGACGTTATCATAGTTACTGTGTAAGTCTATGGAAGGGGGTGAGAACCATGAGCCTCCTAGGTTTTGTATTGAATTCAGTGTACCCAGAGGAGGACCGAAGCTAGCTGTCCTCCGGCTACACCATGATGCTATAGTTTCATCAAAAAGGGATCAATCTTATTATTTTTTTTATATATTTTTTTAAATATAAATTCACTCCCCTTCCTCCTTTGAGGAGCCTACCTGCTCTTTCCATGACATAGACTGACCAGGTGAAAACTATACCTTATTGACAGAGGTGGGACAAAGTCACTATTATTTGAGTCAGAAGCAACATTGAGCAGCAATGTGTTTGAGGCCATAGTTCGCACAGCCAGGAGATGAGGCTGCCCCGAACAAGTGCACTCTAGACTGATGGTTGAGCTTGAAAGTCCCCATCGTCCCACCAGAGAAATCTCAGATAATCTTGGTATTCTGCTCTTACGTGAAATTGATGGAACATGCGTTCAATGTTGCACATTATTGCTACTAAACCCTTGCAAAATCGACAGAGAACACCTACCAAAGTATTTGTCAATTCTGGCCCGGTAAGCAGATGAATCTTCGCGGAGCAATCGAACACGACCCAGATCTTTCCTGGTTTTTGTGGGTGATACACCCCGTGGTGAGGGATGTACCAGGC
The DNA here is from genome assembly GCA_023634145.1 of Thymallus thymallus. Classification (NCBI taxonomy): domain Eukaryota; kingdom Metazoa; phylum Chordata; class Actinopteri; order Salmoniformes; family Salmonidae; genus Thymallus; species Thymallus thymallus. The sequence goes on along the minus strand of CM042392.1, from coordinate 25,047,788 downwards.
CGGGCCCTTGTCAATTTCTTCCTCCGGAACCTTCTTGGCATCTCCGCGAGTGATTGTTTCACTCATGAAGGCTATGTAATCCTTATGGTATTGCTTGTCTTTCTCAAAACTCTTTCTCAAACACTTTAGACGGTGATTCACACATGTCCTATTGTCTGTCAGACTCTGCCTGTCTTCCTTAAATGGCAAAGGCATTTCACAGTGACCGTCTGCCTTGATTTTGATTCCTTCCTCCATTATTGATATGAAGCGCAGATCCTCTTGAGAGAAGTGAGCATCCTCTACGGTTCTTTCGTTCAAGTCTGATTCGAGCACCTTTTATCACATCTGGTGGAGTGATTAATTCCTTGAGCTGTGTTCGGCATAGGTATCGAACTTCACTTGTTAGATTAGCAGGCGACTGAGGATAAGGTGTCACTTGTCTCACAATGATCTTGTGGCTGCTTCCAATTGCATCGACATAGTCGACACATGGATTGACACAGCCGACTATACTGCAGCCAAGGTCTGTTCTTTGAGCAAATGTCTCATTGTCTTTGCCAGACACAACTTCTCTGGGTAGCAGTGCTTGAGAACAATTGTAACCTATGAGCAGACCAATGTCACATTCGATTAAAGGAGCAATCTCTTTGGCAAGGTGCTCTAGGTGATACCATGCCCTTGCTGTCTTTGGTGTAGGAATATGACTTAGATTGGCAAGAATAAACTCTCATGTATAGGTTACCGGGAGAGAGATTTTCTGTGATGAATAAAAGCCTCTGACCTGCAACCCAGTTAACCTCTGACTTGGGATGACTGTACTTCTGGATGACAACGTGGAGAGTTTTAATTCTACAGGTGCTGTTTATGACTTACACCACTCGGTTAGACGTTGCTTCATTTGACGTTTCATTGGTCTGTTTAGACTCCGTCCTTTCTTTTGACCTATCTTTCTCCTTTGAGTGTTTCCCACTCTCCTTTCGTTCGTCATCCCTTTGTTCTTTCTTTCCGTCCTCCTTGGCGCGGTCTTCATGTAAACAGGTTGGGTGCTTCCTTTTACATGCATGGGAAAGTTGCTGCGGGGGGTGCAGAGCTGATGGCCCGGGGTAGGGGTAGCCAGGTGGAAAGCATGGCCAGCCGTAGCAAAATGCTTATTGAAATTCTCGATTATCGGGGGTGACAGTGTTTCCTAGCCTCAATGCAGTGGGCAGCTGGGAGGAGGTGCTCTTATTCTCCATGGACGTTACAGTGTCTCAAAACGTTTTGGAATTAGTGCTACAGGATGCACATTTCTGTTTGAAAAAGCTAGCCTTTGCTTTCCTAACTGACTGTGTATATTGGTTCCTGACTTCCCTGAAAAGTTGCAAATCGCTGGGGCTGTTCGATGCTAATGCAGTACACCACACTATGTTTTTGTGCTGGTAAATGGCAGTCAAGTCTGGAGTGAACCAAGGGCTGTATCTGTTCTTAGTTCTACATTTTGTAAATGGGGCATGCTTATTTAAGATGGTGAGGAAAGCACTTTTAAAGAACAACCAGGCATCCTCTACTGACGGGATGAGGTCAATATCTTTCCAGGATACCTGGGCCAGGTCGATTAGAAAGGCCTGCTCGCTAAAGGGTTTTAGGGAGCGTTTAACAGTGATGAGGGGTGGTCGTGGACCCATTACGGACGCAGGCAATGAGGCAGTGATTTCTGAGATCCTGGTTGAAGACAGCAGAGGTGTATTTAGAGGGCATGTTAGTCAGGATGATATCTATGAGGGTGCCCATGTTAACGTATTTAGGGTTGTACCTGGTAGGTTCCTTGATCATTTGTGTGAGATTGAGGGCATCTAGCTTAGATTGTAAGACGGCAGGGGTGTTAAGCATATACCAGTTTAGGTCACCTAACAGTACAAACTCTGAGGATAGATGGGGGCAATCAGTTCACATAAGGTGTCCAGGGCACAGCTGGGGGCTGAGGGGGGTCTGTAACAAGCGGCAACAGTGAGAGACTTATTTCTGGAGAGGTGAATTTTTAAAAGTAGAACCTATCAGACCTGGATAGTATGACAGAACTCTGTAGGCTATCTTTGCAGTAGATTTCAACTCTGCCCCCTTTAGCAGTTCTATCTTGACGGAAAATGTTGTAGTTGGGGATGAAAATGTCTGAATTTTTGTTGGCCTTCCTAAGCCAGAATTCAGACACGGCTAAGGCATCAGGGTTGGCTGAATAGGTGTGATACTGTGGGCTACAGGGCCTGGATTTACCTCTACATCACCAGAGGAACAGAGGAGGAGTAGGGTAAGGGTAGGGCTAATGGCTTTAAGAACTGGTCGTCTAGTGCGTTGGGCACAAAGAATAAAAGGCGCAGATTTCTGGGCGCGGTAGTATAGATTCAGGGCATTATGTACAGACAAGGATATGATAAGATCTGAGTTCAGTGGAGGTAAACCTAGGCATTGAGTAAGAGGTTGCATCTCTGGAGGCACCAGGTGAGGTCTCAGAATGTGTGGCGGGGGGGGGACAAAGGAGCAATCTGTGACATGTTGAGCAGGACTGGTGAATCTACAGTGAAATAAAACAATAAGAGCTAACAGAAACAGCAAAAGGCTGTTAACCAATCAGTAAGCTTGCTGAGCATTATTTGGTTTTCGCCACAGTCGTTTAGGATTTCAAGACTCTTAATCTGAGACATTGCTGCTTGACAGCCTCGAAGGAAGTCTGAGAACTCTCTTAGTTCAACTCTGTCCTTTGGTCCTATCTTTGGCCATGAGGTGAGCTTATCCCTGAAGGCTTTAGCAATCACAAAGGAGTTTCCATACCTTTCTTACAGGATGTCCCATGCTGAATGGTAGGCTACGTCTGTGCCTAACAGGAAATAACTCTCAATGGCTTTCTTTGCAGGTCCGCCTACATACTTGCGGAGGTAGTAGACTTTCTCATTCACTGGAATGTTCTTCCTGCCTAGCAATGTTTGGAAAGACATTTTCCAGTCTTTGTACCTTAGTGGGTCTCCACTGAAAACAGAAGGCTCTGGTACTGTGAGACGGCTTCCATTGATGGTCTTTGCTATTGCTTTGTGCTGTACTGCTATCCAAGTGCTGTACTGCTATCCTGAGCGTTGGTAGCAGGTTGCTCCCTAGTGGAAGTTTGTCATCATAGCAGGTTGTACATGTGTGTCATGTTGTGGTGGTGTCACGTGATGCACTGGAAGACTCCTTGGGATCAGTGCAGGTTTCTCCTGCCTAGGCTTGTAGTCTTGGAGCAACTGTGATATATCTTCGTCTTTGTCCACTTCTTGTTCATAAACTTGCAGTCTTGCTTTTGCAGCATTCATCTTCTTAATTGTCTCTAAGCGCTCTATCTGCCTACGCTTCTCTTCTAATGCATTTTGTTTTGCAGCATTTTCCGCTTCTTGTAGTCCCAAGTATTTGATACACTGCCAATTTTGCAGGTTTTCCCACTTACAAAGCATGTAGAAGTCTGTAATTTTTTATCATAGTTACTCTTCAACTGTGAGTGACGGAATCTAAAACAAAAATCCAGAAAATCACATTGTATGATTTTTAAGTAATTAATTAGCATTTTATTGCATGACATAAGTATTTGATACATCAGAAAAGCAGAACTTAATATTTGGTACAGAAACCTTTGTTTGCAATTACAAAGATCATACGTTTCCTGTAGTTCTTGACCAGGTTTGCACACACTGCAGCAGGGATTTTGGCCCACTCCTCCATACAGACCTTCCCCAGATCCTTCAGGTTTCGGGGCTGTCGCTGGGCAATACGGACTTTCAGCTCCCTCCAAAGATTTTCTATTGGGTTCAGGTCTGGAGACTGGCTAGGCCACTCCAGGACCTTGAGATGCTTCTTACGGAGCCACTCCTTAGTTGGCCTGGCTGTGTGTTTAGGGTCGTTGTCATGCTGGAAGACCCAGCCACGACCCATCTTCAATGCTCTTACTGAGGGAAGGAGGTTGTTGGCCAAGATCTTGCGATACATGGCCCCATCCATCCTCCCCTCAATACGGTGCAGTCGTCCTGTCCCCTTTGCAGAAAAGCATCCCCAAAGAATGATGTTTTCACCTCCATGCTTCACGTTTGGGATGGTGTTCTTGGGGTTGTACTCATCCTTCTTCTTCCTCCAAACACGGCGAGTGGAGTTTAGACCAAAAAGCTCTATTTTTGTCTCATCAGACCACATTACCTTCTCCCATTCCTCCTCTGGATCATCCAGATGGTCATTGGCAAACTTCAGGCGGGCCTGGACATGCACTGGCTTGAGCAGGGGGACCTTGCGTGCGCTGCAGGATTTTAATCCATGACGGCGTAGTGTGTTATTAATGGTTTTCTTTGAGACTGTGGTCCCAGCTCTCTTCAGGTCATTGACCAGGTCCTGCCGTGTAGTTCTGGGCTGATCCCTCACCTTCCTCATGATCATTGATGCCCCACGAGGTGAGATCTTGCATGGTGCCCCAGACCGAGGGAGATTGACCGTCATCTTGAACTTCTTCCATTTTCTAATAATTGCGCCAACAGTTGTTGCCTTCTCACCAAGCTGCTTGCCTATTGTCCTGTAGCCCATCCCAGTCTTGTGCAGGTCTACAATTTTATCCCTGATGTCCTTACACAGCTCTCTGGTCTTGGCCATTGTGGAGAGGTTGGAGTCTGTTTGAGTGTGTGGACAGGTGTCTTTTATATAGGTAACGAGTTCAAACAGGTGCAGTTAATACAGGTAATGAGTGGAGAACAGGAGGGCTTCTTAAAGAAAAACTAACATGTCTGTGAGAGCCGGAATTCTTACTGGTTGGTAGGTGATCAAATACTTATGTCATGCAATAAAAAGCAAATTAATTATTTAAAAATCATACAATGTGATTTTCTGGATATTTGTTTTAGATTCCGTCTCTCACAGTTGAAGTGTACCTATGATAAAAATTACAGACCTCTACATGCTTTGTAAGTAGGAAAACCTGCAAAATCGGCAGTGTATAAAATACTTGTTCTCCCCACTGTATATCTGACTCCGATGGCAGCTACAATTAGATTGAATATAGATTTACCACATAGGGCCTATGCATTTAAATGTGTGAGTGTGACATGTGTGAGCAAACATCAAAGCCGGTGATGCTTCTCGGGTAAATAAGCTGATCAGGAAGGCTAGCTCTGTCCTGGGGATGAGCCTTGACACTCTAGAGGAGGTGGCGGAGAGACGGATCCTGGCCAAACTGCTGGCCATCATGGACAACGTCACCCACCCTCTGCACGCTATGGTTATGACGCAGAGGAGCTCTTTCAGTCACAGACTGATCCCACCACGGTGTGCCAGAGAGCGCTACAGGAGGTCCTTCCTGCCGGCGGCTATGAGACTATATAATGCCTCACCGGGGTGCCGTGCCGTCGGCAACATAGATCTGGAACTGTTGGGGTGCTAGGACCTAGTTTAACAATTATGCATCCATCCGTGAGTAACTCTGTTCCGTCAGCACTCATCCACTCAGGTCCTACTTATTCATACAGGTCTGTATATACATACCCATGTACAGTTGTTATATTATATCACATGCAATATTGTAAGTAATTATTGGACCTAGGCATTCACTCAGGAATGCATATTAGTATCCTGCCAGTTGCACCTTTTCTCATTGCTTTTAGTATATCAAATGTGCAATAAGTGCAGTTGTCTGTAATTAAACCCTGCGCACTAAGGACTGTATTTTAAGGGAATTACTATTATTACCCCAATGATATCATACACACATTTAGCTATTAAAGTATCTCTTCCTGTCATTTACCTGTACAGTTTGCGTAAACATGCAAGTATTCACTTATCTGTAAATATAACTGTATACCTAACTGTACAGCTAATTTAACCATGCAAAATTTTCACTTACCTGTTCATTTACCCAGTCTGTCTATTAAGTAAACTATTATTACCCTCGCTCATATCATACGCATTAGCTACTGAAGTATTTCTCTGCCATCAACCTGTATAGTATAGTTAACCATCCAACATCCACCAATGTATAGTGTACATATTCAGCCAACCACTCATACTATGCAATGTCCTTTTATAGCTTTTTTTTGCACTCCAGATATCCTGTATTTCTATACTTTTTCATACTGCCGCTCTATGTATCATGTACCGTGTATCTGTCTTTTGTGTACTTTCGTTGTGGCATTTTGCACCTGCCCTGTGTTTTTGTTGTAGCTGCTTGATAATGAAATTTCCCCCCCGGGGGATCAATAAAGTACCTATCTATCTATCTATCTATCTAAAGCAACAGCAAACATTTTAACAAGAGAAAAAATCACTCTCCCCTGGCGGGAGTTTGGAGAGTGCAAGTGAAGAGCGGCGCCTATGGTGCGTCTTCGCCACAGTAATAATACATTTTAACAACAAATTCCAAATGCAATCTTCAATTTCAAGCAATTGTTACATACGAAAAGACCAGTAGGCCTATACTAGTAATTGTTGCCCCATTGCTGGTGAGGTTGCAAAGTAAACAGTTAATATTCTTGATCACAAAGTGTTTTGGTCCAATCAGAGTGCAGAGGGTGCGTTTCACTAGCCAGGGTTTTTTGCAAGGGCGATGCTGCGTCTACTGTCTCTGGCTGCCTGTAGAGTAATCCATGTAGACTCTGGGCCAGAAAATGAGTGACAAAACATTACAAAAACTGGCCAGATAGTTTGAAATCATCGGTATCAAGTCAAAGTCGAGTCCCGAGTCTTGAGGCTCCAAGTCAAGTCTCAAGCTATTTTATTTTCTATCAATTCGAGTCTCAAGTCATCAAATTTGTGACTCCAGTCAAACTCCAAGTCCAAGTCATGTGACTTGAGTCCACAACTCCGCTTATTGATGTCACTTGTTAAATCCACTTCAGTCAATGTAACTGAAGGGGAGGAGACAGGTTAAAGAATGATTTTTAAGCCTTGAGACAATTGAGTAATGGATTGTGTCTTTGTGCCTTTGAACGGGGTATGGTAGTAGGTGCCAGGCGCACCGGTTTGAGTGTGTCAAGAACTGCAACACTGCTTGGTTTTTCACACTCAATAGTTTCCTGTGTGTATCAAGAGTGGTCCACCACCCAAAGGACATCCAGCCAACTTGACACAACTATGGGAAGCATTGGATCCAACATGGGCCAGCATCCCTGTGGAATGCTTTTGACACCCTGTAGATTCCATTCCAAAGGCGTTCCTAATGTTTTGTACACTCATTGTAGATGGCTCTGGTGTTATCTAATGTGGTGTCATCTGATCTGGGGTTATCTAATGAGGTGTCATCTAATGTGGTGTCATCTATTGTGGTGTTATCTAATATGGTGTCATGTAATGTGGTGTCATCTAGTGTTCTTATCAACATTCTTTACTGATCACCATCACACTCTGTCTCCAATGTACTTATGCCTCTGGGCCTCTCATAATATAGCTTTTTTCGTACATATTCATTCAAAAAAAAAAAAAAAAAAAAGAATTCACACAGAGGAACGCTCATGATCTTTGGAGTTGGGGCACAGCCAATACTGTACTTATCTATAGAATAGACATCGATTTGCAGAACTCTCAGAGTGGAACAAAGAGAGGATGGTGGAGTACAAAAGCATTTGAGTGTGTCCATGCTTCCTCTACTCCAGCACACACAGGCTCCTCCCCAGCCATTAGGCAGCAAGGGGATCTAGAGGGGGGGGGGGAGTGAAAGGCACTGGAATTACTTTCATTACTGAGCCAAATTAAATGGCACCGGCTGATTACAAGTGTGATGGAGAGCAGAGACGAGCGAGATCACGCTCCGTTGAGAGAGAGGAGGGAGAGTGTCGTGTCTGTATGCCTGTGTTCCGATTCCCTGGAGATAGAGATGACTAATAACAACAGCGATGTGTCGTAAGTATAACAATACTTAAACAATATGTAAATACACAAAAGACAGATACACGATACATGATACATAGTGCGGAAAAAATACAAGAAGTCTGGAGTGCAAAAAGCTATTAAAAGTCATAGTATTGTCATGGTGTGGGTGTAGGAAACGAGGCGCAGAGCGAGAGTAGTTTGACATCGCCACTTTATTACAGGCGAACACAAACAAAAGCACAATACAGCTCACAGGAGTACTTGACAGAACTACTGCGTGTCCGTAACTAAGGCACTTTAAACAAAACAAGAAACGGAGAGCATACTGATACCGTGAACTGATGTGAGAGCGTCAGGCAAACACATACACATACAAGAACCCACGGTGAACATAAATAATTTGACATTAACTGGCTCTAATTGCGGATTAACTCAAACATAGCCCGTCACTGTGCATGGAGCCGGCACAGGAGGCACCGGGCTGGACACACGCACTGAAGGTTGGGTACGAGGAGCCGGCACTGGCCGTACCGGGCTGGGAAGACGCACTGGACAGACTGGACTGATGCGCACTGGAGATCTGGTGCTGGGGCCAGAAACTGAACGCACCCTCTCGTCATCCTCCTTGGCCCACCCGAAGTATCTCCTTAAATGCTCTTCCTCCTTGTCCTTTGCATCCCAAGGACCCTATAGCCCCCCCCCCCCCACAATTAATATGGGTGTTGATCAGGGCTGCACCCTGCTCGTTGGGAGACGGCGGCCATTGTGTTGACTGGGCACTGGCATAGAGAGAGGTTCAGGCTCTGGAGCCGAACTGGAGACCGGTCCCGGAAAGGGCACCGGTGCGCAGGACAGCGTCAACCCCTCTCCTGTTGGTTAGAGAATAGCGCCATCCTCTGGAGAAACGGGTCCGGCTTGGTCTCGGGAGGAAGAGCTACCCAGGCTCTCCACCACCTCACCTGTTCCTCCTTCGGCCGATTGAAAAACCCCTCTGGTGTCTTCCGGTTCTCCACCGTCGGAGGCTGAAGTGGGGAGCTCCTCTTTTCCTCCTCCTCATGCTCCTGTTCCTCTACCATCTGGACCCGTCGCCTCTTCCCCAGGCGGCTAAAGGTCGGGGCTCGTCCTCCATCTGTCCGGACCACCCCCATAACCCTTCTTCTTCGGTCTGGGGTCTCCTCGGGGCTGGTGGATGGGCTGGCCCCCTAGTGTGCCGATTAGCCGCACATCGGCGTCGTTGCCCGGACTCCTCCTCTCGAAGCTGGGCGCAGGGACGAAAGGAATCATCCTCAGAATCGAATCCCCTGGGTGGCTCGTCCCCCAGCCCCCACGAGGACGAAGACAGGAGCATCTCTCTCTCCTGCTCCCACGGTTGTAGGGGCTTTGTCAGGAGCCCCCATGATGGTTGGGGCATGGACTCCGACTCCCATTCTCGGGGTGTTGGAGGACACATACTCCGCTTGAGGGTAGAACTCCCCTGGTAGGCAGAATTCCTCCTCCTGTCGCTGCTGCTGGTTCCCCGGGTGCTGGGTTCTTCTGTCACGGTATGGGTGTAGGGAACGAGGCGCAGAGCGAGAGTAGTTCGATATCGTCACTTTATTACAGGCGAACATGAACAAAAGCACAATACAGCTCACAGGAATACACGACAGAAATACTGCGTGTCCGTAACTAAGGCACTTTAAACAAAACAAGAAATGGAGAGCATACTGATACCGTGAATTGACAGCTGCCTCTAATTGGGGATTAACTCAAACATAGAGTTAGCCTGCTCTCTTGTGTCAGGTCCTGACTGTGCCCTCTCGATTCTACTATAGGAGTCGAGAGCCCTGTCCACAGTCAGAACCTGACAAGTATGTGTGAATGGCTGAATATGTACACTATACATTGTTACAGAGTGTTAGGTGAAAAAATTATACAAATATTGCAAGTTGATATAAAAAATATTTGCATGGTTAACTATACTACACAGGTTGATGGCAGAGAAAGATACTTAAATAGCTAAAATGTGCGTAAGATATAATTTAGGTTAATAATAATAATTCCCTTAAAATACAATCCTTAGTACAGGGTTTAATTACAGATAAATACACATATTGCACATTCGATATACTAAATGCAATGAAAAAAAGATACTACTGACAGGATACTAATATGCAGTCCTGAGTGAATGACTACGTAAGTTCAGTCCAAGAATTACTTACAATATTGTTTGTGATATGATATAACAACTGTACATTAATATGTATATACAGTCCTGAATGAATAAGTGCTGAATGAATAAGTCCTGAGTGAATGTGTGATTACAGACCAGAGAGTTACTCACGGATGGATGGATGGATGCCTAATTGTTAAACTAGGTCCTAACACCCCAACAGTTCCAGGTCTATGTTGCCGACAGCACGGCACCCCTGTGATGCATTAAACAGTCTAATAGCCGCCGGCAGGAAGGACCACCTGTAGCCCTCTCTGGCACACCGTGGTGTGATCAGTCTGTGACTGAAAGTGCTCCTCTGCATCATAACCACGGCATGCAGAGGGTGGGTGACGTTGTCCATGATGGCCAGCAGTTTGGCCAGGATCCTTCTCTCCGCCACCTCCTCTAGAGTGTCAAGGTTAATCCCCAGAACAGAGCTAGCCTTCCTGATCAGCTTATTTACCCTAGAAGCATCACCGGCCTTTATGTTGGCGCCCCAGCACACCACTGCAAAAAAGATGGCACTGGCCACCACAGACTGGCAGAAAGTATGCAGTAGTTTACTGCACACGTTGAAGGACCTAAGCCTCCTCAGAAGGTAGAGTCGGCTCTGGCCCTTTTTGTACAGGGCCCTGGTGTTACCAGCCCATTCCAGCCTGCTGTCCATATGGACTCCCAGGAACTTGTATGAACCAACCATTTCCACATCCATCCCCTGTACAGGGACTGAAGTTGGTTGGGCCTTGGTTCTCCTGAAGTCCACAACCATCTCCTTTGTTTTGCTGATGTTGAGCTGAAGGTGGTTTTGTTCACAACACACCACAAAGTCATTGATTGTGCTCCTGTACTTCTCCTCCTGCCCACCCCTAATGCTCCCTACAATTGCGGAGTCATCCAAGAACTTCTGCAGGTGGCATGTTTCAGAGTTATATCTGAAGTCTGAGGTGTAGAGGGTGAACAAGAAGGGGTACAGGACCGTTCCCTGGGGGGCCCTGTATTGCTCACTGCCCGTTCTGACACACAGCTCTGTAGCCGCACAAATTGTGGCCTACCGGTCAGGTAGTTCGTAACCCAGGAGACTAAGGGTGCTTCCACTTTCATCCTCTTCATCTTCTCACCCAGTAGCAGGGGCTGAATGGTGTTGAAGGCACTGGAGAAGTAAAAAAAACACAACCCTCACAGTGCAACCTGCGTTGTCCAGGTGAGAGAAGGCCCTCTGCAGAAGGTAGATGATTGCATCATCCACCCCGATGTTGCGCTGGTATGCGAACTGCAGGGGGTCCAGTGATGTACACACCAGGGGTCTGAGGTGAGCGAGGACTAACCTTTCCAGGGTCTTCATGATGTGGGATGTTAGGTCTGACGTCATTCAGGACAGTGGGGTGTGCCTTCTTGGGCACTGGGACCAGGCAGGATGTTTTCCACAGCACAGGGACCCTTTCCAGGCTCAGGCTAAGGTTGAAGTGGTGCTGGAGTATTCCACACAGTTGGTCAGCACAGACCCTAAGCACCCTTGGGCTGATGCCATCAGGGCCCGCCGCTTTCCACTGATGTAGTCTCTCCAGCTCTCTGGAAAGCCTGCCCAGGTGGGGGGGGGGGGTGTTGAGGATCAGTCCAGAGGTGGTCGGAAGGGATCAGGCCAGAGGGAGCGGGGTTTGGGAGTGGGTCGCTGATTGTCTCAACGGAGGTGTCGTGTGCAAAGGGGGGGGGGTGGGACAGCCGTGAGGATGTGTGGCCTGGAGAGCTGGAGGGGAGGTGGACAGGGCTAATATCGAACCTGTTCAAAAATTGGTTCAGCTCATTGGCTCTGTCCTGGGTCCCCTCCGTCTGCCCACTGTTTGACTTTTTGAAGCCAGTGATATTTCTCATACCATTCCACACCTCTCTCACCTGTCTCTGCCTCAGCTTGTCCACCATCTTCTCCTTATACACTCTCTTCCCCTCAGCAATCCGTAACTTCAGCTCCCTCTGGACACATTTCAATTTGTCCCTGTCCCCCTCCTTGAAGGCCCTCTTCTTCTCATTCAGCAGGGCCTTCAGGTTGCTGGTGACCCAGGGTTTATTATTGGGAGAACAGTGTACCTTCCTGGTGGGTACGGTGTTGTCTACACAAACATTTATATAGTCCGTTATGCAGTCTGTAAGTCCATCAATGTCCTCCCCATGAACCTCAGAGCACATCCCAGTCTGTTGTTTCAAAGCAGTCCTGTAGTCGCCTCCAGGGACCATCTCCTAATGGTCCTAGTGGTCGCTGGCTGCTGTTGGACCATAGGCCTGTAGAGTGGGGTAAGGTGGACAAGGTTGTGACCCGATCTACTGAGGGGAGGGAGTGCAGTGGAATTGTATGCGTTGTATTATTCATAGTTGGGCACTTCACAAACTGTTTGAACATGGGCAGTGTTGAAGAGAGAGATACATGGTAAAAATTCCCAGAAATGGCAAAGAAGGCACTGGGATGCGCTGTCTGTAACCTCGTGATAACAGAGTGGATGACGTCACACGCTGTGTTTGCGTCAGCGGAGGGCGGGATGTAAACAATAACAGCAATGGCCGCCGTGAATTCCCTCTGCAAATAGTAGGGCCTCAGGCTAACGGCTAACAGCTCAGTGTCCGGGCTGCAAAACTGTTCTTTAACAGTAATATGGCTCGGATTACACCATCTGTTGTTAACTAATAAAGCCAGCCCCCCTCCCTTACTGTTATCGGAAGAATTGCTATGCCTGTCTGCTCTAATGGTCTGGAAACCGCTGATAGTGCCGTTCCCTATGGGGATGTTATCATTCAGCCATGTCTTGGTCAGACACATTAGACTAGCTTCCCTGTAATCCCTCTGTCCACGGACTAAACCCTCGAGTTCATTTATCTTGTTATGTAGCGATCTCACGTTGCCCATAATGATAGACGGGATAGCCGGCTTGTACTTTAGAATGTGCGTATGTAATATGAGGCCTGTGGTGTGTGTCGAAAATAATATGGCAGCAGTTGGTAATCTATTAGACGGGTTGAGAGTAACAGACACCTGTGATCACTGTGGAGCTAGAGAAATGTTTCACACACACTCTGTGGCACTTCCAACACACACACACACCGTCACACACACTTACAATAAGCTCAATGGTAACACCACCACACATAGCGTTCTCACATGCATACAATACCTAGAGCAGAGAAATACTCAGTGGTGCAGACACACACTGCTACAAGTGGAGGACACGCACAGTGAGCCAGGGATACCCCCTGTCACATGCCCCCACAGACACTAATCCCTGCAGTTGTGCTGCAGCAATGAGCCTGGGCAGCCAACTGGGGAAGCGTGGCTGTTTGTTTGGCCATGTGTGTGCGTGCCGTCAGGCCCCAGAGACTGCAATCAAAGATGGGTCACAAAAGCAGCTAGATGGGGGAGGTGGAAGGGGATCGACCATAGAGGAGTGGGCAGGGGGTGGGTGGTGGAGGGGTTGCCTGGCTACCCAGACTTCTTCCTCCGGCCAAACACTACGCCCACGCCGACGGACGTTAGTTTCTTCTCCTCAGTGAGTCTGGATCTGAGTACCTCCCTTACCATTCCCTGAATGTGAACACATTCAGGGCCATCTTATTGGTCCAGAAACCGATGGGTTGAGCCAGAACACATGTGGGTAAAATGTGTCAATGGCTTTGATACTCTGGTTTGTTAAAGATGATCCAATCGCTGATTACTTTGTTTTGTACAACACCCCTCATGCCCCTCGTCACCACAAACGACTTCAATGATGGCAGTCTAAAGTATGTAGCGAACGACAGAGCAGCGGATGAATTTGGTGCGAGTCATCAGGCTAGTGGAGGGGCCTGCTCAGACCACTTTACACCTCCTGCCCCTGTCGGAAATGGATGTGCAGCATTCATAGGCCAAAATTATGAACATTGACAGAGTCCATCGTTACATTGAGTATTACATTAACTAACTGACAATAATGGAGAATAGCTAAGTGTTTGTCAAATTAGATTTTGACATTAGAGATTAGAGGAGGCACTTGATATTCTACGGTTGAGATTCTTGCTGAAGTTGGTCATGTATATTTCTGCCAATGCCTATACAGTAATAATGTGTACGCAACATTTCAGTACTCAACAGTGCATAGCAGGCAGAGGGGTTATGCCTGGGTAATGTTTAGGGGGTGATTGAAAGGCGATGGGGCGTGGGTATGTGGGGTGTACAATACAGCTCTCTGTCCTCTAATATCCTGTGGAATGACCTTTGAACTCCCTTCCCCAGCCTGCTCCCAGCTCCTCCCAGATAAACCTCCTGATCATGGGGAGTTTATCACTAAAGCCTGCCTTGATACCAACTCTTATTGTTCCAGATGCAATTACATTGTGTTGGATTAAGGAGGTGTGTGTGTGCGAGCGTGCGTGCCAACCACTATCCTTGTGAGTACCGGAAGTCCTCACAAGGAACATTCGGACAAGTGGGGACATTTCGCCGGTCCCCACAAGGAAAAAGGCTATTTTAAGTTGAGGTTAGTGTTACTCTGTAGCTCAGATGGTAGAGCATGGCGCTTGCAACGCCGGGGTTGTGGGTTTGATTCCCACGGGGGACCAGTAGGAAAAAAGTATGAACATGTATGCACTAACTAACTGTAAGTTGCTCTGGATAAGAGCGTCTGCTAAATGACTAAAATGTACATGGTTAGGAATTAAGGTTAGTTTTAGGGTTTGGGGTTAGGGTTAAGTTTAGGTTAGGTTAGGGAAAATAGGATTTTGAATGGTAATACATTTTTTGGTCCCAACAAGGATATTAAAACAAATCTGTGTGTGTGAAATGTTCAGTTGTGATGGAGAAAGGGGAGATCGGGAGGATCATCCAGGACTCTGGGGTGCCAGAATGACACCTCCCAACGCCAACCAGCCACCCTCACAATGTTCTGACCCACTCCATCCCTGAACTTGTGAAGAGGAACCCATGGTCTTGTGAATGGCAGAAATACTCCACTCTGGCACATCCTTTGGTGGAGGCCAGATGGATTCTGTCATCTAACACACAGACACCAGTGGGCTCAGTGGAATGCCAAGCCTAGTGTGACTCTTGTCCTCCACCATGTTCACATGACTTGTATACAAATAAACAGTATTCACAGAGAATGATACAAACCCACCATGGGGAAGACCATCACAGCAAACTGGTGATGCTTATTTACTATGATGGCACAATTTAAGGTGTGTAATATGACTTTGACCCAACTGATTTTGACGTGTGTTTATTATGAAGCAGGGCATATTAGCAGTTATTGACTGGTATCAGCAAGGGATGTGAATGATGATGCAAATTTCATGATGCATTGTTTCAAATGAAAACTATGTACACTGTACATTTGTTTTTGCTAGTAAACCAACATTGACCTTTAAGGTAGATATGTTCCGCTCCACTTTTTCCTCAGACTGAGAGATGGAGAATACTGCCTATGGGTTAAGTGAGTGTCTGCTCTCAAATGTCATTCTGTCAGCAACAATTGGATTCACCTATCACTGAAATGTCATGACTCAACAGTAGGAAATATCATTGTTGCAGCCATATTTGCAGATCTAAAAAAAATAGAGCTCTTTGGCCACATAATCAAGTTGTGGGTTTCGCATCGAAATAAAGATGCATATGTATAAAATATCCCCATACCTACTGTAAAATATGCTGCTGGTGGATCTTTCATGGTGTGTGGCTATTTTTCTTCCACTGGTCCTGGGACTCTTGTTAAGGTCAATGGCATCATTAACTTTACCCAGTAGCTGGACATTTTAGCCAATATTTTTGCCAATATGCTATATGGAATTGTTTTCAGGTCATACCAAGGATAATTTTTCTATTTGATTTTGAATTTTAAGTATCCCCCAAAAAATTGAATAAAAAAAGCCTCACTGCTATTAGTTCATACAAAAGCATTGAATAACAGATTCACTTCATGGAAAAACAGATACTCCCCCCTAAAAATCTAAAGGAAGTTTGTTTTGAAGTGTCTGTCCTATATTTAAGAGATATAAGATCAGGATTTTTAAAATATATATTTTTTACATATATTTAACCTTTTGTTTTTGTCACTAAACAGGCTCCATATATACTTCCATAATTTTTTTCAACTGGTACCAGGGGACGAGTCTTGTGAGGCCTGTGGGCGTCCAAGAGCAAAACAACAGACATGTACGTGTTCGTGAGAGTCTCACCTTTCCACAGGGGAGTCTTTATATTAGTATGTAGCCCTTGTTCGGATACTACAGACAGAAGTTGGCGGATCGGCTGTACTGACTTCAGACAAGTCCCAAGACGCTTGTGGGGGTCGAAGAGCAAAACGGACGTGTTAGGACGCTACAGACAATTTTGTGCGAAGACCGATTTTATGATATTTGATTCACTTAGCTATACAGTAAAGTTAGCTAGCTAGCTAGCAGCTCATACACACTGGACTATTGTAGGTAGCTAACTAGCTAATAATACATTGTTTTTTTAAAGGGCAATTCGACCACTTTTCAACCAAATTTTCATTATCTCCAGCAATACCAGTGTTTCAAAAAACAATGCATTTCAACGTTTTGTAGAGAAAAATATAAAATTCTACCCGATGACAGTGTCAAAAGTTAAAACATTTTAAAAACAGTGATTTTCAAACACTATGAGATTCTTGGTGAACAAGAAAACACCCTTCCTCTGGCTAGAAACTTGTTGTAGGTTTTACTTTTAATCCTACCCTGTGATGTCAGAGAGAATAAACGTGCCATTTACACATAGGTAGACACTAGTATGGTGCTGGAGTAATGAATATGAGGTTGGACAATGGCTGAATTACCTTTTAACATTTTCAAAATGTATTTACTTACATGAATAGGTTCTCCCACTGCCTCAAGTTTTGGGGGGTCTTCAGAAAAATAAAAGAATCTGCTCGTAGCATGTATTTCAGCCATTTGTGAATAGAAGAGTGAAAGAGTGTGGGGTGAGAAGGAGAACTGAGACTTGACTAGACCAGTGGTGATAACTGACCAATGCAGCGGTGAGGGTTGAAGAGGAGGTGTGATTGGGTCCCCAGATCCTCAAAAAGCTGCACCGTTGAGAGCATCCTGACTGGTTGCATCACTGCCTGATTGTGGCAACTGCTCGGCCACCGACCGCAAGGCATTGCAGATGGTAATGCGTACAGCCCAGTACATCACTGGAGCCAAGCTTCCTGCCATCCAGGACCTCTATACCAGGCGGTGTCAGAGGAAGGCCCTATAAATTGTCAAAGACTCCAGCCACCCTAGTCATAGACTGTTCTCTCTGCTACCGCACAGCAAGCTGTACCGGAGCGCCAAGTCTAGGTCCAAAAGGCCTCTTAACAGCTTCTACACCCAAGCCATAAGAATCCTGAACAGCTAATCAAATGGCTACCCAGACTATTTGCATTGCCCCCTAGGGGAGGGTTAATGGTTGAGGAGGCTGTGATACTTGACTTGTGCAGGGTTGAGACATGACGAGGGGAGGGGGAGATTTAAGAAGGAGGAATGAGTTCCTAATATCTACAGTGCATTCTGAAAGTATTCAGACCCCTTGACTTTTTCCACATTTTGTTACGTTACAGCCTTATTCAAAAATAGTTTTTCAGACCCTTTACTCTGTACCTTGTTGAAGCACCTTTGGCAGCAATTACAGTCTTGAGTCTTCTTGGGTATGACACTACAAGCTTGGCACACCTGTTTTTGGGGAGTTTTTCCAATTCTTCTCTCCAGATCCTCTCAAGCACTGTCAGGTTGGATGTGGAGCGTCGCTGCACAGCAATTTTCAGGTCTTTCCAGAGATGTTCGATCAGGTTCAAGTCCGGGCTCTGGCTGGGCCACTCAAAGACATTCAGAGACTTGTTCCGAAGCCACTCCTGCGTTGTCATGGCTGTGTGTTTAGGGCCGTTGTCCTGTTGGAAGGTGAAACTTTGCCCCAGTCTGAGGTCCTGAGCGCTCTGGAGCAGGTTTTCATCAAGGATCTCTCTGTACTTTGCGCCGTTCATCTTTCCCTTGATCCTGACTAGTCTCCCAGTCCCTGCCGCTGAAAAACATCCCCACAGCATGATGCTGCCATTACCATGCTTCACCGTAGGGATGGTGCCAGGTTTCCTCCAGACGTGACGCTTGGCATTCAGGCAAAAGAGTTCAATATTGGTTTCATCAGAACAGAGATTCTTGTTTCTCATGGTCTGAGAGTCCTTTAGGTGCCTTTTGGCAAACTTCAAGCGGGCTGTCATATGCATTTTACTGAGGAGTGGCTTTTGTCTGGCCACTCTACCATAAAGGCCTGATTGGCGTAGTGCTGCAGAGATGGTTGTCCTTCTGGAAGGTTCTCCGGAGTTCTGTCCGAGTGACCATTGGGTTCTTGGTCACATCCCTGATTGCTCAGTTTGGCAGCCAGCTAGCTCTAGGAAGAATCTTGGTGGTTCCAAACTTCTTCCATGTAAGAATGATGGAGGCCACTATGTTATTGGGGACCTTCAAATGTTTTGGTACCCTTCCCCAGATATGTGGGACTGTACATTAATTATTTAATTACATTAATGAGTTTAGAATAAAATATGACAGATCTAGGAAAATGCCCTGGCTGCCCTTATGGACGAACAAGGAATACTTTTTTACAACGTATCCTTGTAAGTGCAGAGGACTTGAAAGGGGGAAAAATGTAACACATCCATTAGCAGCAAAGATGGAAGTGTGTGTTGGTGGTCAGGTTAATACTTAGTTTTAAAGGAGAAGACACATTTCTAATAAATTATGAAGAAGAGGAGAATTAATCATTTCAAATTTTCATCTGGAGGTTAGACACATAATCTATAATATAGAATATATACTGTAATCTATTTGCGTACACTTCAAACAGACATAGACATTTTAGTCTATGCCACTCCGACATTGCTTGTCTTAATATTTATATATGTCTTAATTACATTCTTCTACTTTTAGATGTTTGTGTGTATTGTTGTGAATTGTTAGATACTACTGCACTGTGGGAGCTAGAAACACAAGCATTTCACTAGAACCACAATAACATATGCTAAATATGTGTATGTGACCAATTAAATTTACATACCCCACCAGACACGCCACTATGGGTTTCTTCGTGGTACCCACACCAAAAACAGATTTTATGTGTTGCTTTAAAAAATAGATTAAAAACCATACAGTATCACAGCGCCACTCCTCTTTCTATAGATCTCATTTAACTCTACTGTATATAAGAATATGAATATATGAATAGTTTGTAAATAGTATTTTTGTTGTCTCTCGGTGTCTCTTATTTGTATTTATTTAGGAAGAAAGGAAGAAATCCTTAATGGAGATCCTAATAAACTAAACACACCAATTAGGAGTAGTATATTATGGTATTTGTCTGTGAATTAAAGCATAGATTAACATGTCTTGGATTTGTGTGGTTCAGTGCTAGGTAAGAATTATGTCAAAGAGAATGCCAGAAAATGTTAGACAAGCTGCAAAGTTTTAGTAGCAAGCATTCTAAATTGCTGTGATGCAATTAATACACCCTCAATTACTTTAATTATTGCCTTTAATAATGAGCGTAACCAACAACTGTTGTTTCTCTCGAAGGTTTGTATCAAGGTCCCAGGGTTCCGGTCTGGAATCACACTTCCCACTGCACCTACAGGCCCGCTTCGGTATTGCCATTTAGCAGAAGTTGAGCCCAAAAAGACAATTCCCACATTTGTAAATGTTAGTAAACTAGTTATTCAGTATGTAATAATGATTAATAAGATAATTCATTAGATGTTTAATATAGTTCATTATAAACCATTTACTAATAATTATGGCCTCATCTAAAGTGAGGGCTATTTCTACTTTATAAATGTTTTGAGTGGCCAGTGTAAATTCTCACAAAAATGGTGGACATTGTAGACATTCCAGCAGTACCTGATGCAGCCTCCCTTCTCTAATTTCTTTCTTTCCCCACTAGGTGGCAGTGTGAAACAGATTGAGTTGTTGAAATGCATCATCGTTTTATGATATGCAACGTTAATTTCTGGAAGGCATAGCTTCCATATGATGTCTGAATGTTTTGAATGAATGGCCTGGATATTTTCCATTAGGATATTAAATGGTATCATCTGAAGAGTTAATAAACTATTAAAATATTCCGCTATTATGTATGTCGTTAATGGTAGTATGTTTATTCTCTCTGGATTAGGATCCCTGTTATAATTCAGTTGGGAAGATTAAGGCTTGGAATATGGCCCATATCTAAAACAAGTTGAAATGTAACATCTGTCATGTCTACAGACAGTAGAGCAAATGGAATTAAAACATCATATTGTGAGAAAACATGTTGTTGTGTAAAGTAACTGCTCTGAGAATACATTACATGAAAGCCTAACATACAAAACCACGAAAAGCTATCAATGCTTATGAAGCAGGAGTTGTTTTTATTCAATTGGTATGTAATGGTTTAGACGCCACACCACTCAAGATTTAAATGTAATTTACAGGTTGTTGGTTAAATAATTCCAATACACCACTGCTAACTCACTAGTCCTTAGTGGAAGTGTGAGTGGCTTGTATCTATGTTGCTGGGAGGAACCAGAAACGGCATTGACACGTTCTCAACTCTGACAGCAAACTTTAAATCATTACAAAATCAATATTTTAATTCAAGGCATAAATACACACAAAGGATTGTCACACAGTTCATAACACTGAGAAGTCCTTGGTCTTCATTGAAAATAAATATCCTGTACTGTCATAGAAAGATAAAGGCAGGTGAATACATGTGCAATACACAGTGATCCTGCTTTCATTTGCACACCACGCATCCTATATATGTATGTTTATATACTTACATATAAACAGTTTATTACAATTAATTCACTTTTCCCACACTATATATAGTTAATAAAGCTATATTATGCTCTATTACAGGGCTGTTCAATTCAAGACAATTCTGGTTTTTGTTTGTACCTGGTAGTTAATTGCACTCACCTGGTGTCCCAGGTCTGAATCCGTCCCTGGCTAGAAAGAGAGGATGAAAAACAGAAGTGTTTTGTCCCTCCAGGACTGACATTGAACAGCTCTGCTCTATTGGCGGACCTCCCGGACTGACATTGAACAGCTCTGCTCTATTGGCGGACCTCCAGGACTGACATTGAACAGCTCTGCTCTATTGGCGGACCTCCAGGACTGACATTGAACAGCTCTGCTCTATTGGCGGACCTCCAGGACTGACATTGAACAGCTCTGCTCTATTGCATGACTTGTGGGAACATTTTGCATTGTGTTCCATAGTTATTATATATAATGTACATTTGGGTAAAAGGCACAATGTGAGTTACTTGAATGTCTTTGCAAAATAGTGGCTTTAGATGAGCTATGGTAAGAGTAGATCCTTAGCAGCCCTTCGCTTTGTGGACTCGTTGGTGAAGCATTGTCTTTACAGCAAATTCATCAGTAGAAACCTCATCCAAGTGTCTACCCAAGGTCTCCTCGGTCCATACTTTCACTAGTACACACTGAAATTGCCCCAGTGTTCATGCCTGTACAATGCCCACGCACAACATTGCCAGCTAGCCATGCTGTGTGAATCTAGCCTGGTCCCAGATCTGGATGTGCTTTAGTCAACTATGACAAACATGGCATGACAACGATAATCAGAGGAGTTGGCTAGACAACTAGAGCGCATACATATCTGCCACCAGTCTACAGTGAATTAGCTGTCCAGTCAGAACTTGCTGAGGGAGGGCAGTGCCCCAGCCTTGACCAGCACCACTGACAGCAGGTCAGCCGGCCCAGAAAGGTGTGGCACCATGGGGGTGGAGGTGTCTCCATGCTGGTTGTTAGAGTTCAGGGGCGTTGCAATCTTCCCCCGGGTCAGAGACTTGGCAGCCCCTGTTATCCCACTCCCTCCTCCCCCCACACTTGACTTGCTGATCTCGGCCTTGGGGATGGCGGTACCCAGGTGGGGGTTGCCTGCCATGGGGGCTGGGGCCTCCAGGTGAGGCTGATAGCAGCAAAGCAGCCTGAAGAAAGCTGCTCTCATCTCCCTGCTGGACAGGGTGTAGATGAGGGGGTTGAGGGCTGAGTTGAGCACGGCCAGGGCGATGAACCAGTCCACATGGTAGAGCACCGGGCAGCGCTCTGGACTGCAGCCCACATCCAGCAGCAGCAGCAGGAACAGTGGGGCCCAGCACATCACAAACACCCCCAGAACTATCACCACCGTCCTCAGCAGGGCCAGCGAGCGCTCCGAGGGCCTGCTGCTCACCCTCCGCCCGCTGGACGTCACCAGCCGGTAGATGCGGATGTAGAGGATGATGATGGCCACCAGCAGGACGCTGAACACACTGATGCAGAAGGCCACATAACTCTTGTCGTAGAGGGGCAGCACGGTGGAGCAGGAGGCCAGGTGATCCAGGCAGTTCCAGCCCAGGGAGGGCAGGGCACTGAGCAGCACCGTCACGGCCCAGCATGCCCCCAGCAGCCCCAGTAACCTCCCACGCCCCGCTGCTTCGCACGGACGCAGACGCACCATGGTCATGTGTCTCTCGATGCCGATGGCCAGCAGACTGAAAGTGGAGGCGCTGAGGGCCACAAACATGCTGCCCTCTCTTGCCAGCCACTGGGCCGGCGTCAGGAAGAAAGTCCTGCTTCCAGAGGTGGAGATGTTAACCATATAGGCCACCCCAGCCAACAGGTCAGACAGGGCCAGGTTACCGATGAGGAAGTACATGCGACTGTGGAAGCGTTTGTTCCTCCATAGCGCCAGCAGCACTGTGACGTTCTCCAGCACGATGAGGAAACAGATGAGGAGGAGGACAACAGTCTTACAGGCCTCACTGTCCCGAGGTCGACCCCACTTCCCAGTGTGGTTGTAGTGGGCAACGATGATAGGGTTCATCCCCTCCTCAAACACGTTCTCCATCCTGTCTGTCCCTGGTCTGTCCTTCCCTCGTCACACAACAGAGTGCGCCACAACACCACAGACTGTAGACAGAGGATCTACTGGCAGTGGCACTACTTTATCTGGCACTGTTGGCATCACACATAGGGACCTGTTGGATAGACTACATTAAAATGTATTTCACTAATTCAGTAGGAACTTTATTATGAATGAAGGAATCGCTTATATGTTGGTTTAATCCATGAGATATTCCATGCCAGAAGGTAAGAATAAACTAACAAATGTCATGTCACACCTTAGGTTAGTTTGAAAACATTTAGTGGGCTACAAAGACATACTATAGTAACCAATCATAATTAATTACATTTAAGAACAGGTATTCTACAAACATTTGCATTTGTATAAAAAATACATTATTGAAGTGCATAAGTTTAGTGGACAAATATTTCCCCCATATTTGGATAGAATGTGTTTCTCCCATTCTTCCCATCTTATTAGAATAAGAACTGATAAAGTAAGATGGTTTATTACTAATGTGTTTGCCAGTAATCACTCAAATGAAATCGTCCCCCCCCTTACTATAAAAGATTGCTGTCAGAGTGCTGTATAATTGCAGTTAGAGTGCAGAATAATTTACTGTAGTAATTTTGCAGTTAAACTGCAGTTCCAGTGCAGTAGCCTATAACTGCATTTCAACAGCAGTACACTGCAGTTATTCTGCAATTACTATGTCCAAAATAATCTTTTTTTTTGTAAGGGCAGTTTTGAAACTGCAATAAAAGTACATTATCTGGAGTTGACTGTGGTATTTTGGACACAGTTATTGCAGAATAACTACTTCAAAGTGTACTTCAAAATTACAGCAGCAAAAAAAAAAACTTATTTTGGACGGAATATTTACAGCATACTGCAGTTATTCTGCACTCTGACTGAAATATCTTTTTCGTAACAGTACAATATGTTTTTGTAAAGATTCACTGTAAAAGTTGGAAATGGTGAACTTAGTCCATTATTAAAATTATGAACATCAGTCCAACCTAGACCTACCTGAAGTGCTGTTTAAATGTTCATTTGAGAGAGTACGTATGGATACGTTCATATGGCTCCTTGACAGATGTGTTGGTTCAAAATCCCTGCTTCAATATACAAACAGTCCTCCGATCGCATGGTGGGCTTCGATTCCATATTTTATCACGGATATTCAAGTAAGCTATTTGAATATGCCTGTTATTGTAATTGTCGCTAAATTGTAATTCCGATAAATTATCTATATCACACAACTCAGAAACAGTCTTCTCACATCCGTCAAACTTTTTAATAGTCCTTTCTTCAGCGACTTCCCTCTTCTCTGAAATTTCCAACTCAAGCCTCCCAGTGCCTCCCCTCCCCTCCCCCTGTCGTCATTACACACAACCGTCACCATCATTACGCGCAGCAGCGCTCATTGGACTCACCTGGACTCTTTCACCTGGTTGCTGTACGCTCCTCTGTTTGTTCCCTGTGGCAGCATTCGTTGTTATTATTGTTGTGTTCATGTCCTGACGCTGTTCCTGTTCCATTTCATGTCCGTATTTATTAAAATGTTCACTCCTTGTACCTGCTTCTCATCTCCTGCGTCGGGCTTTACAAGTGCGGGATCATTCCGTTTTCCCCAACCCATTCTCAAACAATTTGAGTGATCAGAAGCCAAAGTCGGTGCGACGTGTTTTGTTTTTGCACTTTGTCGCACCAAATACATTGTAAATTACTAGCTTGAGGTTAGAAAACACACGTGTCTGTCTCATTGACTGTGTCATGCTGTAGGTGTTGATGGTAGCCTACCATACTTAGTGCTACTAAAATGATTGCATCTGTCTCTACTTTTAGCAAAATATGTTATGCACCTTGTGAGTCATTCCTGAAATCAAATGTTGCCCAATACTACCACAAATAATCTACTTTGAAGTTACTCACACAGACACAATACAGAACAACATTCACTTGGATGAAACACAGGACAATATAAAAAACAATAACATTGATAGTTTAAAAAAAAAAAAAAAAGACTGATGCTCAGATGGTTTATTTGCCTTAGATATTCTCCCAACTGACAAGTTCAGAAACAAGGAGTTATGATCCTTCTTATCCAAGCTTTGATCAGACATTGTTTTTCATGTTCAGAATGAAGGATAACTTTTTTTCCCTTGGCCCTTCCTGTGTGTGGGATAGGTCACCCCTCTCCCACTTCCCTGCCTGCGTACAGCGGATGAGGAGACACAATCACACACATTCTCTCTCTGACAGGAACGTACAGTCACTCACAAGATGAGAAGCTTCTCCATGGCTGCAGCCGAACACAATTTGACATGAACTGGCTGACTTCAACAAAAGGAAAAACTACAGCTCAACATTTTGGAACTTGAATGCTGTGTCTGACCCTCGGTCACCCTCCCCATTTACAGTTCACTCATTTAGAAGATGCTCTTTTCCAGAGCAACTTACAATAGTGAGTGCATACTCACTCTTTTTTTCCTCTCCTATTCTGGACCCCTACAGGAATTGAACCCACAACCCTGATATTGCAAGTGCCATGGTCTACCAACTGAGCCACAAAGGAGGACTCTCCACACTGGGCTCTCTCACATATTGTGTTGATAGTCCAGGCAGCACCTTCCCTGTATAGTATCCCCAGGGGAAAGAGATCCAATCTATTATTCCAACCGTTAGATGGTACACTGGCAGGAAAATGCTAACAGGCTGCCATTAGATGCCATTTTCTCAACTGCTTGCTATACATTGAGTGTACAAAACATGATGCCACTTGTTAAATCCACTTCAATCAGTGTAAATGGAGGTGAGGAGACAGGTTAAAGAAGGAATTTTAAGCCTTGAGACAATTGAGACATGGATTGTGTATGTGTGCCATTCAGAGGGTGAATGGGCAAGACAAAAGATTGAAGTGCCTTTGAACGGAGTATGGTAGTAGGCGCCAGGTGCACCGGTTTGAGTGTGTCAAGATTTTTCATGCTCAACAGTTTCCCTTGTGCATCAAGAATAGTCCACCACCCAAAGGACATCCAGCCAACTTGGCACAACTGTGGGAAGCATTGGAGTCTACATGGCCCAGCATCCCTGTGGAACGCATTCAACACCTTGTAGAGTCCATGCCCAGACAAATTGAGGCTGTTCTTGTCACGGTTGTGTGTATACATAGACCAAGGCGAAGCGCAGTTCGACATTCTATTTATTATATATATATATATATATATATATATAAATAAATAAATATACTCAGTGACAAACTGACCAAAACAACAACGTTACACAAAACAGAAATACACTTACTTCAACCGTGCACTGAAGATATACAAACAATGACCCACACACAGGTGGCTGTGAGTGGTGCCTAAATGCAATCCCCAATCAGAGACAACCCTGTACAGCTGTCTCTGATTGAGGATTATTACTCCCCTAGTTAGGGTGTGAGGGTTCGACTGTGGTTCTACCACTCCCCTTATTGGGAGTAAGGTCTAACCACAGCCAAACCCTCACAGTTCTGAGTATAACTCAATATTAGGAAGATTTTCTTAATGTTTTGTACACTTAATGTTTTGACACAGTATTCACCTTTTCAAAACAACCCTGCCCCCAAAAACAAATCCACCAAGGCTCTCAATAAAAGTCCATCAAAAAAGTAAAATTTGGCATCTAATGAGAAGTTGATCTCGTAATTTATTACTTAGGCCTACAGCAATGGCACAACAAATATAGACATGGTTAATCCACTCTATTTCTATAGAGAAGAGTACATGGTATCAAATGGTATCAAACATCTTAAGGAAGTGAGCTTTTCTTTTCTGAATAACATTAAAGATATCTCAGAAAATCTGGAGGAATTTCACTGAAAAAAAGAAAAAAATACTTTGCTACTGTTTGCAATTGCAAAAGAGTTCCTGATACAGATAGTGCTATATATAGTGATGTTAATGTTTACATGACATGATCAAGGCTGTGACTTGGCTAACAACGCCATCCAAAAACATGATAGGGCTTCTGCAAAGGGTCCAATGAGCCTTAGACAGATGTTAAGAGTGAATGGTTGAGGAGTACACCCTTTAAAAAAAAAGGTGCCATCTAGAACCTAAAAGGGTTATTCGGCTGTCCCTATAGTAGAACCCTTTGAAGAACCCTTTTTCGTTCCAGGTAGAACCTTTTCGGTTCTACACGTAACCCAAAATATTTTTTACCTGGAACCAAAAGGGGTTCCCTATGGGGACAGCCAAAGAATGCATTTTTTTTTGTAAGAGTGTATAAGGGGATATAGACTGACTAGGAGATGGAGGAGAGCTAAATGGAGACTGAGAGATGGGGATTGAGAAGGAGAAGTTGGAGGGAACTGAGTACAGACAACTGAAGAGTAGGAGAGGGGGGTGTAGAGGAGAGAGTATAGAGACTGCGATAAAGTGGTGGAGACTGTGAGAGTTATGAATTGAGTAAGAGAGGGTGGAGGGGACTGTGAGATTTGGCTGTGTCCCACTCAGAGCTTGGATGTCATTGAGTGTGAGGAATTACAGGCAGCCTGGCCCTCTCACATGTCAGCCCCAGGCCTTGCAGATTAATGAATGGCACCCAGCACTGTTGACTTTACCCTGATCAAAAAGAGATTTGCAGTACAACTCATTTATAACCATATTAAACACTCCAGAGCTCTTGTTGTTGCAAGCTTCGTGATTTCCTGGATATATGGCAGCCAGGTCAATTTTACTTTGAAAGTTCATTTCCTGCAATTCAACACATATTGCCATGGAGTTGAGAGAAAATTGAGCAATTTTATAACAAATTGAATGCAATTCTACTTTTTTATGTTGCACTATATTTTAGCAGTTATAAAGCTAATTTCCTACAATTCTACACATTTTGCAATGACTTATGCCATGTTCATACGATATCTGAGTGAGATTGACTAACAAAACCGATGGGGGCCCTGGCCACGTGCCCTGTGTGCCCGGTCGATATTCGGCCATGATTACTACATATTTAGCTGGCTCGATTAACTACCAATTAAAACATTTACATGGCTAATTGTCAGATAATTGAGTGACCGATATAACAAGAGAAAAAAATGCAGATTCACAACCAAATTTCAATATTGCATCTGGTGTTTTCTACTATTCTTACTCTCAATAGTAAGTTGAGATCCCACTTATGTTGCTTATACCTAGAGCCAGCCATCTTCTTTAATTTTGTTTTTACTAGACAAGTCAGTTAAGAACAAATTCTTATTTACAATGACGGCCTAGTAACAGTGGGTTAACTGCCGTGTTCAGAACAACAGATTTTTACCTTGTCAGCTCTGGGATTCAATCCGGCAACCTTTCAGTTACGGGCCCAACACTCTAACCACTAGGCTACCTGCCGCCACATTTATATATGCTTTAGTATTTAGTATGCTATCGAAATTTGACATTTATCCCCCCCTTGACAAACATCGAATACTGAAGTTAAACAGTTTAAAACCGTGAGATCTTGTTGTATATGGTGCCGTGGGGAGAGAAGAAATGCACTTATGGGTCAAAAGAAAACATTTAGGGTTTTCCAGTGTCTAGGTTTACAATCTTGTGTGTGTGTTTGTGTGTGTGTGTGTGTGTGTGTGTGTGTGTGTATGCTAATGCTATTGTTGGTTACATGTGTGTATGCACATGCGTATGTGAAGGGCACTGTGAGTCAAAGCTGGCTATTGCACAGTTTGGCAGTGAGTTAGCTCGTTTGGAATTTCATGTTTAGTGGGAACTGGGGGGGTGGTTCTGTGGTGGAAAGCTCTTGGGCCTTCACATTTCTGCCCCTAGCCCTCCCTGCCCCCCTCTGTCTAACCTGCCTCCCCGTCTGCCTCTCTCCTTCCCTCCTCCCCTCCACACTGAAACAGTGAAATTAAATGTCCTTCTCAACCAACACATAAAACCCTCTCATTCTCAATTTCATCAGACTATCTTGTACAGGATATCCTAGAACTCTGACAAACACAGCATTAGCACGACAGGGGGGGTTTACTATTTTATATCTCTGTGAGGCCATCATCCCCATGCTGGAAAAAAATGCATTTAAAATCGATTTCTCAAAATATTTTTTAGGATATTGTGAGGGCTTGGTTGTGGTAAGGCCTCTTACTCCCACCTAGGGGAGGAGAGAGGCACACAACCAAGTCCTCACACACTTATCAGGGACAGCTGTCTAGCGTTGTCTCTGATTGGGGATGGTATTTAAGATCTGCCCAGATCCACCTGTGTGTGGATCATTGTTTGTTTGGAAGCCCATGTGTGCTGCAAGTAAGTCACTTTTGCTTTGCTTTATTAGTGTTTGTTTTCTGTTTGTCTGCATGTGGCAGAACTCAGAGAAGTCACTTTGCTTTGTTAGTGTAGTATTTATTTTAGTCATCTCCTTTTGTTATTTTGTGCTTCGGGAGAACATCTCACATAATAAATAAGGAATGACGCTCCACCAACTCTCCGTGTATCGTCCCATATATAATGGACACTGTGACAGAATGATCCACCACCCTGGGACGCAACGGGGGATTACTTTGGGAGATATCCTCCTCGGTATGGGGAAAATTACTGAGGAGGAACACTCCCATTATCGTGCGGTGGAGGAGGGCTGGTGTCCGGAGCAGAGGCGCCGAAGACGGGGGAAACGTCACCGGGCGAAAGCGAAGGACCAGCCTGGAGCCCAGAAAAACCCCCAAACTGATTTTGGGGGGGGGCTATGGGGGTGGTCGGGGTTCGAGGAAGAAGACCCCCGACCACTGCACTCGTGGGGGTTCCAGGAGGAGCCCCTACAGCCGTGGGAGCAGGAGTACAGAGAGGAGTCGGAGGAAGACGACGACGATGTGCTTCTGTTCCCTCACTCGTGGGGGTTCCCGGAGGAACCCTCACAGGATGGGGATTGGCGGTGGAGTAGGTACGACAGGGACGGTCCTCCAGCGCCGGTCCAGAGTCGGAGGAAGAGGAGACCGACTCTGCGCACCAAACCATCGGTGCGCAACATTAGCCCGGTGCGACCCGTACCAGCTAAACGCACCAACCCAACGGTGCGTTTCCCCAGCCCGGTACGGCCCGCGCCTGCTCCGCGCACCAGCCCTATGGTGCGTGTCTCCAGCCCGGTGCGACCCGTGCCAGCTAAACGCACCAGCCCAACGGTGCGTTTCCCCAGCCCGGTACGGCCCGCGCCTGCTCCACGCACCAGCCCTATGGTGCGTGTCTCCAGCCCGGTGCGACCCGTGCCAGCTAAACGCACCAACCCAACGGTGCGTTTCCCCAGCCCGGTACGGCCCGTGCCTGCGCCTCGCAGCAGACCAGTGGTGCGCTCACCCAGTCCAGTATGCCCCGTGCCCATTCCTCACACGGAACCTACAGCGAGGGTCGAAAGCGCAGCTCTGTGGTTGGAGACCATCTCTGCGTCGGTGCCCAGGGTGGGCACGACGTGCAGCCCCGCTGTGGAGCAGGAGCTCCATAGCGTGTCGGTGCCCAGTCTGGGGCCGACAGCCAGCCCAACCACAGGGCTGGAAACCATCTCTGCGTCGGTGCCCAGGGTGGGCACGACGTTCAGCCCCGCTGTGGAGCAGGAGCTCCATAGCGTGTCGGTGCCCAGTCTGTGGCCGACAGCCAGCCCAACCACAGGGCTGGAAACCCTCTCTGCATCGGTGCCCAGGGTGGGCACAACGTTCAGCCCCGCTGTGGAGCAGGAGCTCCATAGCGCGTCGGTGCCCAGTCTGGGGCCGACAGCCAGCCCAACCAGAGGGCTGGAAACCATCTCTGCGTCGGTGCCCAGGGTGGGCACGACGTTCAGCCCCGCTGTGGAGCAGGAGCTCCATAGCGTGTCGGTGCCCAGTCTGGGGCCGACAGCCAGCCCCACCAGAGGGCTGGAAACCATCTCTGCGTCGGTGCCCAGGGTGGGCACGACGTTCAGTCCCGCTGTGGAGCAGGAGCTCCATAGCGCGTCGGTGCCCAGTCTGGGGCCGACAGCCAGCCCAACCAGAGGGCTGAAAACCACCTCTACGTCGGTGTCCAGGGTGGGGCCGACAGCCAGACCAGCTGCAGGGCTGAAGACCACCTCTGCGTCGGTGCCCAGGGTGGGCACGGCGTCCAACCCGAGACCTCCGGTGAGGGTCAACTGCCCGAGACCTCCGGTGAGGGTTAGCTGTCCGAGGCCTTCTGTGACGGTCAGCAGCCCGAGGCCTCCTGTGACGGTCAGCAGCCCGAGGCCTCCTGTGACGGTCAGCAGCCCGAGGCTTCCGGTAAAGATCAGCAGCCCGAGACCTCCGGTAAAGGTCAGCAGCCCGAGACCTCCGGAGAAGGTCAGCAGCCCGAGGCCTCCTGTGAAGGTCAGCAGCCCGAGGCCTCCTGTGAAGGTCAGCACCCCGAGGCCTCCGGTGAAGGTCAGCAGCCCGAGGCCTCCTGTGAAGGTCAGCAGCCCGAGACCCCCGGCGAAGGTCAGCAGCCCGAGACCCCCGGCGAAGGTCAGCAGCCCGAGACCCCCGGCGAAGGTCAGCAGCCCGAGACCCCCGGCGAAGGTCAGCAGCCCGAGACCCCCGGCGAAGGTCAGCAGCCCGAGACCTCCGGGGAAGGTCAGCAGCCCGGGACCTCAGGTGAAGGTGAGCAGCCCTGAACCTCCACCAGAGCCACATCCGGGTCCAGCAGTCTGCTCGGCTACAGCGCCAGAGCGGTCCGCTCCACCGGTGCCCAGTCCGGGGCCGGTCGTCGGCGTCGCTCCAGTGCCGGAGCAGTCCGCTCCACCGGTGCCCAGTCCGGGGCCGGTCGTCTGCGTCGCTCCAGTGCCGGAGCAATCCGCTTCACCGGTGCCCAGTCCGGGGCCGGTTGTCTGCGTCGCTCCAGTACCGGAGCAGTCCGCCCCACCGGTGCCCAGTCCGGGGCCGGTCATCTGCGTCGCTCCAGTGCCGGAGCAGTCCGCTCCACCGGTGCCCAGTCCGGGGCCGGTCGTCTATGTCGCTCCAGTGACGGAGCAGTCCGCTTCACCGGTGCCCAGTCCGGGGCCGGTTGTCAGTCCCTCTCCAGGGTCGAGGGCTCCCACACCAGGGTCCAGACAGGACTTGGTGGATGGCGGGAGTACTGAGGGGGGAACCATCGCGCCGGGGTCCGGACCGGACCGGGCGTGCAACGGAGAGGTAGGAGGGAAGCTACTCTCACAGCCTGTGCCACGCCCGGAACCGGAACCGGAGCCTCCACCAGCAACCACCTCAGTACCCCGCCATGTCCCCCCTAGTTTTTGGACAATTTTTTCTTTCAGGAGAGGGGGGATTGTGGTGTGCGATCGGGAGTCCGCACCTTAGGGGGGGGGTACTGTGAGGGCTTGGTTGTGGTAAGGCCTCTTACTCCCACCTAGGGGAGGAGAGAGGCACACAATCAAGTCCTCACACACTTATCAGGGAGATTATCATCCCCAATCAGAGACAGCTGTCTAGCGTTGTCTCTGATTGGGGATGGTATTTAAGATCTGCCCAGATCCACCTGTGTGTGGATCATTGTTTGTTTGGAAGCCCATGTGTGCTGCAAGTAAGTCACTTTTGCTTTGCTTTATTAGTGTTTGTTTTCTGTTTGTCTGCATGTGGCAGAACTCAGAGAAGTCACTTTGTTAGTGTAGTATTTATTTTAGTCATCTCCTTTTGTTATTTTGTGCTTCGGGAGAACATCTCACATAATAAATAAGGAATGACGCTCCACCAACGCTCCGTGTATCGTCCCATATATAATGGACACTGTGACAGATATATGACAAATATAAACAATCTGCCAAATCTTTTTTTTTTTTTAAATACATTTTAAATACATTTCAACATATTTTGCTGAATGTATTAAAAGTGTATATATAGAAATAACTCTAGACCACCTTTACTCCACACACAGAGGCGCGTACAAAGCTCGCTCTCCATTCGGCAAATCTGACCATAATTCTATCCTCCTGATTCCTCCTTACAAACAAAAACTAAAGCAGTTAGCACCAGTGACTCGGTCAATAAGAAAGTGGTCAGATGAAGCAGATGCTAAGCTGCAGGACTGTTTTGCTAGCACAGACTGGAATATGTTCCGGGATTCTTCCGATGGCATTGAGGAGTACATCACAACAGTCACTGGCTTCATCAATAAGTGCATTGATACCCCAACCAGAAGCCGTGGATTACAGGCAACATCCACACTGAGCTAAAGGGTAGATCTGCCGGAAACATATAAGAAATCCCGCTATGCCCTCAGACGATCCATCAAACAGGAAAAACATCAATACAGGACTAAGATTGAATCGTACTACACCGGCTCCAACACTAATCGGATTTGGCAGGGCTTGCAAACTATTACAGACTACAAAGGGAAGCACCGCCGCGAGCTGCCCAGTGACACAAGCCTACCAGACGAGCTAAAGTAGGAAGTTAACGTACACCTTAGCCAAATACATTTAAACTCAGTTTTTCACAATTCCTGACAATTAATCCTAGTAAAAATTCCCTGTCTTAGGTCAGTTAGGATCACCACTTTATTTTAAGAATGTGAAATTTCAGAATAATAGTAGAGAGAATGATTAATTTCAGCTTATATTTCTTTCATCACATTCCTAGTGGGTCAGAAGTTTGCATACACTCAATTAGCATTTGATAGCATTGCCTTTAAATTGTTTAACTTGGGTCAAACATTTTGGGTAGCCTTCCACAAGCTTCCCACGATGAATTGGGTGAATTACGGCCCATTCTTCCTGACAGAACTGGTGTAACTGAGTCAGGTTTGTAGGGCTCCTTGCTCGCACACGCTTTTTCAGTTCTGCCCACACATTTTATATAGGATTGAAGTCAGGGCTTTGTGATGGCCACTCCAATACCTTGACTTTGTTGTCCTTAAGCCATTTTTCCACAACTTTGGAAGTATACTTGGGGTCATTGTCCAATTGGAAGACCCATTTGCGACCACGCTTTAACTTCCTGACTGATGTCTTGAGATGTTGCTTCAATATATCTAAATAATTTTCTTTCTCATCATGCCATCTTTTTTGTGAAGTGCACCAGTCCCTCCTGCAGCAAAGCACCCCCACAACATGATGCTGTCACCCCCGTTTTACTGTGGATACAGATACTTTTGCACCTGTTTCCTCCAGCATCTTCACAAGGTCCTTTGCTGTTGTTCTGGGATTGATTTGCACTTTTCGCACCAAAGTACGTTCATCTCTAGGAGACAGAACGCGTCTCCTTCCTGAGCACTATGACGGCTGCATGGTCCCATGGTGTTTATACTTGCGTACTATTGTTTGTACAGATGAACGTGTTACCTTCAGACGTTTGGAAATTGCTCCCAAGGATGAACCAGACTTGTGGAGGTCTACAAGGTCTTGGCTGATTTATTTTGATTTTCCCATGATGTCGAGCAAAGAGGCACAGAGTTTGAAGGTAGGCCTTGAAATACATCCACAGGTAGACCTCCAATTGACTAAAATGATGTCAATTAGCCTATCAGAAGCTTCTAAAGCCATGACATCATTTTCTGGAATTTTCCAAGCTGTTTAAAGGCACAGTCAACTTAGTGTATGTAAACTTCTGACCCACTGGAATTGTGATATAGTGAATTATAAGTGAAATAATGTTGCTTGTAAACAATTGTTGGAAGAATTACTTGTGTCATGCACAAATTAGATTTCCTAACCGATTTGCCAAAACTATAGTTTGTTAACATGAAATCTGTGGAGTGGTTGAAAAATGTGTTTTAATGTATGCTCAGTCCCCGCCTGTACTCCCTGTTCACTCATGACTGCATGGCCAGGCACGACTCCAACACCATCATCAAGTTTGCCGATGACACAATAGTGGTAGGCCTGATCACCAACAACAATGAGACAACCTATAGGGAGGAGGTCAGACACCTGGCCGTGTGGTGCCAGGACAACAACCTATCCCTCAACGTGATCAAGACAAATGAGATGATTGTGTACTACAGGAAAAGGAGGACCGAACATGCCCCCATTCTCATCGACGGGGCTGTAGTGGAGCAGTTTGAGAGCTTCAAGTTCCTTGGTGTCCACATCACCAACAAACTATCATGGTCCAAACGCACGACAAAGTCTATCCCCCCTCAGGAGACTGAAAAGATTTGGCATGGGTCCTCAGATCCTCAAAAGGTTCTACAGCTGCACCCTCGAGAGCATCCTGAATGGTTGCATCACTGCCTGGTATGGCAGCTGCTCGGCCTCCGACCGCAAGGCACTACAGAGGGTAGTGCGTATGGCCCAGTACATCACTGAGGCCAAGCTTACTGCCATCCAAGACCTCTATACCAGGCGGTGTCAGAGGAAGGCCCTAAAAATGGTCTAAGACACCAGTCACCCTAGTCATAGACTGTTCTCTCTGCTACCACACAGCAAGCGGTACAGGAGTGCCAAGTCTAGGTCCAAAAGCTTCTTAACAGCTTCTACCCCCAAGCCATAAGACACCAGACCCCTTTTTTACACTGCTGCTACTCTCTGTTTATTATCTATGCATAGTCACTTTAACTCTACCTACATGGACATATTACCTCGACTAACCGGTACCCCGCACATTGACTTTGTACCCCGGTACCCCTGCATATAGCCTCGCTATTGTTATTTTTCTGCTGCTGTTATATTATTTGTTACTTTTATTTTCAATTTTTTTCTTAAAACTTCTTAAAGCATTTTTGGTTAAGGGAAGGTAGGTAAGCATTTCACTGTAAGGTCTACACTTGTAAAATTAGATTTGATTTGATTTGTAATCGCTGCCAAAGGTGCTTCAACAAAGTACTTAGTAAAAGGTCTAAATACTTATGTAAATGTGATATTCCAGTTTTTTTTATTTTTAATAAATGTGCAAAAATGTGTTTAAATCGATAAAAACTCAAATAAAATAATTATTAAAATATTCCCCAAGATTTGTATTCATTATTAATTTAAGCTGAAGAGACGCACTAACTATAGTAAAACAAAATACCTCTTGAGATGCGAAAACACGTTTTTTTAGTAGAACATGTTGAACATGTGCTCTTTATGACAGAATTATTCAAATTAAGTGAAATCCCCCCCCAAAAAATCATAATTGAAATTGTGTTTTTGGTGGCCAAAAACGTTATCTCCATTAATCAATAAGAAAATAGTAATTTAAGAAGCCGAATTAGGAACCCTTTGGCCACCATGTAGACTAGATGTCATAGCCATGCATTTCTGGAATATTGTCAGATGTTACATGTATTTTAGCAAAGATGCGAATGTATCGACATGTATTTTAACAACATTTAACTTGACATTAACTATATATATTTTCTGTATGTGTCTGTATCTCCATCACATTTCAGTCTGATATCTCTCTATAGGGGGTCTTGGTTAGAGCTCTGAGAGCTGATAGTCTATCTGAAACTGTATAACTAACTGTTATCTGTAGAGTCTGTGGCCCCTACAGGGTCCAGGTGGCAGACAGTCTGAGGAACAGTCCTGCTGCACTCCTGAGATAGCTCTTTATCTTGGTTGGCTGAAAATAGCAACATCAAAGGTACAAAATGGAGAGGTATGTGTAAGTGACTGCGGGTTGAAGTTGCCTGTAGGCACTTGGCAGTAGGCAGTGGCACAGATGTAGGATCAGTTTACCCTCTCTAGATCCTAACCATAGGCATGTGTGCTTCATCATCTTTTTTTGTATGGGTACAGTGTCACTACTGCCATGTTAGAGCAGATGTTCTTAGAGAAAGTGGGTTGTCGCGATCACCTCCTGTTCCTGAAAATAAGTAATCAGCTCACAGGAAGTCTGATTAGAGAAAAAGATGACAAGGGGTGATTCCACACCATTAAGGCCCCAAAATATTTTTGTTATCTCAGATTAAGTGGTAAAAGTAAAGATACCTTAATAGAAAATGTCTCTAGTAAAAGTGAAAGTCACCCAGTTAGATACTACTTAAGTAAAAGTCTAAAAGTATTTGGTTTTAAATATACTTAGTACCAAAATGAAATGTAATGTCTAAAATATCAATAAGCATCAAATGTAAGAGTAAAAGTATAAATCATTTCACATTCCTTATATTAAGCAAACCAGACGGCACAATTGTATTGTTCTTAAAATGTATGTCTAACCATGGTCACACTCCAATACTCAGACATAATTTACAAACTATGCATTTGTGTTTAGTGAGTCCGCCAGATCAGAGGCAGGGGATGACCAGGGATGTTCTCTTGATAAGTGTGTGAATTGGATTCACCATTGGGATTTTGTTCATTTTTAAATATATGGTTTTAAAGTACATAAAAGTTCCACAGTGGGTGCTCTGCTACTTTTGAAGTTACAATGATACATTTTATGAACACCAACAACACAGTGAATGGGGAAATGGATTGAAAGGGAACGCTATCTGCTGGTGATTTGCTGGATGTGAGTGGTTAATGATCTATAATGTCAATTTCTATGTATAAAATGGGTCATATCTTCAAAAGTAGCAGAGCACCCACTCTGGAAATTTGACTTGTTTGAAGAATATATATTTCTCCAAGCAATATGTCTAAAAATAAGTTAAATAAAAAAGGGTACTTTTGAGATATTCATATTAATATTTGTAATGTTGAATAAATAAATGTGTCTGAATCTGGACATGCTCCATATTTGAGAGAACACTGTAAGAAGTATAATGACATCAAGATGTTGTCTGTATCACGTATGGTTCACAGATCATAGGGTCTTACAGGAGGCATGTATAGGTCTAAAAAAGGGCCTACAATGGCCACTTTCATCATGATTTTCAAAAAACATGGTTTGTTATACAACAAAAATGCATATCAAACATCCTTCCTCTCAATTACGTTTATATGTAAGAATTGGCAGAACAATGTGACTTGTGATCTTGTGATCATGGCCTTAAACACTAAATCAAGTTCTGGCCTTTGCCTTCTGAAATAAATTCAAAATAACTTGGACCTCAGTCATGTAAACAAGCCTCACTTTTGATTCTGCCCGATTCTCTCTGCACTGATATGTTTATGCCTGGGAATTCTTGTATAAGCCAGACTCGTGTGTGTCTGTGTGTTTCCCATGTCTGTGGGCATATGTTCCTGCTATGACTTTTCCATGTCTGCAGGTGTCCCCGCAACTACAGGTGTACATGAGTGTATGTCTGTGTGTACTGTAGCTCGGTTGACTATAATGGCTATACAGTTGTTGCGCAGAACTATAACTATGACTATAACTTAAGAGTGGCTTCAATGAGCCAATTATGGACATAAAAATACATCCCAGCTGCATCTCTCAAGGAAAAATGTATTTTGGCCGTTTGCAATATGTCTGTAGTCTGCTGTCGTATAGGCTGAGGTCAGAGGGTGATAAAGAGGCTGCGGAATGCTCAAATGTTCCAGTGTGTGTTGCTCCAGATGGTTCCTGTCTCATGCCCACCATGAGACAGGAGCCGTCTGTATCTCATCCTGGACCAAGAAAGGGCTTACCTCACCCACCAGCTAAACCCAGGACAGGCCCAATTACACTCCTTACTTATTACTGTGCAGTGGTATGTTTTAGGCTATGTATCGCAAACTCTTAGACAACTTCATCACTGCACATCTGTATTTGAAGAGAGAGAGGGAGAGTTGTGTGTGTGTGTGTGTGTGAGAGAGAGAGGGTGGGGGGTGAGTGAGTGAGTGGTGTATACTGCGGAGGGTGTCTTTGTTTGTGTGTATAGACGCGGTGCATGTGAACATAGTGTGTGTTAACGTGACCCTGCTGTGTGTGCGTAGGTGTGTGAATGGAGCAGATCCCTAACCTCTGGCTGCTGAAGTCAGAAGCTATAGCTATAAATAAAAACAAGATATTTAAGACCAACCAAAAGCTGGTTTTAGTGGTAACGCAGTTGGTTATGGCATGCATTTTGACAGCGGAAACGCAGCCTATCCAGTCGTGACGCACACTGTCCATATGCACATGGAACAAGAGTAGTCTAATGTGCTTTTGGTGCGTGTATACTTTGTATTTTTTTCCCCATTTCGTTTTATTCTATAAAAAAATAAAGCATAGTCTTCTCTCCTCTCAATGAAGGCTTTTTTTATGTCTGCCCAATGCAATCGCTAAGTAGTCAAGACTGTAGATAAAGGGTTTGGCTCCTGAGACCGCTTGGAAATACATATTAACCACAAAAGCGTTATTAAAATATCAAGTTTGAGAGGAGTAAAACAGTGATCTGACATTCCCTTTTTATCCAAGCATTTTAGGCATGCCCACATTTTAGCCATGTAGGTCCCGTTTTGGACGTGCGTAAACCCCCCTCCATGATGTAGGCTACGTGTCCATGCCCATCATGAAACGAGAGATGAGAACCTCAGTGAATACCGGTGAACCTCGTATTTAGAAGTGATCTGTAACCTGTAAAAATTGCTTGTTTTCCGTTGAATACTATGTGTTCAAAACCTAAGCCCTCCCTTAGGTTGTCCATATCTAAGACTGGTTCAACAGCAATGTGTGTATTTTTTTATCCGGGAGGTTTTATACATTTTACATGCATTTATTGTTGTTGTTGTTGTTGTTTAAAAAAAACAAATTATTACTTGTGTTTTGTTTAATCGTATTACAACCACACTTATTTAGAATTATTCACCTTCCTGTTTTATGACGTTACAATGCAACATCTGTAGACTTATGAATGTGGTCTGATCTAGATGGTTCCAATTATGTTCATTAAAACGGTGAGTGGACATTCTCCTTTCTATTAATATTAGGTATTTTTCCAGCTACTGTGAAAAGTTTGGATGTGCGTAAAACCCTCCATAGTCTGCATTGTTTTAATATTATATGCCCATGGGTAGAAATGTTGGTGCCTGTAAGTGTTAAATAGCCTATTAAAACCAAGTTGCTGTTTCGTTTTGTTTAGAATTTGATTAGAATTATTCGTTCTCTTTTTAGGCCTTATCAATAATTAATTGAATCTTGCTTATTAACAATGTTTGGCATGTCCATGCTCAGCCATAATGCAATTTAAAGTTGGCTTAGCCCCTATATCATTGTGAATGCTATTGAAACCATGAAATTACTTAGAACAATATGGACTGCAAATTGGTTTAAGTTTAAGTTTTTAGCAAATAGGTCTACCTTTTGTTATTTCGTCTCTGTAAGCCATTTAACAAACTATAACAGACTAACATAGGAATTGAAGTTCATTCCAAGGCAATACATAAAATACTATAAAAACACAACTTGAAGCAACCACATGTTTCGCCATGGAGCACGTTCTGATTGGCCAGTGAGAGACCAAGCCTCCACGCACACACAACTTGTTGATTCATGAAAACCCAGCCCTTTCGAGCCAACGCCAGCAAGTGCGCCGATAATTGTAATAGTGGAATTTTTATTTTATTTCTGACACACCCCTGAACCTATAGCTATATCACCTGCGCTTAGATTTACCATTGCATTAGGTTTGTTAAAATAGAGCCCCTTATATAGTTGACATGACAGTGAGGGTGGTTTATCTTTGTTTTTGTGGGTCTCATCTTTCACATATGGAGCCAGTTTCCTACATGGTTTGAAAATACAACAACAGCCATCCTATGGTAGCCTACAGCTATATGTAAAACCTTATTGTAAATGTCAAGGCTTGTAATTCTACTGTGTAACCAAGCTGTGTTTTATATGACTAATTTCACTGGTTTTGCTTGCAGACTCCTGTGGGCTCATGTAAGAGTTGATGGCATCGATGGAGGCCCCGGAGCATCTGTGGCACATGACCCTCCAGCATGCCTGTCTGCGGCCAAGTGCCTGGTGCTGGCCAGGTGTGACCTGTGTTTATGACAGTAGGATAGCATTGCAGCAGTTATTGCTGAAATTACAGTGCCCAGCACCCTGCACCTACATGTGTGTCGGTGTCTATACATGTGGTCTGTGCCCATGTCAGTACTCTGGGGGTACAGAGGGCAAGCCGCCCAGTGCAGGAGGAGAGAGAGCTGCAGTGAGCACGGCGCTGCTTCTGTCGACAATAGTTACCACAGCCACAAAGCCACAATGGCTAAACCCAGCCTATTTCTACAATTTCTCTTCTTAATAAAAATCGTATTTTAAACCTATCCCTAATTTTAACCCTAACCAACCTGCTAACCTTATGCCTAACCGTAACCTTAAATTAAGACCGAAAAGCACATTTTTGTTTTCATTAATTTTTAAGATATACTCTTAGAAAAAAGGGTTCCAAAAGGTTCTTCGGCTGTCCCCATAGGAACCCTTTTTGGTTTCAGGTAGAACCTATTTTGGTTCCAGGTAAAACCATTTAAGGTTCAATGTAGAACCCTCTTTGGAAAGGATTCTACATTAAGCCCAAAGGTTTTCTACCTGTAACCAAAAGCATTCTAACTGTAACCAAAAAGGGTTATTCAAAGTGTTCTCCTATGGGGACAGCCGAAGAACCCTTTTAGGTTCTAGATAGCACCTTTTTTTCTAAGAGTGTATATGTGACGCACACAAATATGTATGGTCATATTTTGTATGTTTTATTTAGTTTATTATTTTATAATTTTCTAGGCCTCCCAGGTATTTGCATCAAATGTAATGTATATGATTACTGCCACGAGGGAGAGCTGTGACGCCAATGGGGAGAGTTAGTGAGATCGTGGTGTCTTAGATGTTGCTTCTTCAATCTTGGAGAATGCCTAATACTGAACACTACATCACGCGCAAAAGTACAATATTACCAATGAAATATTGAGATAAAATGGTTAACTACGCAATCCATGAGTTTGGTGATGTTTGAAGGCAATTGAAAGGAATTTTAACCGAATTAAAAACTGGTTGGTATTTTCCCCATTATAATTAATGAAGGTTCGCTAGGTTGCTAATGGTTTATATGTCAGAAAAGTGGTGTCCACTCCTATTTGTTTTATTTTCTATGAACAAAGGCTCAGTTTAATTCAGGTAATATATGTAAATATGCAATGTGACGATATAATGTGTTGAAAGTGATTATATTTGTAAGAAAACAGCATTTAACAGTTTGCTAGCTTTATGCTAACCGAAGATAGCTAATGTACGACTTTCCCGAATTGGATCCTTTGTTTGTACCCATCAAGGCAATTGAACTTATCCGAGGCTGCTGCATGCCGCTGCCGGCGGAGAAGAGGTATTTCGGAGTGGACTTCTAGTACGACTCAGGAGGCGTGCACAGCATCCACCGCGTCTGAGTATATACAGTTGAAGTCGGAAGTTTACATACACCTTAGCCAAATACTTTTAAACTCAGTTTTTCACAATTCCTGACATTTAATCCTAGTAAAAATTCCCTGTCTTAGGTCAGTTAGGATCACCACTTTATTTTAAGAATGTTAAATGTCAGAATAACAGTAGAGAGAATGATTTATTTCAGCTTTTATTTCTTTTATCACATTCCTAGTGGGTCAGAAGTGTACATACACTCAATTAGTATTTGGTAGCATTGCCTTTAAATTGTTTAACTTGGGTCAAACGTTTCGGGTAGCCTTCCACAAGCTTCCCACAATAAGTTGGGTGAATTTTGGCCAATTCCTCATGACAGAACTGGTGTAACTGAGTCAGGTTTGTAGGCCACCTTGCTCGCACACGCTTTTTCAGTTCTGCCCACACATGTTCTATAGGATTGTGGTCAGGGCTTTGTGATGGCCACTCCAATACCTGGACTTTGTTGTCCTTAAGCCATTTTGCCACAACTTTGGAAGTATGCTTGGGGTCATTGTCCACTTGGAAGACCCATTTGCGACCAAGCTTTAACTTCCTGACCGATGTCTTGAGATGTTGCTTCAATATATCCACATACTTTTCCTTCCTCATGATGCCATCTATTTTTTGAAGTGCACCATCCCTCCTGCAGCAAAGCACCCCCACAACATGATGCTGCCACCCCCGTGCTTCACGGTTGGGATGGTGTTCTTCGGCTTCCAAGCCTCCCCCTTTTTCCTCCAAACATAACGATGGTCATTATGCCCAAACAGTTCTATTTTTGTTTCATCAGACCAGAGGACATTTCTCCAAAAAGTACAATCTTTGTCCCCATGTGCAGTTGCAAACCGTAGTGTGAGGTTGCGAATGGTGGTGACGAAAAAAGGAGGCAAAAATAGCTAAATGAAAATAACGTAGCTTAACTTTAATGAAAAACGAGAAACAGCACCTCAACTGCACGAAACATGGAGAAAAACAATAACCTGTGAGGGGTAAAGCAAATACACCGGATACTTAAAGAGGACATAATGACATAACACAAAACAGGTGCAGAGGTGAAGTGTGTTGCTTTCATCGTCCTACTGCCGCCAGTTAGAACATTGGCGAGGAGGAGCGCCGGAGAGGAGGAGGTCCAGCAGCTCCACGTGGGGAATTCGTTACACATAGTCTCGCTTTTTTATGGCAGTTTTGGAGCAGTGGCTTCTTCCTTGCTCAGCGACCTTTCAGGTTATGTCGATATAGGACTCGTTTTACTGTGGATATATATACTTTTGTACCTGTTTCCTCCAGCATCTTCACAAGGTCCTTTGCTGTTGTTCTGGGATTGATTTTCACTTTTCGCACCAAAGTACGTTAATCTCTAGGAGACAGAACACGTCTCCTTCCTGAGCGCTATGATGGCTGTGTGGTCCCATGGTGTTTATACTTGCATACTTTTGTTTGTACAGATGAACGTGGTACCTTCAGGCGTTTGGAAATTGCTCCCAAGGATGAACCAAACTTGTGGAGGTCTACAATTTTTTTTCTGAGGTCTTGGCTGATTTATTTTGATTTTCCCATGATGTCGAGCAAAGAGGCACAGAGTTTGAAGGTAGGCCTTGAAATACATCCACAGGTACACCTCCAATTGACTCAAATTATGTCAATTAACCTATCAGAAGCTTCTAAAGCCATTACATAATTTTGTGGAATTTTCCAAGCTGTTTAAAGGCACAGTCAACTTAGTGTATGTAAACTTCTGACCCACTGGAATTGTGATATAGTGAATTATAATTGAAATAATCTGTCTGTAAAC
This sequence comes from Thymallus thymallus, assembly GCA_023634145.1. Lineage (NCBI taxonomy): Eukaryota > Metazoa > Chordata > Actinopteri > Salmoniformes > Salmonidae > Thymallus > Thymallus thymallus. The sequence continues at coordinate 25,003,921 of CM042392.1, read as the reverse complement.
AATTGTTGGAAGAATTACTGGTTGAAAAATTAGTTTTAATGACTTCATCCTAAATTTATGCAAACTTCCGACTTCAACTGTAACTCGCTAATGTTCAGTCCCTGGACAACAAAGTAGACAAGCTCAGGACGAGGATCTCCTTCTAGAGAGACATCAGGGACTGTAACATACTCTCTTTCACAGAAACATGGCTCTCTCCGGATATACTGTCCCCATCCATACAGCCAGCTGGGTTCTCAGTACATCTCGCAGACAGGAATAAAGAAAGGAGGAGGTGTATGTTTCATGATTAACTACTCATGGTGTGATTGTGATAATGTACAGGAACTCAAGTCCTTTTGTTCACCCAACCTAGAATACCTCACAATTAAATGCAGACGGTTATAGTCACAGCCGTGTATATTCCCCCTCAAGCCGATACCACAATGGCCCTCAAGGAACTACACTGGAATTTGTGCAAACTGGAAACCCCATGTCCTGAGGCCGCATATATTGTATATGGGGACTTTAACAAAGCAAATTTTAGTAAAATGCATTGCCTGTACTACTCACACTTCAAAAACTCTTGACCATTGTTACTCTCCTTTCCGGGAGGGCTACAAGTCTCTCCACGCCCTCCCTTCTGCAAATCAGGTCACGACTCCATTCTTCTCCTTCAGGAAGAAACAGTGCAGGTATGCCCTCGGTAAGGCAATCAAAAACGTAAGTACAGAGACAAAGTGGAGTCGCAATTCAACGGCTCAGACACGAGACTTATGTGGCAGGTACTCCAGACAATCATGGATTACAAAGGGAAAACCAGCCACGTCGTAGACACCAATGTCTTGCTTCCGGACAAGCTAAACACCTTCTTCGCCCGCTTTGAGGATAACACAGTGCCACCGACAAGGGTCACTCCAGAGGACTATGGGCTCTTGTTCTCTGTGGCCGACGTGAGTAAGACATTTAAGCGTGTTAACCTTCGCAAGGCTGCCGGCCCAGACAGCATCCCTAGCCGCGTCCTCAGACCCAGCGCAGACCAACTGGCCGGACATATTCAATCTCTCCCTGTCCCAATCTGCTGTCCCCACTTGCTTCAAGATGTCCACCATTGTTTCTGTACCCAATAAAGCAAAGGTAACTGAACTAAATGACTATCAACCTGTAGCACTCACTTCTGTCATCATGAAGTGCTTTGAGAGGCTAGTTAAAGATAATATCACCTCCACCTTACCTGACACCCTAGACCCACTTCAATTTGCATACCGCCCCAATAGATCCAAAGACAATCCAATCGCCATGGCATTGCGCACTGCCCTATCCCATCTGGACAAGAGGAACCCTATGTAAGAATGCTGTTCATTGAATACAGTTCAGCCTTCAACACCATAGTACCCTCCAAGCTCATCTTTAAACTCGGGGCCCTGGGTCTGAACCCCGTCCTGTGCAACTGGGTCCTGGACTTCCTGATGGGCTGCCCCCATGTGGTGAAGCTAGGAAACAACACCTCCTCTACGCTGATCCTCAACACAGGGGCCCCTCCTGTACTCCCTGTTCACCAATGATTGTGTGGCCACGCACGCCTCCAACTCAATCATCACGTTTGCAGATGACACAACAGTAGTAGGCCTGATTACCAACAATGATGAGACAGCTTACAGGGAGGAGGTGAGGGCCCTGGCGAAGTGGTACCAGGAAAATAACCTTCTCCCGCAACGTCAACAAAACAAAGTAGCTGATAGTGGACTTCAGGAGACAGCAGAGGGAGCATGACCAATCCACATTGAATATATACTGTATTCTAGTCAAAGCCACTCCGACATTGCTCGTCCTAATATTTATATGTTGCTTAATTCCATTATTTTACTTTTAGATGTGTGTGTATTGTTGTGAATTGTTAGATATTACTGCACTGCTGGAGCCAGGAACACAAGCATTTCGCTACACCTGGCATAACATCTGCTAAATATGTGTATGCGACCAATAAGATTTGATTTGATTTTGATTTGATATAATGTAATGTAGCCTCTTATGGAAGAATTTGATGGTTTTACATGCCAAATAGCTTTTGTTGCTAGACGCTAAATACTACTGATTGAATGGCCTCAGGTTATATGCACTATTCATTTGACTAGTTGTGGAACGTAATAGGTGAATGTGTTTGAATGTGTTTGAATGTGAATATGTATGGAGATAGCTGTTTGATATTTTTGATAAAATACTTAATACTTAATGCAGTTGTAGTGTATGATTGATTTTGGCAACAGAAAAATAGATAAGCAAAAGAAAACTATATTTAAATAAATCTTGGAGAATGCCTCATACTGAACACTACTAACTTTTCTCTGTCCAATCATCCCACGCTGTTAAATCAGGTCTATTATCTGCTGACCACGTCTCAGTCTGGCCACAGACAGTGGAGGGAACAATGGTGTGTCAGATCCGGGCCGGCCTGCTGGAATGCCCTCTGTGTAAACACTGGCATTATCTTCATGAGCTCATCCTTTCCTAGGGATGGACTGGACTAGAGCAGCTTTCACTGTTGCTACATAACACTACAGACAACCTCAGCACCAAACCCAGCCACACCCGTACTGTTGAGGAGAGCTAAGTGAACAACTAGAATAATACATTCAGTACGTCATTCTTACACTATGCATAGCGGATGTGCTCATACTAACACAACACAACATTATGATGATGAATTATGTTTTGATTATATTAATATTGATTATGAGTGCTGGCATGGGAGATTTACATCATACATCATTTTGATGGATGGAGATATTTCTCCAATCTCTACTTGTCACACTTGAGCTCTCTCCAGTAGTGTTTGACTATACACCTCATAACTAATCAACCGCAGTGGTAGAACACGGGTGAGGAGGCCCTCAGAAAATACTTTTATCAAATCTGTGTTTCCGAATGGGTCATTGGGCGTAATAGTTTCCATACAGCATCAGGCCTGAAGAATTGTTTTCCATGGATGAGGACCAAAAGATTAAGATGTGATGTGATGTGATGTGAGTGAGCCGCTCTCAGTGGACTGTGTTTTACCAGACGTCCACCACATCATACTCACTCACTTTGCATTCTTGTTGCCTTGGAAAATGTCAGTAAGAAAATAGCTACGGATGCTTAATAAAGGAAAAGTGTGCACTTGAAGTGTGACAACTACCTAAAGTTAAAGATCTTATAACATAGTCCCCACCAACCATGTAAATACTTTATTGCTCTCTAAAAGGAATCAATGTCTAACATCACTAACATATTGCCAGACAACACAACATTATTTGATAACCATAATGATGTGGCAAAGTATGGTTTGTTCAATCAAATAGTTTTGTTGGATTATGTTTGACAGTGTCTGTTGTTGACAGAGTTTGTTCTTGAACTGGTATCAGCAGTGATTTGACAAGGACAAGGTGATTAACCTTGCTTTAACAGAAAATACATTGTTGTGTTAATTAGTTTACAGCTTAAATCTGACAGTCATGTAGTTATGCTATGACCATGGCCTGACTTTGTTTACTTGACAAGTAAACCTATTCCCAGAGCATTTAAATCTATATATTTTAACCAGTTGTATTATTTTGTCAGATCATGTTGTTAATAGTGGTAATGTTTAAGAACTGTTAAAAGAAACCACTGAAAAAAAATTCTCTTTTTAAGAGAAAAAAGGTTGATACTTCCAAACCGTTCATACTTCCAACCCGACAATATTGTATGGACAGACAGCAGATTAGGCCAAGATCCTAACAGGGGAGTGATTGTGTCCAGGGTTTATGCCACATGTGTATACACAAGTCCTCTAGGAGTTTGTGAAAGCCCTATGTGTCTGGGCGTCACTGACTTACTCCCTAATTCACACTCAGGTCGGTGTGCTTGTTTGAAAAAACAGCATAGACATTGAGCGAACACAGAATACCTCAGTGTAGAGGTGGATACATCCACTGATATATTTGGGCTTTTCTTGATCAGAAATCAGTTTATCCCATCAGCAGGAGTGTGAAATGTGTGACATATCTCAATTTATTATTTTCAATCCAATTCAGCCTACGGTTTATGGATTGTGTTGTGGGTATAAAAAAAACTATGGTGCATGGAAAATAAATATTGAACTTGTTCACAGGGAGGACAGTGAGAGGGAGAGAGGGAAACAGGACATGCCAGGGAGGACAGTGAGAGGGAGAGAGGGAAACAGGACATGCCAGGGAGGACAGTGAGAGGGAGAGAGGGAAACAGGACATGCCAGGGAGGACAGTGAGAGGGAGAGAGGGAAACAGGACATGCCAGGGAGGACAGTGAGAGGGAGAGAGGGAAATAGGACATGACAGGGAGGACAGTGAGAGGGAGAGGGAAACAGGACATGACAGGGAGGACAGTGAGAGGGAGAGAGGGAAACAGGACATGACAGGGAGGACAGTGAGAGGAAGAGGGAAACAGGACATGACAGGGAGGACAGTGAGAGGGAGAGAGGGAAACAGGACATGACAGGGAGGACAGTGAGAGGGAGAGAGGGAAACAGGACATGACAGGGAGGACAGTGAGAGAGAGAGGGAAACAGGACATGACAGGGAGGACAGTGAGAGGGAGAGAGGGAAACAGGACATGACAGGGTAGAGCCGAACATGTCTTTCCAATCCAGTGTTTTTATTTGAGACGATTGCGTCTCACAGGAAATGCCCTCCAATGTTTCCACAAGTAGATCTTCTAGTAAAAGCATCCTACTAATAAGACATTGGCACGCTAAATACTGCCAAGTAACACCACCCTAATCAAATAAAAAATCTAATTTTGTGCACCTGCTTCATAAACAATTGGTCTAGAGAAACAGTGAAATGCTTACTTATGAGCCCTTCCAAACAATGCAGAGAGAAAGAAAATCGAGAAATAATATAAACGTAAAACAAGTAATAACAAAAGTAATAATAAATACACAATGAGTAATGATAACTTGGCTATAAACAGTACCAGTACTGAGTCGATGTGCAGGGGTATGAGGTAATTGAGGTAGACATGCACAAATAACAAAGATTAAAGTGACAGATAATAAACAGTAGCAGCAGCATATGTGAGTAAAAAAAGTTATTTGGATTATAGCTTGGCTGTAGAAGCCGTTCAGGCTCCTGTTCATTCCAGTCTTGGTGCATCGGTACCGCTTGCCGTGTAGTAGCAGAGAGAACAGTCTATGGCTTGGGTGGCCTTCCTCTGACACCGCCTGGTATAGAGATCCTGGTTGGCAGGGAGCTCTGCCCCAGTGATGTTCTGGGCCGTATGCACTACCCTCTGTAGCGGGTAGTGTGCGCTACCCTTGCGGTCGGATGCCAAGCATTTGCCATACCAAGCGGTGATGCAGTCAGTCAAGATGCTCGCAATAGTGCAGCTGTAGATCTTTGAGGGTCTGAGGGCCCATGCCAAATCATATCAGCCTCCTGAGGGGGAAGAGACATTGTCGTGCCCTCTTCACAACCTTGTTGGTGTGTGTGGACCATGATAGATCCCTAGTAATGTGGACACAGAGGACCTTGAAGCTCTCGACTCGCTCCACTACAGCCCTGTCGATGTGAATGTGTGCGTGCTCAGCACTCCGCTTCCTGTAGTCCACGATCAGCTCCTTTGTCTTGCTGACGTTGAGAGCGAGCTTTTTGTCCTGGCACTACACTGCCAGGTCTCTGACCTCCTCCTAATAGGCTGTCTCATCGTTGTCGGTGATCAGGCCTACAACGTTGTGTCGTCTGCAAACTTAATGATGGTGTTGGAGTCGTGCACGCAGACACGGTCTTGAGTGAACAGGGAGTACAGGAGGGAACTAAGCACACACCCATGGGTACAGGAGGGGCACCCGTGATGAGGCTCAGCATGGCGAATATGTTGTTGCCTACCCTCAACACCTGGGGACGGCCCATCAGGAAGTCCAGGATCCAGTTGCAGAGGGAGGTGTTCAATCCCAGGGTCCTTAGCTTAGTGATAGGCTTGGAGGGCACTATGGTGTTGAACGCTGAGCTGTTGTCAATGAACAGCATTCTCACATTGGTGTTGCTCTTGTCCAGGTGGGAAAGGCCAGTGTGGAGTGCAATAGAGATTGCGTCATCTGTGGACCTTTTGGGGCGGTTTGCGAATTGGAGTGGGTCCAGGGTTTTTGGGATGATGGTGTTGATGTGAGCCATGACCAGCCTTTCAAAGCATTTCTTGGCTATAAATGTGACTGCTACAGGGTGATATTCATTTAGACAGGTTACCTTGGCGTTCTTGGGCATGGGGGCTATGGTGGTCTGCTTGAAACATGTAGGTATTACAGATGGGGTCAGGGAGAGGCTGAAAATGTCAGTGAAGACACTTGCCAGCTGGTCAGCGCATGCTCTGAGTATGATCCTAGTAATCCATCTGCCTTGTCAATGTTAACCTGTTTAAAGGTCTTACTCACATTGGCTATGGAGAGCGTGATCACACAGTCGTCTGGAACAGCTTGTGCTTTCATGCATGGTTTAGTGTTACTTGCCTCGAAGCGAGCATACAAGGCATTTAGTTCCTCTGGTAGGCTCGTGCCACTGGGCAGCTTGCGGTTCAGTTTCCCTTTGTAATCCGTGATAGTTTGCAACCACTGCCACATCCGATGAGCGGTGTAGTAGGATTTGATCTTAGTCCTGTATTGACGCTTTGCCTGTTTGATGGTTTGTCGGAGGGCGTAGCAGGATTTCTTATGAGCATCTGGATATGTACGTACGGTCACTGTGATGACGACGTCTTCGATGCACTTATTAAGGAAACCGGTGACTGATGTGGTAAACTCCTCAATGCCATCGGATGAGTCCAGGAACATATTCCAGTCTGTCCTAGCGAAACAGTCCTGTAGCTTAGCATCCGCTTCATCAGACCACTTTTGTATTGAGCGAGTCACTGGTACTTCTTGTTTGAGTTTTTGCCTGTAAGCAGGAATCAGGAGGATAGAGTTATGATCAGATTTGCAAAATGGATGGCGAGGGAGAGCTTTGTATGCGTTTCTGTGTGTGGAGTAAAGGTGATCTAGATTACTTTCCCCTCTAGTTGCGCAGGTGACATGCTGGTAGAAATTAGGTAAGACTTCAGGATTTCTTGTTGACTTATTGAGTGCGGTCTTAGTGCAAACATCGGTTTGTGGTGGTAAATAGGCAGCTATGCAAAATATAGATAAAAACTCTCTTGGTAAATAGTATGGTCTACAGCTTATCATAAAGTATTCTAACTCAGGCAAGCAGAACCTTGAGACTTCCTTAATATAAGAGATTGCGCACCAGCTGTTGTTAACAAAGAGACACACATCTCCCCCCTTGAGCTTACCCGATGCTGCCGTTCTGTCCTGCCAATGCATAGAAAAAACAGTTAGATGTGTATTATCCATGTCCTTGTTCAGCCACGACTCCAAGAAATATAGGATATTTACAGTTCTCCACGTCCCGTTGATAGGATAGTCTTGAACAGAGCTGGTCCAGTTTGTTCTCCAGTAATTGTACGTTCGCCAACAGAACTGAGGGTAGAGGCGGTTTATGTACTCGGCAATGTAGTTTTGTCAGGGTGCCCACACGTCAGCCTCTCTTACGCAGCCCTTTTCTCTTTCAAATCTTGGGATTAGGGCCTGGTTTGGGGTGAGCAGTATGTCCTGCGCCTCCGACTCATTGAAGTCTACATCTTAATCCAAATCGAAGGTTAGTGATCGTTGTTCTGATATCCAGAAGCTTTTTTCGTCATAGGAAACGATGGAGGAAACATTATGCAAGATTAGCGCAAAAAAAACACAAAACTCTTGGTCAGGGACCCGTAAAATGGCTGCTATACATTGCAGAACCATTCTTGTAATATCATCACTGGTCCTCAATAGTGATCCCATAACCATAACCATTTATCGCCATCATGAATCATTCATGATGACCCCTCAGGTTGTTGAGGTGGGGCTCAGTACTTCTTTGGAAATGTTTCGTTTCAGATTATTTGAGTTTATTGCATTTCGTGGTGACATTAATTCTGCTGTGCCACAGTGACTCAAAAAAACACTTCAAACCACAAGCAGCTGATCTGCCGTATGACATGTGGTTACTAAAGAATGAGCATGACTGAGTTCTTTTTGTCCAAAAATGTAATCCCTTTGTCTCTTCATTAACAGAGTGATGGTGATCTGTCAAATCTGTCCTAATGTTGGATGTCTCTTTCCCAGTCACACAAAGGACGTCTTAGTCTTATAAGTGATTGTTAGTGGTGATAGTCCTGGTATTGGTGTGAGTGTTTATATGTAGGCTATGTGCATCAGTGTGCCCTTGGCCTGCTGTGACACTGTTCGTAATAAACATGGGATGAGCGGGGGGCTCGATTGTCAGGGCAACAATGGTCAGGCCAGAGGAAGCGTGAGCGTGTGGTTGGCTGGGTGACCTGTGCTGTTTCAGGCTGTGTGTTGCTTTAGTGGCCAGAGCTGAGCGCTCTTTTCCACTATGCTACTATCTGATCATCAGTGTTGTGCTCTTCTGACTGCGGCCCACAGAGGCATTAACATCCTGTTTATACTAACACAGGCAGAGCGAGAGAGAGGCTGCATGTGGCTAGAACAAGGGATGTGGGGACCTAAGAGGAGGAGAAAAAGAGGACGATGGGGGGATGTGTGATGAAAGAGAAAGCGACAAAGAGAGAGATATGACGTAGCACTATTCTTCATACTGGAAGAGTATGAAGGAGTTCAAAAATTGCAGAAAATGAGAGAACATGTATTTGTTTGTTTTGAGCGGGAAGAGACGCATCATTTCCACCAGTAAGTGACAAAATGGCGGAACGACATTATGGGAGAAGGAATGCAGTGGTAGTGGGAGCTGTGACGTTAAGAGGTCTCCTACAAAAGGGCATGCAAAGAAGACAGGTCCAAATTGAACCTAATTACATCTGTAGAAATGGTGTTCATCTCTCTGTGTTGATACTGTATTGCCCCCTTGTGGGGTGAAATGGTGTTCATCTCTCTGTGTTGTCGACATTCACATTATCTGCAACTCACAGGATTTCAGAACCAACGTGCCTTTTTTCCAAAGCCAGAATGCAAGTCAAACAGAAGAAGAACATGATTATAAATCAAAGCTTGCTACACTAGAGTTGTGCTACAATCCTGTCCATGAGTGTGTTTTGGAAAATATCAATCAGTTTAGAATCCAAGTTTTGCTTTCGTAGAGAAATATGTTCCAATAGAGATGTGACGGCTTGGTTCAGCTTATTTGTTTTTGTGGGATTCATTCACAACCACAGACTGCCAGACTGTGACTATACAAACAAGATGTGTTGAAATCATGTTGACACCATAGTCGGCCAAATGATAAAGCTTCATGTGATGACTGGAGGTCTGGATGAAACCATGACACTGCATGTGGCCATAGTATAGTGGTCTCACATTTTGTTTTCTCAATGATAAATGTACCCATATAGAACATACAGAATTGACCCTTCAGTAAGCCCCGCCCCAGAATTTTGGCAACCAATCGGATAGCAACCATCTCTAACCTTGGCAGCAGCTAATGGAGATCCATAATAAATACAAATACAAAAACAAATATACACTACATGGATACAGCCTCCACTCTTCTGGGAAGGCTTTCCACTAGATGTTGGAACATTGCTGCAGGGACTTGCTTCCATTCAGCCACTAGAGCATTAGTGAGGTCGGATGTTGAGCGATTAGGCCTGGCTCGCAGTCGGCGTTCCAATTCATCCTAAAAGTGTTCGATGGGGTTGAGGTAAGGGCTCTGTGCAGACCAGTCTGCTGGAAGTTGGAAGCACAGAATCGTCTTGAATGTCATTGTATGCTGTAGCGTTATGATTTCCCTTCACTGGAACTAAGGGGCCCAGACCAAACCATGAAAAACAGCCCCAGACCATTATTCCTCCTCCACCAAACTTTACAGTTGGCACTATGCATTGGGGCAGGTAGCATTTTCCTGGCATCTGCCAAACCCAGATTCGTCTGTCGGACTGCCAGATGGTGAAGTGTGATTAATCCCTCCAGAGAACGCGTTTCCACTGCTCCAGAGTCCAATGGCGGCGAGCTTTACACCACTCCAGCCAACACTTGGCATTGCGCATGGTGATCTTAGGCTTGTCTGTGGCTGCTCGGCCACGGAAACCCATTTCATGAAGCTCCCAACTAATATTTATTGTGCTGACGTTGCTTCCAGAGGCAGTTTGCTTCAGCACTCGCGGCCCTGTTCTGTGAGCTTTTGTGGCCTACCACTCCTCGGCTGAGCCGTTGTTGCTCCTAGACATTTCCACTGACGAACTGACTTGTTGGAAAGGTGGCATCCTATGACGGTGCCAGGTTGAAAGTCACTGAGATCTTTAGAACGGGCCATTCTGCCAGTGTTTGTCTATGGAGATTGCATGGCGGTGTCCTCGATTTTATACACCTGAAATAGCCTAATCTGTACTGTACTGTGTCGTGGTGTTAACAAATTGCATATCTGCTTTCAATGGACATCTTCATAGGTTTTGAAAAATATCAGAAATAAACAGCACAAAGCGGAAGCGTCAATTATCACTTAGCAACAGCAATAGAGGAGAAAGTGGCGCTTTCGGAGCATTCAGACAGAAACCGCATTGGACTATGGTCCACATGGCAAAGTGACTTTTTCAACTAAATTCACACAAGTGGGGTACGGAAGTGCAGCCAAGCCTGATTTCAAGCAAAAATTACACACATAGTAAAACAAAACAAAACAACAATTATATTTCATGTCATAGTCACCAGTCAGTTCCAACATTACACTAAATAGTTACTTCAACCAGTAAATGCTAGCGATGGCTAGATATACGAGCCATTCTACCTGTCTGTCTGTTAGTGTTCGCACGCTAATAGCATACCCTGCACACAAATATTTATGTATTTAAGGGGTAAGCAGTAGGTTGATAACAATATCACCAAAGTATGTTGTATCAGACATTTCAAACATTCCCAGCTAATGACAAAAACAGTCATGGTATTTAATTTAAGAAAACCTTGGGGCTAATTTTACATCCTTACCCAAGACTATGAGGGCTGGCAAAAACTGAGAATTTCCATCAGTGGTCTGAATGAGGAATTGGGCTTCCTGGAATGTTTTTGTCTGAGGTTGCGTCAGTAACCAAGGAGGCGTGGCTTAGAGAATAATCCATTATGTAATCTTTTTTCTTACAACACATGATTCACCACAACATTCTTCTGTTTTGGGAACTATTGTAATAATTATAACTTACATTAAATAACTAATTATATGATTGACAGTTGCTTCAAGTCCATTCAGAGTATACAGTAGACACAGGAACTTGATACCTCTGTATAGTTAACAGTTCAGTGAGGGTGTTGGGATAGTGGTAGTCTCTAGACAGTCAAAATAGCGACAGAGTCATCACTGTGCTACTGTGGTGAATCCAGGTCTTCTGAGAAACATATGCTGTGAAAGAGAAAGTATGAGCGTAAACCACTACTAAAGGTGCACAGTCAGGATTACTGGATGAAACTGGACAAAGGAGTAATATCATGAAAACCCTAGCCCTAATAATATCATATCACCAGTTGTAAGTACTTTGATAATCCAGCCATAGGAGTCAATATAAGGAAGCCACACTCATTTATTCTGAACAAAATATAAACGCAACATGCAACAATTTCAACGATTTTACTGAGTTAGAGTTCATATAAAGAAATAAGTCAATTTAAATAAATTTGGTTTATGGTAGAGAAATTAACTTACAATTATATGAGCCGTTTCCAATTATATGGCAACGGCTCTGGTGGACATTCCCTGCAGTCAGCATGCCAATAGCACACTGCTTCAAAACCTGAGACATCTGTGGCATTGTGTTGTGTGACAAAAAACACACATTTTAGAGTGGCCTACAGGCCTATGGTTCAACAGCAGCCTGCGACCACCAGGACCATTAGGAGATGGTCCCCGGAGACGAATGAGGCCCTACAGGACTGCTTTGAAACAACAGACTGGGATGTGCTCTGTGAGGCTCATGGGGAGGACATCGATGGACTTACTGACTGCATAACAGACTATATACATTTTTGTGTAGACAACACTGTACCCACCAGGAAGGTACGCTGTTTCCCAAACAATAAACCCTGGGTCACCAGCAACCTGAAGGCCATGCTGAATGAGATGAAGAGGGCCTTCAAGGAGAGGGACAAGGACAAGGACGAATTGAAATGCGTCCACAGGGAGCTGAAGTTGCGGAATGCTGAGGGGAAGAGAGGGTATGAGGAGAAGATGGAGGACAAGCTGAGGCAGAGCCAGGTGAGAGAGGTGTGGAAGGGTATGAGAAATATCACTGGCTTCAAAAAGTCAAACAGTGGGCAGACGGAGGGGACCCAGGACAGAGCCAATGAGCTGAACCAATTTTTTAACAGGTTTGATACGGGCCCTGTCCACCTCCCTTCCAGCTCCCCAGACCACACACCCTCACGGCTGTCCCACTCCCACTTTGCTCACAACACCTCTGCTGAGACAATCAGTGACCCCTCCTCCACCGCTGCTCCCCCTGGACTGATCCTCAACACCCCCCTTCCCCCCACCTCCCCACCGGGGCTGGCTTTCACCACCAACCAAGTGAAGAGAGAGCTGGAGAGACTACATCAGTGGAAAGCAGCGGGCCCTGATGGCATCAGCCCAAGGGTGCTTAGGGTCTGTGCTGACCAACTGTGTGGAATACTCCAACCTTAGCCTGAGCCTAGAAAGGGTCCCTGTGCTGTGGAAAACATCCTGCCTCGTCCCAGTGCCCAAGAAGGCACACCCCACTGTCCTGAATGACTTCAGACCTGTAGCGCTAACATCCCACATCATGAAGACCCTGGAAAGGTTAGTCCTCGCTCACCTCAGACCCATGGTGTGTACATCGCTGGACCCCCTGCAGTTTGCATACCAGCGCAACATCGGGGTGGATGATGCAATCATCTACCTTCTGCAGAGGGCCTACTCTCATCTGGACAACGCAGGTTGCACTGTGAGGGTTATGTTTTTTTACTTCTCCAGTGCCTTCAATACCATTCAGCCCCTGCTACTGGGTGAGAAGATGAGGAGGATGAAAGTGGAAGCACCCTTAGTCTCCTGGGTCACGGACTACCTGACCGGTAGGCCACAATTTGTGCGACTACAGAGATGTGTGTCAGAACGGGCCGTTAGCAACACAGGGGCCCCCCAGGGAACGGTCCTGTCCCCCTTCCTGTTCACCCTCTACACCTCGGACATCAGATATAACTCTGAAACATGCCACCTACAGAAGTTCCTGGATGACTCCGCAATTGTAGGGTGCATCAGGGGTGGGCAGGAGGAGGAGTACAGGAGCACAATCAGTGACTTTGTGTTGTGGTGTGAGCAGAACCACCTTCAGCTCAACATCAGCAAAACAAAGGAGATGGTGGTGGACTTCAGGAGAACCAAGGCACAACTGACTGCAGTCCCTATACAGGGGATGGATGTGGAAATGGTTGGGTCATACAAGTTCCTGGGAGTCCATATGGACAACAGGCTGAAATGGGCTGGTAACACCGGGGCCCTGTACAAAAAGGGCCAGAGCCGACTCTACTTTCTGAGGAGGCTCAGGTCCTTCAACGTGTGCAGTAAACTACTGCATACCTTCTACCAGTCTGTGGTGGCCAGTGCCATCTTTTTTGCAGTGGTGTGCTGGGGCACCAACATTAAAGCCGGTGATGCTTCTCGGGTAAATAAGCTGATCAGGAAGGCTAGCTCTGTCCTGGGGATGAGCCTTGACACTCTAGAGGAGGTGGTGGAGAGACGGATCCTGGCCAAACTGCTGGCCATCATGGACAACGTCACCCACCCTCTGCACGCCATGGTTATGACACAGAGGAGCACCTTCAGTCACAGACTGATCCCACCACGGTGTGCCAGAGAGGAGGAGGTCCTTCCGCTACAGGAGGTCCTTCCTGCCGGCGGCTATTAGACTATATAATGCCTCACCGGGGTGCCGTGCCGTCGGCAACATAGATCTGGAACTGTTGGGGTGCTAGGACCTAGTTTAACAATTATGCATCCATCCGTGAGTAACTCTGGTCCGTCATCACTCATTCACTCAGGACCTATTTATTCATGCAGGTCTGTATATACATACTCATGTACAGTTGTTTATCATATCACGTGCAATATTGCTAGTAATCAGTTGCACCTTTTCTCATTGATTTTAGTATATCGAATGTGCAATACGTGCAGTTGTCTGTAATTAAACCCTGCGCACTAAGGACTGTATTTTAAGGGAATTACTATTATTACCCAAAATTATATTATACACACATTTAGCTATTTAAGTATCTCTTCCTGTCATTTACCTGTACAGTTTGTGTAACCATGCAAGTATTCACTTATCTGTCAATATAACTGTATATTTACCTGTACAGCTAATTTAACCATGCAAAATATTCACTTACCTGTTCATTTAGCCAGTCTGTCTATTAAGTAAACTATTATTACCCTCGCTCATATCATATGCATTTTTAGCTACTGAAGTATTTCTCTGCCATCGACCTGTATAGTATAGTTAACCATCCAACATCCACCAATGTATAGTGTACATATTCAGCCAACCACCTATACTATGCAATGTCTTTTTATAGCTTTTATTTGCACTCCAGATATCTTGTATTTCTATACTTTTTCATACTGCCGCTCTATGTATCATGTACCGTGTATCTGTCTTTTGTGTACTTTCGTTGTGGCATTTTGCACCTGCCCTGTGTTTTTGTTGTTGTAGCTGCTTGACAAAGAAATTTCCCCCTCGGGGATAAATAAAGTATCTATCTATCTATCTATCTATCTATCTATCTATCTATCTATCTATCTATCTATCTATCTATCTATCTATCTGTCTGTCTGTCTGTCTGTCTGTCTGTCTGTCTGTCTGTCTGTCTGTCTGTCTGTCTGTCTGTCTGTCTGTCTGTCTGTCTGTCTGTCTGTCTGTCTGTCTGTCTGTCTGTCTGTCTGTCTGTCTGTCTGTCTGTCTGTCTGTCTGTCTGTCTGTCTGTCTGTCTGTCTGTCTGTCTGTCTGTCTGTCTGTCTGTCTGTCTGTCTGTCTGTCTGTCTGTCTGTCTGTCTGTCTGTCTGTCTGTCTGTCTGTCTGTCCGTCCGTCCGTCCATCTTTTATTGTCCCCAGCACAAGGTGCACCTGTGTAATGATCATGCTGTTTAATCAACTTATTGATATGCCACACCTGTCAGGTGGATGGATTATCTTGGCAAAGGAGAAATGCTCACTAACAGGTATGTAAACAAATTTGTGCACAACATTTGAGAGAAATACGCTTTTTGTCCATATTGAACATTTCTGGGATGTTTTATTTCAGCTCATCAAACATGGAACCAACACTTTACATGTTGAGTTTATATGTTGGTTCAGTATAAATGCTAAAATCCCCTAATATGGTCACAACTGTCATGTACCTGTTATGTCTCTGTGAGTAAAGGTTTTGAGTTGGCCGGCAAGTGGTTGCCACGATGACTTATAGGTGTAGATCTGGAGGGCGAAGTCAGGGGGCTCTGCCATCGGTCTGGCAGAAGCACACAGCAGGGCCCGGAACAGAGATTTACTCACTGGAGTTACACACATTCAAACTCTCTCTCTCACACACACCAAACACTCACACACCAACACACACACTACTCACTGTGAAGTCCAAGTCTGACACTGATCTGCCTCCTCTCTTGGTGTGGCTATTCTTGTCATTGCAGTGTTTGTTCTGGAACCACACCCCGTTGGCCCCGGGCTAAGGCCAGTCACCGGTATCTGTACTTTGCTTTACTATTTTTACTCCGTACATTTTCCCTGACACCCAAAAGTACTTGTTACATTTTGACAGGAAAATGGTCCAATTCACACACTTATCAAGAGAACATCCCTGGTCATCCCTACAGCCTCTGATCTGGCGGACTCATTAAACACAAATGCTTCATTTGTAAATAATGTCTGAGTGTTGGAGTGTACCCCTGGCTATCCGTCAATAAAAGAAATAAAACAAATTGTGGCTTCTAGGCCAGTGACAAATTCTCGCCAAAGATAAATCTGTCCTACCCAAGGTCCTCCCAACCCTCAAGAAGCAGCTGACATGCTCTCCCAGGGGACAGTGGCACTCTCCACAGTACAGGCACCCTGTGTGCCACTGCTGGTCTAAGCACACTCGTAGCACCACAGGGTCTTTGATAGGCTCTCCACAGCCAACACAGGGCTATGCCGCCCCCTGTGGACACGACTCCTTACTGCACCCTGGTCCTACTGGAATTACTGGCGTTAAACATACTGGACTGAAAATGACCTTTGTGTGAACATGTGACACCACCTCTGAAAAGGTGTGAAGTTTGTTTTTGTGACAGTTTGTTCATGATACTGAACTTTGTAATCTTTCTATTAACAGTAATCAAGAAAGGAGCATTATCAAGTTTTACATATTGGTTGAATATTTGTATTTTTCAATAAATACTAATGTTTTAGTCTGAGCATCATCTCATAGGTATTGCGTTTACAAGTTTGATCCAGCAAAAAAGTTGTATAGTCATTTAGTAAAAAATAAATAAAATGCTTAATTTGTAATACACAACATTGTAAATATGAAAAGGAACACTTTCAGAGAATATGTAATGGTGATGTAAATTATCATGTTGTAGTATCAGACACATTTGCTGGTATTTCTGTGTTCCTCTGTGGTTTTCTCCTGTAACATCAGGGTGTATTCTGACAGGACATCAACTGTCCCCAGTGAGAGGAATTCTGTCTGAGCTGGATTCAGTAGGTTCTCTTCTGATCCATCACAAAGTATGGTGCTGCACACACACACACCTAATTTGCTCTGGGGTCTGAGTAGAGGTGGCTGGTGGGCACAGATGGGCTGAGCTGGGGGAGGGAAGGATGGGGGCATCCATACCACAGATAACATTGACACCAGTACCAGCCTGTGCACCAGGCTCAATTCCATTTCAATTCCAGTCAATTCAGGAAGTACAATGAAATTCAAATTCAAATGATCCTCAATGCTTTTCAATTAGGGAAATGTGGAATTGGTTTACTTTCTGAATTGACTGGAATTTTAATGGAATTGACCCCAACCCTACTGTGTACTGATGAAAATTCAAGGTTTCTTTCTTTCATTGACTTTGGTTGGATTGCTGTGATTTTGCCAGCTGGGTTTGCACCATAACTAAAATTAATATTTTTATTTTTGGATATAAGTGTTGATTTTTTGAACAAGGTCCACTGAAACTTTTGTCTCTTCCATCAAGGGCCAGGAGTTTTCCAAGAGTTTTTCCCAGCCATTTGACTTGTCCGGGTAAAACCCTACAGATACGTACATATATCATCTCTAAACCTCACAGGTTGACGTTTATTGTCATGAATCTTGCCCTGGAGGCAGAACTGAGCAATTTCCGCTAGATGAGCCAGCTGCAAAGTAAAAATTGGCTATATTAAAACATTTCATGAAAACAAAAATGTTGGCTTATGATGAGGCATTAGGGTTAGCAGTGTGAGTTGGGTTTAAAATCTGATTTTATGACTTGGCTGTGCGAGCTAGTGACCACTCCGCAGAGCTGCCTCCAGAACAAGATTAATGATGAAAAAACCACTTACCTGCCCAAACCTCTGTGTCCTGCCAGGCAAACTCCAATCAGTGCTGCATTATTTGAACTGTCTCCCAGTCCTTCATATGGGACTCTACTGTCAGAGATAATACAATAGGACACCTCTGCTGTGCTACTGCTGGCATGGTCTCTATTGTTAGGGCGGTGCTTTGTCCTTGGATCCTCCCCTCTCATAATAAATCTGTCCCCATAGGTCAGGACCAATTAACTTGTTCCTGGTGTCTGTGGGCAATTTACTTCCCAGTTGTAGTCAACATTTACACATGTAACACACCCCCAACAGTTGTGCATGTGCACCAAAAGCTCAATTGATCCCAACAGCCTGACAGCCTGACACACACACACACACACCAGAAGAGGCTGGTAGGAGGAGCTACAGGAGGACAGGTTCATTGTAGTGGCTGGAATGGAATAAATGAAAGGGCAACAAACACATCAAACATACGGAAACCATGTGTTTCAATTTCAGCCAATAAAATGAGCCCATCCTCCTATAGCTCCTCCCAACGGCCTCCTATTACACATAAACAAATAAACAAAGTAAACTAATTAAGGACCACTGGCAAAGCAAATGACTTCTCTCTATGTCCCAGCCTATTTCACCAGGAGAAAATAAAAGCATCCAGGGTGTGTGTGAGGGAGGAGCTTCCTGTTGATGAATACACTACATACTGTACTGATCAAGCCCCGGGACACGCCGACTAATTTACACAGCCTGGCTGCCACCAGCATCATCCCTAACCTGGCCCTCCCCTTTCCCCACCCTCTGGCTAATGGAAACACGGAGCAGCGGAATGAAGTGGTCGGCTCTTTTCATTTGCCGGCCGTATAAAAGACCAGAATTATGTACAGTATGCATATTAAATGAAGACAGCAGATGTTTGGTCATGTCTCTGATCCTCCTCCTGTATCTCCTCCTGTGTCCTGCTCATTACTGATGAAAGTTGTATGCAGGGGCAAGGAGACTGAGGGGAGGGAGGGGAAAGGGACCACATACGTTGTGAGGGCCTGACTGAGGCCAGGCCTCTGACTCCCACTAGAGGGAGTGGGATGGCCACAGTCAGGCCCTCACATCACAGGAGTGGGTTGTTAGTGATCCCCAATTAGAGACAGCTGTCTAGAGTTGTCTCTAATTGGGGATTCTATTTATGTGCACTGCACAGCCACCTGCGTTGTGGATCATTGTTTGTGTTTCGTGTGTGTAAGCCAACGTCACGGTGGTTAGTACGTTTATTGTTTTGAAGTGTTTTATTTGTTAATAAAACATGTTTGCATCGTCCTCTCGCTCTGCGCCTCGTTCCCTTCAACCTAACCGTGACATACGTCTTATGATTTATTCACGTTTGTATACATAGCAATTTGACAGAGCAGTGTAATCCGTAGGTATCCTGTACAGCATAAATAAAATGAATGAGAAACATTAATTAACCCCTTGTGTGGTTGGCTGGATTAATTGGACCGGCTGTGTGTGTGTGTGTGTGTGTGTGTGTGTGTGTGTGTGTGTGTGTGTGTGTGTGTGTGTGTGTGTGTGTGTGTGTGTGTGTGTGTGTGTGTGTGTGTGTGTGTGTGTGTGTGTGTCACTGTGACCCTATTCTATGGGCAGTATAGTAGCAGCATCCCTATGTCAGATTAACCCTTATGTCAGCACTTGTCACGGTGACAAACGGCAGCACGTGGCCACCACACACACACACACACACACACACACACACACACACACACACACACACGACAATCTGTGGCTATGTCACAGAGTGCAAGACAATTTACTAAATGATGATTAAAATGATTGAGTTATTACAGTACATGAGAAATCTTGTCTGATCCTTCTCAACTGAATTCTTATCCTACATGTTGCAACTTTGATCACACTGCACAAATAAATCAAAGAAAAATATTGAGAATAAATGCACATTGACACTTTCTTTCTTTCTGAAATCCCTTCCTTTCTCCCCCAATGCTCTCTGTTTTGTCCCTTTACAGAGCATGTACAAAACACTGTCTACCTCAGCATGTTTCTCTTCACGTTCCCTCTCTCTTTTTGATATGTTGTAAAAGTTTTGCTTGACTTGCTGATTCCTGTCTGATCCCGATTGGGATAGGATCTTCCTCCTTTTATTTAGATATATATATATATTTTTTTTACTGTTCATACAAAACTCCAAATTGGTAACACAGTCTTACATTCAAACCCTTTTATTGTGCATTAATTTTGTTTGTAAACAACCATAGATCCAAAATACAGTACCTGTCAAAGGTTTGGGAACACCTACTAATTTTCTACATTGTAGAATAATAGTGAAGACATCAAAACTATGAAATAACACAAATAACACGAAATAACACAAATCATGTAGTAGCAAAAAGTGTTAAACAAATCAAAATGTATTTTGCATTTTAGATTCTTCAAAGTAGCCCCCTTTTGCCTTGATGACAGATTTGCACAGTCTTTGCATTCTCTCAACCAGCTTCATGAGGAATGCTTTTCCAACAGTCTTGAAGGAGTTCCCACATATGCTGAGCACTTGTTGGCTGCTTTTCCTTCACTCTGCGGTCCAACTCATCCCAAACCATCTCAATTGGGTTGAGGTCGGGTGATTGTGGAGGCCAGATCATCTGCTGCAGCACTCCATCACTCTCCTTCTTGGCCAAATAGCCCTTACACAGCCTGGAGGTGTGTTTTGGGTCATTGTCCTGTTGAAAAAAAATGATAGTCCCATTAAGCGCAAACCAAATGCAATGGTGTATCGCTGCAGAATGCTGTGGTAACCATGCTGGTTAAGTGTACCTTGAATTCTAAATAAATCACAGACAGTGTTACCAGCAAAGCACCCCCACATATTCAAATCAAGTCACATTTTATTGGTCACATACACATGTTTAGCAGATGTTATTGCGGGTGGAGCGAAATGCTTGTGTTTCTAGCTCCAACAATGTAGTAGTATCTAACAATTCACAACTAAAAGTAAAATAATGGAATTAAGGAATATATAAATATTAGGACGAGCAATGTTGGAGTGACTAAAATACAGTAGAATAGAATACAGTATATACTGAGAGATATGAGACGTACATATGTGTAACGAACTCAGGCTTGGCGTTTGTTGAGAAAGTTTATTGAAGCAGAAGATCCAAATCGACAGGCAAAGCAATGGTCAAAGATACAGGCTGGGTTCAGTGAACAAAAATAGACAGTCCAAGTTGGCAACCAAGGCAAAAACAGTGATCCAAAATCGTGATATCCAAAAAGCAGGCAAATGGTCATAACAAGAGGCCGAAACAATGGCAATGGATAGAACTCTCAGTAAGGCGGGTAAAACTGGCAATACTTTGCAAAGTGTTAGTGGAAAGCATGGCTCTTTATATCAAACAAACAGGAAGTGACTCTAGAAGAAATGGAGTAATGACAGTATTCAGGTGAGGGCTCCCTCTGTTGGTTGGAGGGAGCAGATGTTACAGAATCCCCCCCTCTATGAACACCTCCAGGTGTTCTTCGACTGGGGCGTCCCCTTGGTCTGGGTACTGGGTGGTCAGGGTGAGTTTGATGGAAATCGTGGATAAGAGAGGGATCCAGAATGTCCCTAGCAGCTACCCAGGATCTCTCCTCTGGTCCATAGCCCTCACAGTCCACCAAATATTTCAATATGAGATGAGTAAAGCAAAAATATGTAAACATTATTAAAGTGACTAGTGTTCCATTATTAAAGTGGCCAGTGATTTCAATATTATGTATATAGGGCAGCAGCCTCTAAGGTGCAGGGTTACATAACCGGGTGGAAGCCGACTAGTGCTGTAGGTGTCCTGGAGGGCAGGTAGTTTGCCCCCGGTGATGCGTTGGGCAGACCGCACCACCCTCTGGAGAGCCCTGCGATTGCGGGCGGTGCAGTTGCCATACCAGGCTGTGATACAGCCCGACAGGATACTCTCAATTGTGCATCTGTAAAAGTTTTCTTCAGCCTCCTTCTTTACCACACTGTCTGTGTGGGTGGACCATTTCAGATCGTCAGTGTTGTGTACGTCGAGGAACTTGAAGGTTTCCACCTAGGCCACTGCGGTCCCATCGATGTGGATAGGGGCGTGCTCCCTCTGCTGTTTCCTGATGTCCACGATCAGCTCCTTTGTTTTGGTGACGTTGAGTGAAAGGTTATTTTCCTGGTTGTTAATCAGGCCTACTACAATGAACAGCATTCTTGTCTGATGGGATAGAGCAGTGTGCAGTGCGATGGCGATTGCATCGTCTGTGGATCTATTGTGGCGGTAAGCAAATTGAAGTGGATCTAGGGTGTCAGGTAGAGGTGATATGATCCTTAACTAGCCTCTCAAAGCGCTTCATGATGACAGAAGTGAGTGCTAAGGTTCGATAGTCATTTAGTTCAGTTACCTTTGCATTCTTGGTACAGGAACAATGGTGGACATCTTGAAGCAAGTGGGGACAGCAGACTGGGATAGGGAAATATTTAATATGGCTGTAAACCCTCCAGTCAGCTGGTCTGCGCATGCTCTGAGGACGCGGCTAGGGATGTCGTCTGGGCCGACAGCCTTGCGAGGGTTAACGCACTTAAATGTCTTACTCACGTCAGCCAACATCAGTTTTATAGTGAAGCTGTGTATTACTGCGCTGTAAGAGCTAGAAACACAAGCATGTCACTGCACATGCTGTAACGTCTGCTAATCTGTGTACGCAACCAACTTTGATTAGATTTGTTACATGCAGTACATCTGATCTTGTCAATACTGTGAAGTAAAATCATAATAATCATCATCATAGTAGTAGTACATTTTTATGTTTCTACTTTACAGACATGCACTGAGTGTACAAAACAGTTGGCTGGATGTCCTTTGGGTGGGGGACTATTCTTGATACACACGGGGCACTGTTGAGCGTGAAAAACCCAGCAGCAAAAACCTTGCTTTGTCTTGGCCAGGTCACAGTTGTAAATGAGAACTTGTTCTCAACTGGCCTACCTGGTTAAATAAAGGTGAAATAATAATAATAATAATAATAATAAATATGAACATGTATTCCAATGTTAAACATGTATTTCTAGATGAAACACTGATTAAGTTTGGTGAAAAAGTGACTGTGTTATTTTGTGTGTTGTACTTAGTTTGTTTACTGTGTAACTCTGTGTTGTTTTTGTCGCAATGCTTTGCTTTGTCTTGGCCAGGTCGCAGTTGCAAATGAGAACTTGTTCTCAACTGACCTACCTGGTTAAATAAAGGTGAAATAAAAAAATAGTCAATTGAAAATGTGCTTAGAAATAACTGCCTTTTTGATGATCTGTTTTGAGTTTTATACTAAGAGTTGTACCACATACTTGTGAAAATTGCACCAAAGAGATAAAAAAAACAGTGTTATCATTTGAAGTAGTCTACTTTCAGTCCTGTCATACAGTTATTGTAGGCTCATCTCATTTTGTTGTCTCTGTCATTCACAGGAGGTAGGTGGCACCTTAATTGGGTTGGACGGGCTCGTGGTAATGGCTGGAGCCATGCCATACATTCACATACATTTACTTTTCTTTCTCTATCTCATAGAAGCACTAGGGTCTGGGGAAGCCTTCATATACGCTCTTATATCTTTATCAGTTCTGACCATTTCTGTCCCCTCCCCTCATACAGTATCCATCTCCCAGCCAATGGGATCAAGGCAGTGACTATGCAACATCAGGTCACACTCTGGGGAGTCAAACAATGTTTTATTGCTATCTACTGTGACCTTGATATTCCTTATAGTTTGACAACATTGTTCGAAAGTACAGTAGGGTACTGACATACTCACATCGGTAGACTATAATGCTTTACAACTAAACTAGATGACTGTCAATTCAATTAATGGGCAAATATGTAGGGGAGGGTGGGGTAAGTTGAGCCAAAGGGTTAGTGTGCCACCCCTTGTTTCTAGGAAAACATACACAAAATGTATAATGTACCTAATATTTAGCAAGAGGCCATCATTTTCACGAAGTCAAATAAATGTATTGTGTTATAGATTTCATGATGCTTTTATCTAAACCAAAGTAGGTTTTATATATCAGTTGGGGTCTCTATAAGCTACAATATGAGGTCCTAAACCTATCATGAAAGTACATCCTTGTAGCTGTGTAGGCTAATATAGTTCAAATGTTTGCCTAGGGGTAAGTTAAGTAAGTTATTAAGGACCTCAGCCAACCGAGCCACAGTCTGCTAACATCTAACAGACAGAGGCAGTACAGGTGCATCAGATCTGGGACCAGGCCATCAGACTGTTAAATAGCCATCACTAGCCGGTTACCTGCCCGGTACTCTGCCCTGCACCTTGAGACTAATGCTCCATGTATATAGAGACATTGAACATTGGTCACTTCATATACTGTTCATATACTGTTGCTTACTCACTGTGTATGTATGTACTGTATTATCAATATACCTACTACTGTACATAACATTTTATTTTCCAAATTCTATACTATCTGTACACACCACATAAATTATTTGTGTATTTGTATTGTATTTCCTAGACATTCTACTGCACTGTTGGAGCTAGAAGCATAAGCATTTCGCTGCACCTCCTATAACACCTGCAGCTCTGTGTACTAGACGAATAAACTTTGATTTGATTTAAAGTTAAGTCCACCTTACCCCATACAAATTATGCTTACATTGTCAGTTTTATGCATAACATGCATAGTGTTTTTGAAATGTGTCATGTATACAGGTGTAGCATCTTAATTGCATCACTGTTTTGTAACTGAGAATTGCAAAGTTGTAGTGTATTCAAGGTTTGAAAAGGCTTCTAATGTTTTCAATTTCCACCTTAAAATGTCAGACTTAATTTGCCCTAACATAAAATGTATCAACCCATACAAAAATGTTCCATTAATTATAATCCACATAATAATTCACATTTCATGTTGCTGCAGGATTACTTTTCTGCTGTAGAAAACTGGCTCAAATTAAGATCCTTCATCTGAATGAACTCAAGATAGTGCTTTTTTATTGTTACAGAGCAGACATCATCGTGCCCGTGTTTAAAAATAAAACAAGCAGTGGTTTAGCCACCCCTGAGGTTCTTGAGAGAGAAGGGAATAATTAAAATCGAGCAGCAGAAAGGGATTAAAACATAGATTGTGTGACACTGAAAAGGTACATTGATTTAAAAAAAAAGAAAATGATGGCTATGGACAACTTTTTAGATAACTTGGATATTCCATCCATTGATATGGACATGAGTAAAGTTCTGGATAACCCTCTGCAGCTAGATGAGATAACAACGGGTCTAAAGTTAATGCAAAGTGGCAAGGCCCCAGGCTTCCCTGTCAATTTTTATAAATAATTCTCAGATCAACTCGCCCCACTACTATTAGATATGTACACCGACTCGTTATCACAGGGCTCTCTCCCCCAGACGCTAATGCAAGCCTCCATCTCACTTATTTATACTCAAGAAAGATAAAGATCCGGCGGAACGCTGATGTTAAACTATTAGCTAAGGTTCTAGCATGCCGGTTGGAACCCTGCCTTCAGGATGTCATATCTGATGATCAAACGGGTTTCATCAAAGGGCTAAAACTGTTTTCCAATGTACGCCGTCTTCTGTACATTATACTCTCTCCTTCTGTCTCTCCAGACCCCAAAATTGTTGGGAAGATTTGGTTGTGGGTCCAATTTCATCTCATGGATACATTTGCTCTATTCTGCTCCTACGGCTAGTGTAAACACCAACTCTCAACATTCAAAATACTTTCCCCTGTCCAGTGGGACCCGTCAAGGGTGTCCTATGTCCCCGTTTCTTTTTACTCTTGCAATAGAACCGCTTTCCTTGGCCTTAGAATTATCATCATCATTCACTGGAATCCACCGAGCTGGTGAAGAACACAAAGTGTCACTGCAGATGATCTACTATTATATATCGCTGACCCTGTGAACTCTGTCGATAACATGATGCATATTTTAAACACATTTGGATTATTCTCAGGTTACAAACTGAACATTCAGAAAAAGTGAATGTTTTCCGATCAACCCCGCTACCAAGCAAATTCCCCATGGAGCCCTGCCTTTTCTTCTGTCTCCCTCTGGTTTTTCCTATTTAGGTGTGAATATAACACATTCTCTGGGTACCCTACATAAAACTAACTTTGCATGTCTAGCCACATGAGTTAAAACAGACCTACAACGCTGGGATAGTCTGCCTCTCTCCTTAGCTGGCAGAATCCAATCCGTTAAAATTGAAATTTTAACTAGGTTTCTATGTCTTCCGATCTTTCTGACGAAATCATTTTTTACCAAGTTAGATAGGCTCATCAGTCATTTTATCTGGGCAGGCCAATCCCCTAGGATACATAGAGCAATACTTCAAAGGAGGAGACAAGATGGAGGATTGGCACTTCCAAATGTACTGCTTTATTATTGGGCAGACAATATTCAAAATATTATGGTCTGGTGTAATGCTCCAAGTACCAACTAGTGCTCATTAGAAGCACACTCCTACCAATCATCCTCACTTTCTGCTCTTGCTTGTGCCCCACTGTCTCTTATAATATATTGGAAACCCCATTGCGCTCTATTTTGAAGATCTGGAGATATTTCGACAACATTTTAGACTTCCTGCCCCTTCTCTTCTAAGCCCTATTTGTAACAACCACCTATTTTTACCCTCCAAACTCGACTAGGCTTTTGTTTTGTGGCGAGAGAGAAGTTTGGTATGTTTCAAAGATTTATTTTTAGATCGGAAGTTTGCCAGTTTTAACGATCTTGTAACTAAATGTAATCTGGCTCATTCTAATCTTTTCCTCTATTTTCAAGCCCGTAACTTTGTTCCCTCTCATTTTCTCACCTTTCCTCAACTGCCTCCCAAGACATTGCTAGAAGAGATTTTGTCCCTCCCATGGATTCGGTAAGATCTGATTTATTGTCATTATATGACATTATGCTTTCCTCTGAACCCTCTCCAATAAACAAAATCAAGACAGACTGGGGTAGTGAACTTGAACTTACAGATGACTGGTGGGAGGAGGCCCTTTTTAGGGTTAACTCCACATCCTCATGTGCTCGGTTAAGTTTAATTCAGTTCAAGGTCTTGCACAGAATTCACTACACCATGAAAAACTTTAGTGATAGATGTTCATTCACTCCGGAAGACCACACCCATATGTTTTATACGTGTTCTAAGCAGTCTGAGTATTGGTCATCCTTTTTTAATACTCTCTCTAAAATTCTAGATATTGACCTGCAGCCTTGTCCTTTGATAGCTATATTTGGAGTTCCATCTCTGTTACCTAATATCACTAAAAGTAAAGCAGACGTTGTAGTGTTTGCTTCCGTCATAGCCCGCCGGCAGATCTTGATTAATTGTAAATCTTCCAAACCTCCTACTGTATCATCCTGGTTGAAAAATCTAATGTCTTTTCTACACTTAGAAAAAATTAAATACACTTTGAGAGGTTGTACTGATAACTTTTTCTTGAGATGGTAGCCTTTAATTTCCTTTTTCGAACAGTTGCATTCTACTGATCAGGAGTAAGAATTTTGGCCAACGGGATATGAGAGGGTGTGGGAGGGAAGGGATAGTATGTTGTGATATATATATTTTTTTTTTTGTATATGTATATACAGTAAGTATGTGTACTTGTGTACATACACTACCATTGAAAAGTTTGGGGTCACTTAGAAATGGCCTTGTTTTTTAAACAAAAGCTAATTGTTTGTCCATTAAAATAACATCAAATTGATCAGAAATACAGTGTAGACATTGTTAATGTTGTAAATGACTATTGTAGCTGGAAACAGCTGATTTTTTATGGAATATCTACATAGGCATACAGAGGCCCATTATCAGCAACCATCACTCCTGTGTTCCAATGCCACGTTGTGTTAGCTAATCCAAGTTTATCATTTTAAAAGGCTAATTGATCATTAGAAAACCCTTTTGCAATTATGTTAGCACAGCTGAAAACTGT
This sequence comes from Thymallus thymallus, assembly GCA_023634145.1. Lineage (NCBI taxonomy): Eukaryota > Metazoa > Chordata > Actinopteri > Salmoniformes > Salmonidae > Thymallus > Thymallus thymallus. Next base: position 24,976,380 of record CM042392.1, on the reverse strand, counting down.
TGTGCTGATTAAAGAAGCAATAAAGCTGATCTTCTTTAGACTAGTTGAGTATCTGGAGCATCAGCATTTGTGGGTTCGATTACAGGCTCAAAATGGCCAGAAACAAATAACTTTCTTCTGAAACTCATAAGTCTATTCTTGTTCTGAGAAATGAAGGCTATTCCATGTGAGAAATTGGCAAGAAACTGAAGATCTCGTACAACGCTGTGTACTACTCCCTTCACAGAACAGCGCAAACTGTCTCTAACCAGAATAGAAAGAGGAGTGGGAGGCCCCAGTACACAACTGAGCAAGAGGACAAGTACATTACAGTGTCTAGTTTGAGAAACACAATGCCTCACATGTCCTCAACTGGCAGCTTCATTAAATAGTACCCGCAAAACACCAGTCTCAACGTCAACAGTGAAGATGCTGGCCTTCTAGACAGAGTTGCAAAGAAAAAGCCATATCTCAGACTGGCCAATAAAAATAAAAAATTAAGATGGGCAAAAGAACACAGCCACTGGACAGAGGAAGATATGGCTTTTTCTTTGCAACTCTGCCTAGAAGGCCAGCATCCCAACAACAAGGACATTTCTAAGTGACCCCAAACTTTTGAACGGTAGTGTAAATAAATGTATATTTATATATTATTATTTCCAATTGTTTGTTTTATTTTATGATATGCTGCTTTTTTGTTAAGGGGAGGGAGGTGTTTCAATTAGTATAAAATTATATATCTGTTCAATTGGTAATTTGTATTTCTTTATATGTCCAATAAAAATATATTTGTATTTTTAATTTAACCTTTATTTAACTAGGCAAGTCAGTTAAGAACAAATTCTTATTTATAATGACGGCCTACCCCGGCCAAACCCGACGACGCTGGGCCAATTGTGCGCCACCCTATGGGACTCCCAATCACGGCCGGATTGTGATACAGCCTTGATTCAAACCAGGGTTTGTAGTGACGCCTCTAGCACTGAGATTCAGTGCCTTAGACCTCTGTGCCACTCGGGAGAAAGAAAAAAAGAAAATGAACATGTACCAGTGCACAAGAGAGACTATGATAGAGTAGCAGAGGCACACAAGGTCTTATCTGATGACATGGAGTCTGAGCTTGCTAAACATACTGTATCAAGAATCTCGCAGACCAGTTTCATCGGCTTAGTAGCCTTAAATGCAGAGAACTTGCCAATGAATTGACATATCGAAACAAAATCCCTGTCCCAGACAACTGGTCAAGAAATGATAGGGTAAGGGTTATTTAACTGAGATATCTATATCTGAATGTCGGCATACATTTAAGATATACAATATACCACAACCTCATTCCATGAATTAAACTTTTACCTATCAGCACCAGAACCCACTTACCCCAAGGTGCTAAACTTACCCTGTCCCGATGCTCAATTTACTCCATATCTATGTTTTCAAAACTGTTATGAATTCTAATTATTTCCAGGGATACACAACATCCTGAAATATATGTAGATAGATTTGTTAGACATAATACTATATTTCCCCTGATGTAGTGATGCTGAATGATTTTTTTTTTTACCCACTCTCCCCCCTAGCCCATGACAATCAAATTGGCTACATTGGCTATTCAGGGTCATAGGTGAACAAACATGTGATATTAAGTTCAAAGGGCAACTTTACAAACATCTGAACTTCAATCATTGTGCTTTGTTAGTTATTTTCACAAAGACCAAGAGGGGTGGCAAGTTTATGTAAGCCTATACCAATACCAGACGGTGTGAATAGTAAACGGTGTACTCTCTCATTTCAGAATTGTTCATGTAGTTTACTGTCATTGTTGCTGAAACGTTGCTGCAATAAACTAGGTCTGTAGGCTGTACATAGAATAGAGCCACAGCTCATGCATAGCTCAACAACATCCGGGCATTCCTCAGCCTGCGCAGAAACGGAATGGCGGAGGTAAGTGAGCAAAAGGGCTTGGGGAGGAATGTGAGGACTAAATGATACTGAAACAGCTCTGCGTTTGGGAGCCTCTGTCATCTAAGACGGCAGCTATCGATGTTGACAATCGTATGAACGGGTTACAGAGGGTTGTGAATTAAATATGGGTTGATAACTAGGGAAGTAAAATGGGGGCATTTTGTCCCAGTCTCGCCTCTCCGCGTTCTTCGCGTTAAAGAGCCATTACCAATTTGCCAGATAGTGCGCTATAGAAAACAATCGGAGACCGGCTCGACGGTGGTGCTGAAGAAGTGGTCCAGGTGTGCTCCGTTAGTAATGTATTTGGACTGCAAACTTTGAGAGAAGTCCGACTTATTTCAGTTACTCTGTCGGTGTCTTTTCGGGTGGAAACGCAATAGCCATAACTATTTCCTTCTCTCTCGTGCCATTTGTGAGTCAGAGGAAGGAACGTTCAGCACCAAGTTACAGGAAAGCGCCCTGGCCCTGGTCATTGCGTCCTGAAGTGGAGTGGACCAAGCTTTTCGAAGTTAAAATGGCCATAAACGTACCTGTCACTAATGTATTGTTTGTGAGAGTATTCGCCCAAAAGAGTTTTAAGTAGACCACTGCTGTATTTGCTTGAGGTGAAAACTAACTCTTGACTGTTGGTTCATAGGTCAACTCTATAAGTGGATTTTCTATTTTGACAAAAAGTCTAATTCAGTCAAGTTTTTGTAAGACCATTCGTTTCTACTGTTGGATTAACTTCGGCCATTCTTTAATTCATGAGTGGTTGTAAGGCAACTTTGAAATACAGAACAAGTAAAAAGACTTAAGAACACTTTACAAAACAGCAGGTAAGCCATAATGTATTATTATAAACTGGGTAGTTTGAGCAATGAATGCTGATTTGGCTGAAAGCCATGGTATATCAGACTTTATACCACAGGTATGACAAAACATTTATTTTTACTGTTCTAATTACGTTGGTAACCAGTTTATAATAGGGTGTCTGTGATATTTGGCCGCGTTGCGTCGTGCCTAAGAACAACCCTTAACCATGTTATATTGGCCTTTTACCACACCCCTCAGGCCTTATTGCTTAACTATACTGCTATCATGCATTGTAGGACTTGTCATAAGCATTTAAGACAGGCCTTATAATGTTTATTATCATTTGGTCCTGACTAAATAAATGCCATGTTGAGTCGACAATTTACTATTTGTGCACAAATTTGTTTACATCTCTGTTACCTAATTTGCTCCAGGGGTTTGAATTTGTTCTTAACTGACTTGCCTAGTTAAATAAAATAAAGTGAGCATTTTATCCTTAGTCAAGATAATCCATCCACCTGACAGGCGTGGCATATCAAGAGGCTGATTTAACAGCATGATCGTTACACAAGTGCACCTTGTGTTGGGGACAATAAAAGGCCACTCTAAAATGTGCAGCTTTGTCACACAACACAATGCCGCAGATGTCTCAAATGTTGAGGGAGTGTGCAATTGTCATGCTGACTGCAGGAATTTCCACCAGAGCGTTTGCCAGAGAATTTAATGTTAATTTCTCTACCATAAGCCGCCTCTAATTTCGTTTTAGAGAACCGGCCTCACAACCACAGACCACGTGTAAACCACAACAGTCCAGGACCTCCACATCCGACTTCTTCACCTGCGGGATCGTCAAAGGGGGGAGGGGTGGTGGTGCTGAGGAGTATTTCTGTCTCTAATAAAGCCCTTTTGTAGGGAAAAACTCACTCTGATTGGCTGGGCCTGGCTCCCTAGAGGGTCGGCCTGGCCCCCAAGTGGGTGGGCCTATACCCTCCCAGGCTTACCCATGGCTGCGCCCTTGCCCAGTCATGTGAAATCCATAGATTAGAGCATAATTCATTTATTTCAAATGATTGATTTCCTTATATGAACTGTAACTCAGCAAAATCTTTGAAATTGTTGCGTGTATATTGTTGTTCAGTATATAATGGGATGAAGGGTTCAGGCACCTACTGATCCTCCACGATGGTAACCCTTTGTGTGTGTGTGTGTCTTAGCTGGTTCAATGGGCTCTGGAGATCACAGACGTAGCCTAGTGGAGATCCTGAGGCAGGGCTATGAGGGACCAGAGGAGGGGTCCAGGGCCCTAGTGGAGCTGCAGAAGAGCCTTGGGGCCTCGCACTCGCAGGGCCACCCAATGAAGATGGCAGCAGGTCCCCAAAATGTGAGTACAGCTCCTCTGGCATCTGGTGTGCTGTGTTGACCCATTAGAGGAAGAAATGGGCAACCACAACTTTACAGCTGGGCTGGGACTAAAGCCTGACCTCACTGCACATGTGATGGATTAATGGATTATATTCCATTCTCTCTCTTCTCTTTCTCCTCTCTTCTCTCTTTCTCTCTTCTCCTCTCTTCTTCTCTCCTCTCTCTCTCTCTCTCTCTCTCTCTCTCTCTCTCTGTTTGTGTTTGTGTTTAGGGCAGTGAGATGCCCCTGGAGGACCTGCTGTCTCTGTATGGGTATGAGGTGTCTGATCCCCTCCTGCAGCAGGACAGGGAGCCCAACGAGCTAGTAACCAGTCTGCCTGACATGACACTGGACAAGGTGAGACCTGGGTATACCTAGACATACCTGAGACTGGAGTAAACACAGCCAGGAAAGCATTGTAGAAGGGCTGAACAACTCAGACCCTCCATTTCCAGTCTGGCAGATTTATTTGTTTTGTTTCTTTCTAGTACTTGATTCATTTGTTAGTAAATCAAATCAAATTGTATTTCTCATATGCTCCGGAAAGCTTACTTACGAGCCCTTAACCAACAGTTTTAAAAAAAAAGTTTAAAAAATTGCTAAATAAACTAAAGGAAAAATAGTAGCACAATAACGAGGATATTTGCAAGTGGCCCGGTACCGAGTCAATGTGCAAGGGTACGGGTTGGTCGAGGTAATTGGAGTGTCAGTGCAGTTAGAGTACAGTGAGTGTACATCAAGCCTGTGCAAGAGAGTCATTGCATATACAGTGCATTTGGAAAGTATTCAGACACCTTTGACCTTTTCCACATTTTGTTATGTTACAGCCTTTTTCTAAAATGTATTAAATTGTCCCCCACCCCCGCAATCTACACATAATGACAAAACAAAAACTGTTTATTTAAATTTTTTTGCTAATAATCTAGCACGACACAAAAATCAGCAGGGGTCATGGGCGACTGAGGTGACTTATGACGCTAGCCTTGATGGTACACAAAGCACAAACAAGGAAACAAAAGGTTGGCCCACAACGTCACACACCAAAGGAGGACATCAATACCAATCTCCCGTGGAGCCGGGCCACGATGAAGAGTGAAGAGTTAAAGGGGAATGGAAACACTATGATAGATTTACTTCCTAAAGTGTTTCCATTCCCCTTTAAGATAGAAGACATATGATGTGCCTTTCATTATCTTCTCAGCCACCATGTTGACAACAGAACCAGGAAGACAGACCACAAAGAAGCTGTGTAAAAAAAAATACTGAAATATCACATTTGCCCTTTACTCAGTACATTGTTGAAGCAACTTTGGCAGCTATTACAGCCAGTGTTCTTGGGTATGACACTACAAGCTTGGCACACATGTATTTGTGGAGTTTATCCAATTCTTCTCTGCAGATCCTCTCAAGCTCTGTCAGGTTGGATGGGGAGCGTCGCTGCACAGCTATTTTCAGGTCTCTCCAGAGATGTTCGATCGGGTTCAAGTCTGGGCTCTGGCTGGGCCATTCAAGGACGTTCAGAGACTTGTCCCAAAGCCACTCCTGCGTTGTCTTGGCTGTGTGCTTAGGCTCATTGTCCTGTTAGAAGGTGAACCTTCTCCCCCAGTCTGAGCGGAGCACTCTGGAGCAGGTTTTCATCAAGGATGTGTCTGTAGTTTGCTCCGTTCATCTTTCCCTTGATCCTGACTAGTTTCCCAGTCACTGCTTCTGAAAAATATCCCCACAGCATGATACTGCCACCACCAAAATGCTTCACCGTAGAGATGGTACCAGGTTTCCTCCAGATCTGACGCTTGGCATTCAGGCCAAAGAGTTCAATCTTGGTTTCATCAGACCAGAGAATCTTGTTTTCTCATGGTCTGAGCGTCCTTTAGGTAGCTTTTGGCAAACTCCAAGCGGGCTCTCATGTGCCTTTTACTGAGGAGTGGCTCCCGTCTTTGCCACTCTACCATTAAAGGCCTGATTGGTGGAGTGCTGCAGAGATTATTGTCCTTCTGGAAGGTTCTCCCATCTCCACAAAGGAGCTCTGTCAGAGTGACCATCAGATTCTTGGTCACCTCCCCGACCAAGGTCCTTCTCCCCCGATTGCTCAGTTTGGCTGGGCGGCCAGCTCTAGGAAGAGTCTTGGTGGTTCCAAACTTCTTCCATTTATGAATGATGGAGGCCACTGTGTTCTTGGGAACCTTCAATGCTGATGTGGACACCAAGCAACTTGAAGCTCTCGACCTTCTCCACTACAGTCCCGTCGATGTGAATGGGGGTATGCTCGGCCCTCCTTTTCATGTAGTCCACGATCAGCACCTTTGTCTTGCTCACGTTGAGGGAGAGGTTGTTGTTCTGGCACCACACTGCTAGGTCTCTGATCTCCTACCTATAGGCAGTCTCATCTTCGTCGGTGATCAGGCCTATCACTGTCATGTCGGCGGCAAACGTTTTTATTTTTTATTTAACTAGGCAAGTCAGTTATGAACAAATTCTTATTTACAATGACTGCCTACAAAACTGATGATGGTGTTTGAGTCGTGCGTGGCCAAGCAGTCGTGGGTAACAGGGAGTACAGGAGGGGGCCCCTTATTGAGGGTCAGTGTGGTGGATGTGTTGTTGCCTACTTTCACCACCTAGGGGAAGCCCATCGGGAAGTCCTGGATCCAATTGCAAAGGGAGGTGTTCAGTCTCAGGGTCCTTAGCTTAGTGATGAGCTTGGAGGGCTCTCAATGAACAGCATTCTCATGTAGGCGTTCCTTTTGTCCAGGTGAGAAAGGGCAGTGTGGAGTGCAATAAAGATTGTGGTGTCTGTTGATTTGTTGGGGCGGTATGTGAATTGGATTGGGCCCAGGGTTTCTGTTGATGTGAGCCATGACCAGCCTTTCAAAGCATTTAATGGCTACAGATGTAAAGTTGAAGTCAGAAGTTTACATACACCTTAGCCAAATACATTTAAACTCAGTTTTTCACAATTCCTGACATTTAATCCTAGTAAAGATTCCCTGTCTTAGGTAAGTTAGGATCACCACTTTATTTTAAGAATGTGAAATGTCAGAATAATAGTAGAGAGTGATTTTTTTTTTTCAGCTTTTATTTCTTTCTTCACATTCCCAATGGGTCAGAAGTTTACATACACTCAATTAGTATTTGGTAGCATTGTCTTTAAATTGTTTAACTTAGGTCAAACATTTCGGGTAACCATCCACAAGCTTCCCACAATAAGTTGGGTGAATTTTGTCCCATTCCTCCTGACAGAACTGGTGTAACTGAGTCAGGTTTTTTTAGTCCTCCTTGCTCGCAGAAGCTTTTTCAGTTCTGCCCACAAATTTTCTATAGGATTGAGGTCAGGGCTTTGTGATGGCCACTCCAGTTCCTTGACTTTATTGTCCTTAAGCCATTTTGCCACAACTTTGGAAGTATGCTTGGGGTCATTGTCCATTTGGAAGGCCCATTTGCGACCAAGCTTTAACTTCCTGACTGATGTCTTGAGATGTTGCTTCAATATATCCCAATAATTTTCCTTCCTCATGATGCCATCTATTTTGTGAAGTGCACCAGTCCTTGCAGCAAAGCACCCCCACGACATGATGCTGCCACCCCCGTGCTTCATGGTTGGGATGGTGTTCTTCGGCTTGCAAGCCTCCTCCTTTTTCCTCCAAACATAATGATGGTCAGATGCTCCAGCATCTTCACAAGGTCCTTTGCTGTTGTTCTGGGATTGATTTGCACTTTTCGCACCAAAGTATGTTCATCTCTAGGAGACAGAACGCGTCTCCTTCCTGAGCGATATGCCGGCTGTGTGGTCCCATGGTGTTTATAGTTGCATACTATTGTTTGTTCAGATGAACGTGTTACCTTCAGGCATTTGGAAATTGCTCCCAAGGATGAACCAGACGTGTGGAGGGCTACAATTTTTTTTCTGAGGTCTTGGCTGATTTCTTTAGATTTTCCCGTGATGTCAAGCAAAGAGGCACTGAGTTTGAAGGTAGGCCTTGAAATACATTTTCCAAGCAGTTTAAAGGCACAGTCAACTTATGTAAACTTCTGACCCACTGGAATTGTGATATAGTGAATTATAAGTGAAATAATCTGTCTGTAAACAATTGTTGGAAGAATTACTTGTGTCATCCACAAAGTTGATGTCCTAACCGACTTGCCAAAACCATAGTTTGTTAACATGAAATCTGTGGAGTGGTTGAAAAATGAGTACATTGATCTGAGTACACGTCCTGGTAATCAGTCTGGCCCTGCGGCCATGTGAATGTTAACCTGTTTAAAGGTCTTACTCACATCGGCTATGGAGAGCATGATCACACAGTCATCCCGGAACAGCTGGTGCTCACATGCATGGTTCAGTGTTGCTTGCATCAAAGCCAGCGTAGAAGGCATTTAGCTCGTCTGGTAGGCTCGTGTCACTGGGAGGCTCGTGGCAGGGTTTCCGTTTGTAATCTGTGATAGTTTGCTAGCCCTGCCATGAGTGTTAGAGCCGGTGTAGTAGGATTCGATCTTAGTCCTGTATTGACGCTTTGCCTGTTTAATGGTTCGTCGTAGAGCGTAGCGGGATTTCTTATAAGCGTCCGGATTAGTGTCCCGCTCCTTGAAAGTGGCAGCTCTAGCCTTTAGCTCAGTGCAGATGTTGCCTGTAATCCATGGCTTCTGGTTGGGATATGTACGTACGGTCACTGTGAGGATGGTGTCGTCAGTGCACTTATTAATGAAGCCGGTGACTGATGTGTTATTATTGGTCATGGTGCACACACCTGGTTTTCCAAGCAGAAATCAATCACTAGTTAAAAGGCAAAAAGGAAAACCAGCTTGGAGTACACTGTGATTGTCGAAGGAGCTGTGCACTCCTACATTCAAGAGCATTACAGGATACATGTTTTTGCATTGACATGATGTCTATTGATTCTTGTATGTTTAATAATGGTTCTTAAGGAAATTATTTAAGATGGGCTCTTGATGCCCTGTCTAGTCTACAAACACTCAGAAAACATGAAAATTACTAAATCACGTTTATGTATCATAAATGCCATTTACTTCACTGAGTGTGACACTAAGAGAAGGTAGTGAACTATTCCATTAAGACAGTAATGGACTGTTCCATTCTTCCAGGACCAGATTACTAAAGATCTGTTCTCAGGAGAGGATGAAGAGGAGTCATCAGCTGATGACCTCACTCCCTCTGTCACCTCCCACGCCTCCGATCTCCTTCTCCGCCGCCACCTAAGAGGTACGACCATTAATGTCATATACAGTATTAGGGCTGTGACGATACCTGTATCGCAATATTTTTTCCAATGGCAAAAATAAAGACACGATGCCGACCTAACTCTTTGGTCCTTTAAAAACCTGCTGTATGTAAAATATTGTACTATGGCTTGGAAAATAAGTCAATGTAACTCTGGATGACAACATAATGATGTTTGTTTCCAACGTTAAGGCTGTTTTCCTAAAGAAGTTAAATCCGCTTCATGTTTTGTTTTCTTGCCACAATACTAACGAGTATCGTGATACACGTAATTGCCAAAATAAAGGTAATACAAACATAAAGCGTCTTAATACAGCGTTAGGCCACCACGAGCCAGAACAGCTTCAGTGCGCCCTTGGCATAGATTCTACAAGTGTCTGAAACTCTATTGGAGAGATTCAACACCATTCTTCCACGAGAAATGCAATTATTTGGTGTTTTGTTGTTGATGGTGGTGGAAAATGCTGTCTCAGGCACCGCTCCAGATCTGGTGACTGAGACACACACACTTGAATCCCCCTAGGCTCCTTTGAAGCCCCCTCTTTCAAAGTCACTGAGATCTCTTCTTCTAGCCTTGGTAGCCAAAATAATGGGCAACCGGGCATTTTTATACATGACTGGATGTTAATGACTTAATTAAGATAGATAGATATGTACTTTATTGATCCCCCGGGGGGGAAATTTCATTGTCAAGCAGCTACAACAAAAACACAGGGCAGGTGCAAAATGCCACAACGAAAGTACACAAAAGACAGATACACGGTACATGATACATAGAGCGGCAGTATGACAAAGTATAGAAATACAAGATATCTGGAGTGCAAAAAAAAGCTATAAAAGGACATTGCATAGTATGAGTGGTTGGCTGAATATGTACACTATACATTGGTGGATGTTGGATGGTTAACTATACTATACAGGTCGAAATAACTGTATAGTAATAACTCAGGAACTACACCTGTGTGGAAGCATCTGCTTTCAATATACTTGGTCCATCATTTACTCCAGTGTTTCTTTTGGCAGTTACATCTATATAATTAGTTTTTGTTTTTTTATTTCAGGCAAGTCAGTTAAGAACAAAATCTTATTTACAATGGCGGCCTACCTACAGGGTCAGCCATAGTAGTACGGCGCTCCTGGAGCATGTTTTTCACCTTGTCGGCTCGGGTATTCGAACCAGCGACCTTTCGGTTACTGGCCCAACACTCTAACCGCTAGGCTACCTGTCACCCCTATATAATGGGTATGACACACTCCTCCTTTCCCAGCACAGCTACCACTTCCTGTAAACAGAACCCCACCCACCCAGCTAACCACTCAGGAGAATCCCCTTCTTATTTTATCACATCAATATATATTTTAAATGGCCTGAGGGTGCCTTTATGGCAAAACTCATTTGTTGTACCTTGAAGTTGTTAATTGGTGGGTGTTATTAGAATGCTACATATTAGTGTAACAAATGTTCCCATGTGCCAGCCCATTCCGTGGCAGACGGAGACAAAGGCACCTTAGTCAGCTCCTCAGAAGATGACTCTGACGATGATGACAACGACACCTCCATTCCCTCCAATGATGAACGCAAGGTGAGACACTGGGGCCTACTGAACAGAGCTCAAATATTCTACAATTACTATTTAGGGAAATATAAAAACCTGTTTTCTGTAGTGCCTGTGTAACGGACACTGGTTGTTATTTTTCCAGGACATCATGGTGGGCTCAATGTACCAAGCCAAAATCCCTCCTCTCAGCCCATACTCATACCAGGAGAGAGGTAACCCCCAATTGACCCTTTCAGAATCAGTGTACGTTTTGGAATAGCGCGTTGACACTTTGACTCGCCTCAGTCTCACACACATCCTTATACCTGTGTCTCTATCACTATCTCTCCATCTCCTGTTCCCAGTCTATGAGAATGAGGACCAGCTCCTGTGGACCCCAGACATGTTGCCAGGCCAGGCTGTAAAGGAGTTCCTGCTAAGTGCCCAGAGACGAGAAGGCCAGGACGGGGCTGTAGACACCCTCATCAACGGGGACATAATCAAAGACAATGAACAAGTACTGTAGGGAGTTGGGTCATTTACTTGATGTTCGTATTATTATTTTATTGCTGCATTTCCAGAAGGAACCTGCAAGTAAGCATTTCGTTGGAGGGTGTATACCATCTGTATCCTGTACATACGGCTAATACAACTTGAAACTGGGCGGTGAAGCAGAAACAGAGTGGGACTTAGTGTAAATCTATTATCTTTGTTTGCATGTCCAGTGATTTATGCACAGTTCATACTGCGTTTGAGGTCACAGACTTCCGTCACAACTGTTTGCTTTCTTTTCTCTTTCTCTCCGTCTCTCTCAGGCTCTGTATGAGCTGGTGAAATGCAGCTTTAATGTAGAGGAGGCACTGAGACGACTGCGCTTTAATGTGAAAGTATTCAGAGGTAAGAACGTCAATTACACATTTATTACTGCTATCTAGTATGTAATATGTCGTCTGACTGCAACATCTTACTAGTAACAACAACTCTTTTTGATTAGATTTTATTAGGATCTGTCATCTTGACTAACGGTACAAATAGTTTTTGAACGTGCATTTCCGTTGCGCACATCCAAGCTGGGAGTGTAGTAAAGCCCTGGACGAGCATTCATTTTAAACCCGAGCCGTTAGTAAATCCATTAGCTGCTCTTCTCTGTCTGTCAGTCGCTCCCTGCGTGCAGCTCGCTCTGCTCATGGCCCTTTGAGTCTGTGAGTATCCATAGCAATGGCTCAGCCTGGGCTGCTCTGCTCAATGAAGAGGCATGAGAGAGCAGTTTGCTGTTTGCTACTTTCGTCACTCTAAACCCAGACAACTCAAGGAACATTATTCTTTTCTGTGAAAAATTCTCTCCTGTTTTATATTTGACCAATTTTTTTTTTTTTTTACTTTTATTTCACCTTTATTTAACCAGGTAGGTCAGTTGAGAACAAGTTCTCATTTGCAACTGCGACCTGGCCAAGACAAAGCAAAGCAGTGCGACAAAAACAACACAGAGTTACACAGTAAACAAACATAGTCAAAAACACAATAGAAAATCTATATACAGAGTGCAAATGTAGTGCAAAATGCAGTAAGGTTAGGAGGTAGGACAATAAATAGACCATAGTGGTGATATAAATTACAGATTACAGGTTGACGCAGTGATCAATTTTAGTGATATTCGAACCCTGCCCGTACCCTAGTTATTGAAGAAAACACAGCCTCTACCCGGCCCTAACCCAATGTATAATGTCAGGGCTCGGGTCGGGTAGCAGAGCTCTAGTGTAGGTTAAAATGTAGCCTATTGTGCCCTCTCCAGTGTAGGCTGACAAATCTACCATCTCACGTTTGTTACCTATGTTTTAGGCTTAATGCTGGTTTGATTCATTGGCTTGTATGTGGACACCCCTTCAAATTAGCGGATTTGGCTATTTCAGCCACACCGTTGCTGACAGGTGTATAAAATCGAGCACACCGCCATGCAATCTCCATAGACAAACATTGGCAGTAGAATGGCCTTACTGAAGAGCTCCGTGACTTTCAACGTGCCACTGTCATAGGATGCCAGCTTTCCAACAGGTCAGTTCGTCACATTTCTAACCTACTAGAACTGCCCCGGTCAACTGTATGTGCTGTTTTTATGAAGTGGAAACGTCTACGACCAACAACAGCTCAGCCGCGAAGTGGTAGGCCACACAAGCTCACAGAACGGGACCGCTGAGTGCTGAATCACGTACCGCATAAAAATTATCTGTCCTTGGTTGCAACACTCACTACCAAGTTCCAAACTGCCTATGGGTTTCCATGGCCGAGCAGCCGCACACAAGTCTAAGATCACCATGCGCAATGCCAAGCGTCGGCTGGTGTGGTGTAAAGCTGGCCGCCATTTGACTCTAGAGCAGTGGAAATGCGTTCTCTGGAGTGATGAATCACGCCTCACCATCTTGCAGTCCGGCGGACGAATCTGGGTTTGGCGGATGCCTGTAAAGAACGCTACCTGCCCCAATGCATAGTGCCAACAGTAAAGTTCGGTGGAGGAGGAATAATGGTCTGGGGCTGTTTTTCATGGTTTGGGTTAGGCCCCTTAGTTCCAGTTCAAGGGAAATCTTAACCCTACAGCATACAATTAACTTCTAGACTATACTGTGCTTCCAACTTTGTGGCAAACAGTTTGGGGAAAGCCCTTTCCTGTTTCAGCATGACAATGCTCCTCTGCACAAAGCGAGGTCCATACAGAAATGGTTTGTCGAGATCGGTGTGGAAGAACTTGACTCGCCTGCAGAGAGACCTGACCTCAACCCAATCGAACACCTTTGGGATGAATTGGAACGCCGACTGCGAGCCAGGCCTCATCGCCCAACATCATTGCCCGACCTCACTAATGCTCTTGTGGCTGAATGGAAGCAAGTCCCTGCAGCAATATTCCAACATGGAATCAAGCCTTCCCTGAAGAATGGATGCTTTTATAGCAGCAAAGAGGGAACCAACTCCATATTAATGCCCATAAATTTTGGAATGAGATGTTCGACGAGCAGGTGTCCACATACTTTTGGTTATGTAGTGTAGCTAGATAATGGAAATCAAACATTCAGAGGGGTTTGAGGTGAATGGATTAATAGTTATCATCTTGACATGGTTAGCTCCTGTAATAAGGCTCCAAAACAATGAATTAAAGTCTGTTCAGATTTTTGTATTATTATTATTTTTTAATTACCTTTATTTAACTAGGCAAGTCAGTTAAGAACAAATTCTTATTTACAATGACGGCCTACACCGGCCAAACTAGGACACAGCCTGTTTATTATGTTTAGCTGATATCTTGCTGCGATGCTGGGAGTCCTGGCTTGTGTTTAAGATACAACTGCTGTTGTCTTCTGTGCAGAGGAGCTGTGTGCCTGGAGCGAGGAGGAATGTCGAAACTTTGAACATGGCTATCGAGTTCATGGGAAGAACTTCCACCTCATTCAGGCCAATAAGGTGAGCAGCACAGAAACTACCAACGTCAGGTTTGGGGAGAACCTGATTTACTACAAATGGAAAATTCTTTATTTTTAAGTAATAGCCTAGACGGGCATCATACAGGTTACATCAAAGCTAATTTTGACAGTTGCGTCGACGTAACCTGAGGCGTACCTGTGCAAACCTGCTTGTCTGCATTGATCAGACAAGAATCTCACTGATTCATACCATAGCAAACAGTAAACCACAGTGTTTATGTGCCAGGTACGCACACGGTCGGTGGGGGAGTGTGTGGAATATTACTACATGTGGAAGAAGTCGGACCGCCACGAGTACTTCACCCAGCAGACCACCAAGCTGGGCCGCAAGAAGTACAGTCTGCAGTCAGGGAGCATGTGAGTAGCAATGCAGATATGACCCGGCCTGGCACCATTCCTAGAATAATAGCTTATTTAAATAGAGCGCGGGAAAAGGAAATCTGGACACAGCGGACACATTTTAATACCAGGTGAAGACGCACTGTAGGGTGATGGGAATGTGATAGGTGTAGACAAGCAGAGACAGTGTATCTCAATATAACCTCCACATTGTCATTGTTTTCAGACTAGAGACTGTTTATTATGTTTAGCTGATATCTTGCTGCGATGCTGGGAGTCCTGGCTTGTGATCAGTACTTATAACATTAACAAAATGGTTTGAATCTGAGAATGGAAATTAGTGTTCTTCTTGGACAAGTTCAGGTGCAGTTGTAACATTTTTTTTTCCTTCTGTTTTGTGTCTTCCAGGGAGGATGGAGAGCAGGATGGAGAGGTTGGGGAGATAGAGGAGTGCTCCCAGATTCAGCCCCCCTCACATCTACCAGTCATTGACCTGGAAAAGCAAGGTAACCCCTTCCCTGATAACCCCATAGCTTTAACCCCAGCCGTGGACCCTGCCCTTAGCCTTGGCACCTTCTCTAGCCCCAGACCTATACCACAGCCCAGGCCCTGATCCCTGCCCCAGAGCATTCAAGTTTCAGAGTTTATTCGCCACGTTCACAGGATACCGGTGTAAAACAGTACAGTGAAATTCTTACCTTTTAGAGCTCTTTCCCAACAATGCAGTGATAATAATAGAGATAAGAATAGAAAATATAATAAAAATAAAAAAACACTACAGCTTGTTTTAAGACTGAGGTCAAGCATTTCACTACACCCGCAATAACATCTGCCAAATATGTGTATGTGACCAATAAAATGTTATTTGATTTAAAAAGAGTTAGTAATAGTGATACATGTCCTCTCCTCCTCAGTCACAGACATCCACCATCTCACAATGTCATATCCACCCCACTCTTTGTCTTATTATTATTTGTGTTGATTACATTGTTTGCCTCAATGTGATGTGTTGTGTTCATGAACATATGATTTGAAGCATTTTGATGTATTGTTTTATCCCACCTGTGTGCGTCTGTGTTTTCCCATTGGTTTGTGTGTTTGCCTGTGTTGTTTCTACTTTTGTGTTGGCATGGCGTTCCAGAGGAGGAGGGCCGTCCCCGCCGCAGACGAACCCCGCGCTTTCTCTTAAAGCCCTGAGCTCACTGCACACAGGCCACTCTAACCAGACAGGGCCACCAGGTAAAGACGCTAACCAGACAGGGCCACCAGGTAAAGACTCTAACCAGACAGGGCCACCAGGTAAAAACTCTAACCAGACAGGGCCACCAGGTAAAGACGCTAACCAGACAGGGCCACCAGGTAAAAACTCTAACCAGACAGGGCCACCAGGTAAAGACGCTAACCAGACAGGGCCACTAGGTAAAGACTCTAACCAGACAGGGCCAGCAGGTAAAGATGCTAACCAGAGAGGGCCACCAGGTAAAGACTCTAACCAGACAGGGACACCAGGTAAAGACTCTAACCAGACAGGGACACCAGGTAAAGACTCTAACCAGACAGGGACACTAGGTAAAGACTCTAACCAGACAGGGCCAGCAGGTAAAGACTCTAACCAGACAGGGCCACCAGGTAAAGACTCTAACTAGACAGGGACACCAGGTAAAGACTCTAACCAGACAGGGACACTAGGTAAAGACTCTAACCAGACAGGGCCACCAGGTAAAGACTCTAACCAGACAGGGACACCAGGTAAAGACTCTAACCAGACAGGGACACTAGGTAAAGACTCTAACCAGACAGGGCCAGCAGGTAAAGACTCTAACCAGACAGGGCCACCAGGTAAAGACTCTAACCAGACAGGGCCACCAGGTAAAGACTCTAACCAGACAGGGACACTAGGTAAAGACTCTAACCAGACAGGGCCAGCAGGTAAAGACTCTAACCAGACAGGGCCAGTAGGTAAAGACTCTAACCAGACAGGGCCAGCAGGTAAAGACTCTAACCAGACAGGGCCACCAGGTAAAGACTCTAACCAGACAGGGCCAGCAGGTAAAGACTCTAACCAGACAGGGCCACCAGGTAAAGACTCTAACCAGACAGGGCCACCAGGTAAAGACTCTAACCAGACAGGGCCACTAGGTAAAGACTCTAACCAGACAGGGCCAGCAGGTAAAGACTCTAACCAGACAGGGCCAGCAGGTAAAGACTCTAACCAGACAGGGCCAGCAGGTAAAGACTCTAACCAGACAGGGCCACCAGGTAAAGACTCAAACTGTGCCTGACCTACCTTGCACATTCTAACCCGCTGAAGTCCTGGATTCAGCCACTTCACACTAAATGTTGTCTATTTACAAATAATGCTGATTAAAAGTATGAAGCCAAACATGAGGTCACGAGGTCATAACTAGAGCAGGCTGTTTTCCCAAATACTTTTGAAGGCATTATGCCAGGAAGTTTCATGAAATCTAAAATACCAAACCATAATAAAATCTTAAGGCTCATGAAAAGGGTTAGCTTTTTTAAAAGTTTTGTTTTGGCTTCCTCACAATAATTTTTTACCTAAAATGTTTTATGAATAGTTTATTTTCATTCTTTTAATAATTCAAATTATTTAAATGATAAAATAAAATGTTATTTGTCACGTGCGCCGGATACAACAACTGTAAACTTTACCTTGAAATTCTTACCATCTTACCAAGTTCACCACGGTGGTTAAGTGCACGATGAGCTTCATGCATATGCATATGTCCAGGTTGGGCAGGTTTGCTATTTATCGCAACAGTTCTTGTGACAAAAATGTCTAAAAATATGTTTTCACTTTGTCATTATGTGGAATTGTGTATAGATGGTTGAGAAAAAAACCCATATTGAATTAATTGGAATTCAGGTTGTAACGCAACAAAATGTTGAATAAGTCAAGGAGTATGAATACTTTCTGAAGGCACTGTAAAAGCACTTTTGTGCACAAATGTACCGAAGTTCAATGTGCTTCCATCACATTTTCATGGTTTTGGCACACATATTGTTGTGATAAAAAGCATACTTGCACAATCTGGTTTTGGCGCATGCTCTCTAGACAACAGTTTGCTGATAAAGTGGACAGCGTAGGTTATATAATGAGATATGGATAGGAGCGAGATATAAATAGATGATTGGCAGCCAAGCGCCGAACATCATGTCACTAGCATTCAAATAATGGTCCCTACCCTCTAAATGTATTGGAAATAAATGTAAAGGTTATCAGTGTGCTTAACCACCATAAGTTATGAGGTTATGAAATAAGTTAATGAAGTTCATAACTTATTTAATCCTACTGTAAACTCTGCATGATTTTTCACGATTTGGTGGTAGTACAACGTAACATATCATTGCGTGACTCGAAGGTTGCTGCGATATAATGGTTATTATTTCCACCGCAATTGTCGCATAATCTATTTCACCGACAAAAATATTATCCACCCTTGTCTAGTGTATTTTGTTTTGTCGACATTGGGAAATTTTACCGAACAAATGTGCTGTTTCTATCAGGCCGGTCGTGAGTTTTTTTTTTTATGCGTCAGGTAATTAATCAGCATGAAATGGTTGGATGGAAACCTGTTAGTGCCACAGATGCTCTGTCGGTTACCGTTGAGGTAGTGCTTGTTCAAGTCTGTCTTTAGTAATTATTCTCTGCTTGTTTAGATGCTGAGTTGGGGATGGAAGTGTTGGAGCTGTGTGGTGCTCCTTGCCCCAGCCCACCTAAGGAGCAGCTGTGCAGCCACTTCTCTCCACTTCCCCCTCTGGACGACCTGCAGCAGGATCCCTCTCTGAACTGTTCCAGCCCGGGCCACTGTCCCACCTCGCCCCCTGTCCAGCTCCACCCCTCCTCACGGCCCTTCTGCAGCACCCCGTCCCCCCCAGCGGAGCCTCCTCTCCTGGGTTCTGGCTTCTACCAGCTGCAGCTGGAGCCTTTCCTTCCAGATGGCCTGTCCACGGAGCCAGAGGATGGGCCCTCCCAGGGGCTGCAGGTAGACTTCTCCCTGCCCTCCGTACCCCAGCCTTCACCCACCCTTGCCCCCTCAGTCTCTGTCACTTCTGACTTTGGGGCCATCAGCAGTTACCTGTGTCCCTCTGCCCTGTGCCCCCCTCCCGTCCAGCACCCCCGCTCTCTCACCTAGTAAGGGGAGGAAGTAGGGTGTCTTTACCCTGGAGAACATTCCAATAAAACTTGGGTTGTCTGTACTTCTAATTATTGCCTGTTGAAGTAAACTTGGACCAGAGCTTACCCATATGATGGTGTGAAACTCCCCAGGAGAAAAACTGTTTTTACGGGGAGATGGGCCTACCTGTATCATAGTGTTTACTAGGGGGACTCCCACTGCTCACAAGCACAATGGCTTACCTACCTGTCTGTTCTGGAAGGACAGTCGTTCTACAGGGATGTTCCCAGTTCTTAGACAATTCTTAGGTAATGTTGGTACTGGAAAAGCGAACGGCTTGTTGATAGCGCCAAGGCCAAAGCAGTTAGCCTGATGTTCTTTGCAGTGGCCTCCTCCTCTTCCAGAGCATAACTAGAGACAGATTTAACCTCCCTCACTGATTTCCCAACGTTATCTGGGAACAATGAGCAGCAGACAGACAGCATGACCCGGATGCCGTATTATAGCAGTATGTCCACAAGAGATGTTCTCCCTCTATCAGTTCTTAGAAGGCTGTTTCTATGAGCAGTGTTCAGTCTGCATTTGTACGACTCTTCAACCCTCTGACTGTGGACCTCTTAGGTAGGATCAGCTTCCCTGGTTCACTGTGGTCCCACCTCTCTTGAACATCCACAACTGAAACGGAAGGTTTTGTATACAGTCTGTTTAAAAGGAAAGATCTGTATAATAATACCATGAAACAATGCTTTTGAGATTGTCACAATGTTTTTATTTTCTTGTTCCTTGTTGTTCAGAAATGTCTTGGAAGGTTGTTCAGAAATGTCTTGGAAGGTTTGCAATAAGAAACCAGAGTTTGTGATTGGAGTACTTTTGTGTTCTTTCTAGTTTATGTTGACATTTGAAAGGTCTTGTACAGAACCAAACTCTCACAATTTGCCTGACAACCACAGTAGGCACATTAGCCTGTGTTTTGCGCGTTATTGTACATGTTACTGTAGGTAAGTCACTGAATACACAGTTACTCAGGTTTTTTAGCCTCTGGCTTCTTCCATGTATCTCAACTCCTGTTGTTTAAGTATTGAATATTGCCCTGAACCACACATGCAGCCTTGGGTATAACAGTCATTGAAAAAGCCCAATGACATTGAAGGACATTAACCCAAAAGGGGTGTGTTCAAAAGGGTGCAATGTTATGAATGTTGCAGATGGAGAATGTGGTTATATATAGCTATCTATACACTCCCTAGGTTTCACTGATGCTCTACAGTATCCTGCCACTAGAGGATATCGGCTGTGACATAGTCTGAAGAGAGCCTGCCTGCTTCACAAGCCCTGCTCAGGAAGGCCCCGAGAGAATAGGTACCCTGTGCTCTCTGCCCTGACAGCAGGAAAACTCCATGTCTTTATTTATTTTTATAGGTGGGGTCATTCTCTACTCCCTGCTCTGACCTAAACTGCTCTAGATCTGTGTTTTCTTCAACCGTTTACAGGAGGTTCTGGGTGTTGACTATCGGGCAGGAAAGGGAGTAGAAACACTGCCTTTGTCTAGCATTTATATCATACTGCTTCTGTTTATGTTGGTTTGTAATTATAATTATTATATTTTGTAAACAAAAATAACCTATTAAAAATACACATGTTGACAATGAGTCATTACACACACACACACTTTCTTTTAATATCAAAGTGGGGATCAAAAAATGTATTTTCACTAACCCTAAACCCCTAACCCTAAACCCCTAACCCTAAAACTAAACATAACCCTAACTCCTAACACTAATCTTAACCCCTAACCCTTATTGTAACACTAACCCTAAATCTAACCACAGGAGACTGCTGAGGGGAGCACATCTTATAATAACAGATAGGTACTTTATTGATCCCCGAGGGGGAAATTTCTTCCTTCTTAATGTCTGGAACTGAGCAACTGGAATGGCATCAAACACATGGAAACCATGTGTATTTGATACCATTCGACTGATTCCACTCCAGCCATTACCATGAGCCTGTGCTCCCCAATTAAGGTGCCACCATCCATCTGTGAATCTAACCCCGAAGCCTAAACACTTTTGGAACCCAAAAGGATGGTAAAGTTAGACCACACCCACAAGTACTTGAATCCTAGTCTTTAGACTTGAATCAAATGTACAACATTGTACCCACATTAATCTCTCGTGGACAGACTACTAACACATGTTTCTAGTTCTGGGTTAACCAAGATTATACCCAGATGGGCAATAAAATGTGGGTATAGGTTATTCACCATCAACTTGGTTAACATAGAACCCATACTGAATAACCCAAACAGATCTCCTGAGTACTCAGGTACTGGCCTTTCTACTATGGCTACGGTACAACCAGGCTTCAAATTCACCTGGATCTACTGTACATTTCTGCATTCTGTGCTTTTAACATAGTGTTTTCAACTTACATATCTGACACACTTTGACCTAGAAGGTTACATTGTGCATGTTTATTTATACAGGTATTGTTATTCAACTGTCCTCACCTGGGTTTTGAAGCCACAACCTCGTTGTTCCCGGTACTCTAATCTTTCCGCTATGCCACCATGTCCGTGTCCATAGCGGTTATCGGTTAATCTGACTATTCTCATCATTCATATGATTGATTTATTTCAGCAAGTTAGGGCTTTCTGTATAGTTGTCTAATGTTGGTAGGGCATGTTAACCTGTTTTAATGATACTCATGAACGGGTGAAAGCAGAATACATTTCTTCCACGTTTTATGGGTCTAATCATAGAATTACATATATAATATCTAATTAGGATCTCTGTGGGACTAGTCATAAGAACTTTTCAAATGAAGGCATAATACGTTTTTATTGTGGCATGAACACAACCAGTTATGATGTTTTCATCTGATTGTCAAACAATCACGTGTAGGCTCTCGGCTGTTGTTACACATGTTGCTGAAATATGAGAGGTTACTGAAGAGTATAGTCATAACTGGGAGGAGGGGACGGGGGGCTCAGCAGGGAAGTCAGGGAACAGGATGCGCTATACTAGCTAGGTTCTTCGAACTGTCACACGTTTTCACACTGTATATTTAAAGCTCTGCTGTGTGACACTCCGAGGACATCATTAGTGGCAGCAGACCCGTTTTTAATGAGGCATGTTAAGATTTGGTTACACAGGCAAGACAAGCTGCTTATGACCCGTATCTTAGGCCAATAAGAGTCTTCAGATAGGCAACCAGGTCGTTATCTGGACTCGGGGTGCTGGAGGAATAGGTTTTCATCGTAACTCGAGGATGGACGACAGGAGTCTGGCACTTGTGGTTCTTTTTGTTGGACTTCGTATTTGCACTGCTACAGGTGAGTGTTTGTATAACATTTTAGAGTGTTGTGTCTACATAATATTGGAAGTTGGAACAAGTTTTGTTTTTCTTATGAAAGTAAAAAAAAAAAAATACTAGGGTGATGTAAAAATTGCCATGCCGCTACCTACCCAGCTAACAACAAACATTCCCACAACTTTAGAGAACGTTCCCTTAAGTCTCATTAGGTCATTAACTAACGTTTTCATAGGAATGTTCCCTTGATGTGCAAGGATTCCCTTAATGTAAAATAATATAAAATATAAATTACCCAGAATTTGGGTCAGAATTTATCTCAGAATTTAAGATATTATTGTTCTAGACACGTTTCATGGGAACATTGCAATAACATTGTTTCCAGTTTTCTGAGGGTTAGAATATTCCCTCAACGTCCCAAAAATCATACACAGAACATGGTTGCCATGTTCTCAGAACATAAGATATTAATGCTAACATTGCAAGAACATTCATGTGTCCAGTTGTAAGGATGTTGCCTGATGGTCCCAAAGAAATGTTATCCCCAAAAGGTTTATTTCATTACACATCATTATTGCTGTTATTGCTGTTGCCGAGCCAATCAAGGCTCTGATTGGTGAACCACTGATTTGTTCATAGCTATTTGTCTGTTGGCAAGGTTAGGGATACTCACACACACAGTGCTTTTAACATTCAGTGTTTTCAACATACATATTTGACAGCAGTTGCTAAGCGGTGAGGAAGCCAGTCAAGATGCTCTCAATGGTGCAGCTGTCATTTAGTAATGATAGGATGTATTTGAAACTTCACGCACAGTAAAACTTTGGTATGATTTAAAACAATTATTTTATTGATAGGAGTGGGAAAAAAGTAATTAAGCACACCAATAGACGGCATTAACAATAAGTAATTAAATGAAGACGCCACTTCTAAAAGCCTGTTTTACACCACAGCCTGCTGAATTTGCAAGATACATTTTCTTTCATTTTTATTTAGGCATAAATGAAAATGTTGCAGTGACTCGCCCATGGATTCATGTTTCAGCATTGTCTTAATGAAGAGTTTGGCGTTCAAGATCCACCGGTCGTAGTACAGATGAAGCCTGAGCTGGAATGTGAAGCTAACTGAAGCTGTCTAGCTTTAGAAAACCCTGGGTAGATCTAGCTTCCTTCGTATTATAGTATACCTGGTATACTTCAAAGCAGGATCAAGGAGTTAGTTCTGGGGAAAAAAACGATTTATTTCTTTGAAGGATAAGCTTGAAATGGGCAATCTAATTGACTCACCAACCAAAAACACATATCTAACTTTAGCTTTCTTACTGAACCGGTTATTTATCAAAGTTAGCTGGCTAACTTATTACTCCTGCTTTGTAGTATACCCTGCAGAACTAATAACACAGATTTCTGCAACCTACGTCAGGTTAGTGAGGTAAACATATAAGACTGATATATTTAACATTGTCAAGAGCATGTGTGGATAAGTAGCAGCATGCCACATTTACATCACTCTAGTAGTCAATCAAGGTCGCTTATAAAGCTAGTATTTTTTTGTGTGCCAAAATCCTGAACTATCACAAATTCAGGACCTTAATTAAGAGTTTAGTTGCGGAGGAATGCAATACTTTTTTATTGTTTTATTTTCATTGTGTATAGCTACATTTTTTGGAATGTATTGCTTTTTGATTAATTACTTTTCGTATGTTTTTTCTTGATCTTTTATTGCCTTTCAGGACAGTCAACTTAGTGTATGTAAACGTCTGACCCACTGGAATTGTGATATAGTGAATTATAAGTGAAATAATCTGTCTGTAAACAATTGTTGGAAGAATTACTTGTGTCATGCACAAAGTAGATGTCCTAACCGACTTGCCAAAACTATAGTTAACATGAAATCTGTGGAGTGGTTGAAAAATGAGTTTTAATCACTTCAACCTAAGTGTATGTAGACGTCCAACTTCAACTGTATAAATTATATAAGCCTAGCCTAAATAGATTAGTGAGGAATGCACCGTAATATCCAGGAGTATGTAAGAAAGGACTATAATTTGTTGGTATTTCTCGAGGGAGACTGTGGTTTGTTCAGCCAATGGCAAGCAATATCATAGATCAAAACAGATGATTTTGAATGTGCTGTTTCCATATGTGAGCATGAATTAAACATTATTTCTACACAATTTTAATCACCTATATAATTTCTCTCCATGCAGAGTTCTCACTCAGCCCTAGCCAGCCTCGGTGTGTCTTTATTGCCTACGCCAATGTGACCTGCTACTGGACACCCGGACAAGGTTCTCCTCCAGACATACGCTACACACTGCAGGTCAACATGTAAGACACCATCACATGCTACAACATATATGGTACAAGTTAATGGTTGTGATTGTATGAGGCTCCTTAGACAGAGCTAGAAGCAGCATTTTAACACCAATAATTCCTTCAACGTGCATTGTCCTGACTGAGGTTAACAAAGGAAGGATGACATGTTCCAGCAGTTACGCAACCACAGAAGGATTCATTATATTTCAGAGGAAGCTGTTGGGAGGACGGGTCATTGTAATGGAATTGTGTGTGTGTGTGTGTGTGTGTGTGTGTGTGTGTGTGTGTGTGTGTGTGTGTGTGTGTATGCCTATGTGTGTTTGTGCCTGCAGAACCGGGTGCGATGACCCTGTGATCCATCAGTCCCAACTGTGTCAGACAGTTACCCAGACCCACTGCTCTGTTAACGTGACCTATCTGAGCCGCTGCTACTGCATCAGGGTCCTGGCCGACAGCCCTCACACAACAGCCAGCTCACTCAGCCTCTGCCTCAATGCCATAGATGCAGGTAATATACAGTGTCATACAATAGACTATACAGATGAAGGATATTAAGTTGATCACCCTGTTGCAGGAGAATATAGGAAATATAAAACGTGTAGTGTATTTGAAGTTTAAAAAGGCTTCTGAAGTTTGTAATTTCCACTTTGAAATTTCAGATTTGATTTTCCCTTATGAAAAATGTATCAACCTCTACAAAAATATCCATTAATTACAAACCACATAATAATTCACATTTCCCGTGGCTGCAGGACTATTGTCCTGCTGTAGAAAACTGGCACAAATGAAGATCCTACATCTGTACGCACATGTTTTACACACATTACTTACTTTACATCTAACCCTTTGTCTTTCTCTCCCTCCAGTGAAGCTGCCC
The DNA here is from genome assembly GCA_023634145.1 of Thymallus thymallus. Classification (NCBI taxonomy): domain Eukaryota; kingdom Metazoa; phylum Chordata; class Actinopteri; order Salmoniformes; family Salmonidae; genus Thymallus; species Thymallus thymallus. Next base: position 24,951,013 of record CM042392.1, on the reverse strand, counting down.
ACCCCAGTCCTCTCCAATGTGTCAGCAGTGAGAGGCAAACCCAGATGCCTGAAGCTGCAGTGGACTACCAATACCAGCTTCCCGGTGACCAGGAAACATATCTCTGATGGTGCTCTGGTCTACCAGCTGCAGTATAGCACAGAGGAGCATGTGTGTGGCCCACTGTCATCTCCATTCTATCAGTTACCGTAGGACTATATAATGTATACAGTGTGATGTGTATTATATATGTATATCTACAGAGGGTGTTGGAGTTAAGTTGTTGTCTCCATATTGCCATCAGCCTGAGCCCAAGACAGTGAAGGTGGACCTGAGACCTGAGAGAGAGCAGGGTCTCTTCTCCGCCTCCACATGTCTCTTCTCTGCCACTACTCGATATACAGTGATGATGCGTTACCGATACAATAGTACCCTCAGCCACTGGAGCGACTGGAGCACAACACAACAGCAGTGTACAGAGGTGGTAGGTGAGAGAGAGAGAGAGAGAGAGAGAGAGCGAGAGAGAGAGAGAGAGAGAGCGAGAGCGAGCGAGAGAGAGGATAGCGTGGTCTAGTCGCTGCCTCCAGACTGGAAACACCGTTGCAGCATGGGTTTAGGAAAAAGAAAAGTAGAAAAAAAGAAAGCTTGAAGAGATAAAACATTTGCTCATGATGAGAGAGTTCGATGTGCTCATGATGAGAGAGTTCAATGTGCTTTCTAGTAGAAAAATAAAAAAAGGGATGTAGAGTGGAACATTCTATTGTCAGCGTAGTGTACTTTGTTCCTACAGTAGGACTGTAAAAGGGTCAAAGAACAATGATCTGGGAACATCTTTTATCACATCAAAATCTAAAACTGATGATAAACCCCACTTCCTTCTATTCTCCTCATAAAGATCTGTGTGGCTTTTCAAATGACTCTTGTAGAATCATTCTGCTTGTTAAGCTAGAACAGATGTTGATTTCTAGCACATTAAAATGAAGGGAAGAGGAAATTCAGCAATCCCCAAAGAGTTGCTGAATTTCCTCTTCACTTCAGTTCTTTCAGCAATTCATGATCAATTCATGACCCCTGGAGGTAGTGGCAGTGTAGCACATGAAAGGGGCAAACTGTGACATTTACAGTTTTGAAGATTTCAACGTATGCCTCATGAACTTAGTTCAACTGTCTAAACCCCATCAGAACCCCAAATATAAGCTTGTTTAACTCCTTAAACAATGTAATTGTAAACAAACACTGTATAGCCTCAAAACATGGTTTAAACTATCATTTTCATATAATTAATGGTTAGTCCTTGCATCCATAGCTCTTGTCTATGAGTGGTTACATTTCTACAGCTGTTTACAAAAAGCAGGGTGCATGCTTTGTTATTGTTTAAACTGCAGATCTCCCCTCAAAGTCACATGCAAGGTGAAACTGAAAACCAAGTTGGCCATAGTGTGCTTCCTCCTTGACTGCACAGGCTAATGGGAAATGTAGTCTGGGCAGACCATAAATCATATGTAGATAAGAGCAGAAATTGTCTGCTTAAATGAACACATTAGTGTGCATGAATCTTTTATACATCCCCTTCCATGTGTGGCGAGGGAGGTTTTTGAATGGTTGTGGTTATGAGCGTGTTGAAGATACTAGTAATGGTCTGATTGTGTTCTCCCCTCTAGCACCCTCTACTGTCCCTCAGCTATGGAGGACCGTTCAGCCTGTAGGTGGGACAGACATGAGACGAGTGACTCTGCTGTGGAAGGTAAGGTGGCACAGAGGATGCTGGTGGGAGGAGCTATAGGAGGACGGGCTCATTGTAGTGGCTGGAATGAAATAAATGGAATGGCATCAAACACATAAAATATATGGAAAACACGTCTTTGACTCAGTTCCATCAATTCTATTCCAGACATTCAATGAGCCCGTCCTCATATAGCTCCTCCCACCAACCTCCTCTGAGGTGGAACAAGGGCTAGTTATTCTACATTCTATTGTGAAGTGTCTTTATGGGTATTCTTCTATAAGCATTCAGTTTGAGTTGTTGTCCTTGTGTGTCTTGCAGTCCCCACCCAGGAGTCAGGTGAAATGCTCAGACCCGTTGTTTAACGTGTCCTGCTGTACTGAGGGTTCCCAGAATGCACTGCATATAGGGGACTGCAATGCCCTGAGTGTGTCCAACACTTCCTGTCATCTGACCCTTCCCCCTGAGCGCTGCTCCTGCACACTGAGCATGTCCAACACTGCCGGCACCTCTCCCCCAGCTACCATCACCATCCCCAGCACCACGGATACTGGTACACAGACTCTGACTGTATTTGACCATTGACGTCAATACCATTGCGACATATTAAGATGATAGCATTGTGTGGCAGTGTATATACTGATATGAATTTGAACAAATGCCCAGAAACTCATGCATCATTTTATTTCTATTGTGTACAATGTCTGTCCTCTGTAAAATGATTATGTATGTCTTACTGATGGTATGATCTCACAGCAACCAAGGTCCTGGTGGATGTCAGTGTCACAGCATTGGATGATTCCAGACTGGAGGTACGATGGATAGCTCTAGAGTCCCCACTAAGCAGCTTCCTGGTGGAGTGGTGGGCTTTATCTGAGTCAGCTAATTATACTCCATACTGGCAAAGACTGAGCCACAATGCATTCAACATTATTATCACAGGTAAACGGGTTGATTCTTTGCATCAGGTCTTCTATTCTATGTCACAGGGCCTTCCTACTGTATGTGTGCCGGGGGCTGTTCTAGTGGTTGTCCTGCCGCCTCCGACTTGACCAGATATGCTCCTGGAGGCAGCGGTTCTGTCCCCCCATCTATTTCCCAATCTCATATTCTAACCTATACCGATATAACTTCCAAATACTCCACAAAATATGGCCAAAAAACAAATGGGATAATATCCACCACTTAGTAAACAGAAAATGACGGAACGTTTATTGTGGGGCTTACCTTTCCCCATCAAGGCACTCTTGAAGAAAAACTGAGAGATTAACTTGTTGATCCTTTTGCAACCTAATGAAGGCTTAGACCAAATCCAAACACTTTAGCATTTCAGGTTGTCTGTTTATTATGATATAAAAACATGACAAACCAAAATCACATCATCCCTCTGTTTTTCTTCAAGAGTGCCTTGATGGGAAAAGTATTTTTTTATTTAACTAGGCAAGTCAGTTAAGAACAAATTCTTATTTACAATGACGGCCTACACCGGCCAACCTCGGACAATTGTGTGCCACCCTATGGGACTCCCAATCAGGGCCAGTTGTGATAGAGCCTGGATTCGAACCAGGGTGTCTGTAGTGACGCCTCTAGCACTGAGATGCAGTGCCTTAGACCGCTGCGCCACTTGGGAGCCCAAAGTAAACAACAACAACATTTTTTGCTTACTAAGTTGTGGACGTTATACCCTTTGTGTTTCTGCCTGTCATAAGACTACCCTTTTCAAATAGCACCTTCTACCATATTTCCCTGACCTACCAAGTCTTTACCAGTGGAGGCTGCTGAGGGGAGGACGGCTCATAATAATGGCTGGAATGGAGTCAATGGAGTGGTATCAACCACATGGAAACCACGTCTTTGATGTGTTTGATGATATTCCATTGACCCCATTCCAGCCATTATTCAAGTCAAATCAAATCTTATTGGTCACATACACATATTTAGCAGATGTTATTGCGGGTGGAGCGAAATGCTTGTGTTCCTGGCTCCAGCAGTGCAGTAGTATCTAACAATTCACAACAATACACACAAATCTAAAAGAAAAAGAATGGAATTAAGAAATCTATAAATATTAGGACGAGCAATGTAGGAGTGGCATTGACTAAAATACAGTATAATAGACATACAAAATGAGTATAGCAGTATGTAAACATTATTAAAGTTACTAGTGTTCCATTATTAAAGTTACCAGTGATTCCGTGTCTATGTATATAGGGCATCAGCCTATATACATATATAGGTGCAGGGTTGAGTAAGCAGGTGGCTTATTATGACCCGTCCTCCCCTCCGCAGCCTCCTCTGGTCTTTATCCATTCAAGTGTAGTAGCACATTGTTTTTTCTACCCTAAAAATATATACTGAACAAAAATATAAACGCAACATGTAAGGTGTTGGTCCCATTTTTCATGAGCTGAAATAAAAGTTCCCAGAAATGTTCCATACGCACCAAAAGCATATTTCTGTCAAAGAAATGTTCACCGGAGCTGTTGCCAGAGAATTTAATGTTAAATTCTCTACCATTTCTCTACCATTCAACGTCGTTTTAGAGAATTTGTCAGTAACCACGCCAGTTCAGACCACCACATCAGGCTTCTTCTCCTGTGGGATCGTCTGAGACCAGCCAGCCGGACAACTGATGAAACTGTGGGTTTGAACAACCAAAGAATTTCTGCACAAACTTTTAGAAACCATCTCAAGGAAGTTAATCTGTGAGCATGTCGTTCTCAACAGGGTTTTGACCTGACTGCAGTTCGGCGTTGTAACCAACTTCAGTGGGCAAATACTCATCTTTGACGGCCACTGGCACGCTGGAGTGTGCTCTTCACAGATGAATACCGGTTTCAACTGTACATGTGGGCGAGTGGTTTGCTGATATCAACGCTGTGAACAGAGTGCCCCATGGTGGCGGTGAGGTTATGGTATGGGCAAGCATAAGCTACCGACAACAAACACAATTGCATTTTATCGATGGCAATTTGAATGCAAAGAGATACTGTGACGAGATCCTGAGGCCCATTGTCTTGCCATTCATCCGCCGCCATCACCTCATGTTTCAGCATGATAATGCACGGCCCAATGTCGCAATTATCTATCTGTACACAATTCCTGGAAGCTGAAAATATCCCAGTTCTTCCATGGTCTGCATACTCACCAGACATGTCACCCATTGAGTATGTTTGGGATGCTCTGGATCGACATGTACGACAGCGTGTTCCAGTTCCCACCAATATCCAGCAACTTCGCACAGCCATTGAAGTGGAGTAGGACAACATTCCACAATCAACAGCCTGTTCAACTCTATGCGAAGGAGATGTGTCGCGCTGCATGAGGCAAATGGTGGTCACACCAGATAATGACTGGTTTTCTGATCCACGGCCCTACTTCTTTTTTTTTAAGATATCTGTATCCCAGTCATGTGAAATTCATAAATTAGGGTCTAATTTATGTATTTTAATTGGCTGATTTCCTTATATGAACTGTAACTCAGTAAAATCTTTGAAATTGTTGCATGTTGCATTTATATTTTTTGTTCAGTGTATATAAGAAAATGTGCCTATATTTGTTGACGTGATCAGGAAAACCTCTGGGCCCTATTTTTTAAGTATATGTTGTATCTACAAAGACTTGACAGACAAGTATGTGTTGCTGCATGGGATTACATTCTTAAAATGGGTGTGAGTAATGTGCAACCATATACCCGTTGTTGTCAGAGGGCGTGTGGCCGAAACTGTGCTACAGGGTGACTGTGAGGCCTGAGTATGGTGCAGAGACTGGGGAGGAGCTGTCAGTAGAAGCCTACACCAGGCAAGAAGGTAAAACACACAGACAACAACAACCTACTTTATATCCTAGGCTTTAGCTCATTCATTGATTTGTCAGAAGCTGCCACCATAATAAATAACCTTTTATGTGGATGTATTGTACACCTTTATACCCACCCTTTTACACTGACTCTTCAGCCCCCTCTGTTGGCCCCAAGCCAGTGGTGCAGGAGCTGAGCAGCAGTGCTGTTGTCCTGCAGTGGGAGCCTGTTCCTCTGGAGCAAAGGCATGGCTTCATCCGCTACTACAACCTCTACATTCAGAAGGAAGAGGAAACTCCAGAGGTTGTAGTGGTGCCTGGAGACAGGCTGAGGTACCAGTTGAGTGGTTTGTCTGGACTGTACAGGATCTACATGGTGGCTCACACTGATGCAGGAGGGAGTCCTCCTGGTCCAATGCTCAATGTGGCTGTAGGTAAGGATGAAGACAGGCTGAGATGTTGGAACTGTTCTATTGAATTACCTCCATTGGAGTGGACAGTTGTGAATTAATTTGTGTGTGTACATGTGTGTGTGTTCCAATTTAGGGGGAATTGGTTTGGTGGACACCATCCTGTGGTGTTCCATTCCTACTGTGCTCACCGTCCTGATACTGCTGAACTGCCTACAGTGGAGACAGAGGTGAGACAGCCACAGAGAGAGCAGCCTACTAGCAGAGGTCTTGCAATGTCTTACCAGCCTGATGCACTTTGCCATACCCACATGTTTCCCTGGCTGATTAGCAGCAGACTGCAGATGCCTCCACTCAGTCTGTGAGTCTGATAACAGTGTATGTTCTCTTTAGGATAAAGCAGAATCTCTGGCCTAAAGTCCCTGACCCTGCACATAGTAGCCTGTCTGTCTGGAACATCGAGACTAAATACACCACAGTCTTTTTCACTGAGGGGGTGGGTACTTTTATAGTCCTTCCTATCCGGAATCCTTGGGACGTCCTTACACCATTGAAGTTTAAATTTAAAATGGTTAAGGTTGGGGTAAGGACAATAATAATAATAATGTATTTTATTTGAAGCGCTTTTCACAACACCCAAAGTCACTTTACATACACAAGAAAATCAGAAGGACAAAAAGCAATAAAATCACACATTAAAGTAAGTATATAAAAGTACACTAAATATGAGAACATGCTAACAATGGAGAACACTAAATATGAGAACATGCTAACAATGGAGAACACTAAACATGATGACATGCTAACAATGGAGAACACTAAACATGATGACATACTAACCATGGAGAACACTAAACATGATGACATGCTAACCATGGAGAACACTAAACATGATGACATGCTAACAATGGAGAACACTAAACATGATGCCAGACTAACCATGGAGAACACTAAACATGATGACATGCTAACAATGGAGAACACTAAACATGATGACATGCTAACCATGGTGAATACTAAACATGATGACATGCTAACCATGGAGAACACTAAACATGATGACATGCTAACAATGGAGAACACTAAACATGATGCCAGACTAACCATGGAGAACACTAAACATGATGACATGCTAACCATGGAGAACACTAAACATGATGCCAGACTAACCATGGAGAACACTAAACATGATGACATGCTAACCATGGAGAACACTAAACATGATGACATGCTAACCATGGAGAACACTAAGCATGATGCCAGACTAACCATGGAGAACACTAAACATGATGACATGCTAACCATGGAGAATACTAAACATGATGCCAGACTAACCATGGAGAATACTAAACATGATGCCAGACTAACCATGGAGAACACTAAACATGATGCCAGACTAACCATGGAGAACACTAAACATGATGCCAGACTAACCATGGAGAACACTAAACATGATGCCAGACTAACCATGGAGAACACTAAACATGATGCCAGACTAACCATGGAGAACACTAAACATGATGACATGCTAACCATGGAGAACACTAAACATGATGACATGCTAACCATGGAGAACACTAAGCATGATGCCAGACTAACCATGGAGAACACTAAACATGATGCCAGACTAACCATGGAGAACACTAAACATGATGCCAGACTAACCATGGAGAACACTAAACATGATGCCAGACTAACCATGGAGAACACTAAACATGATGACATGCTAACCATGGAGAACACTAAACATGATGACATGCTAACCATGGAGAACACTAAACATGATGACATGCTAACCATGGAGAACACTAAGCATGATGACAGACTAACCATGGAGATTACTAAACATGATGCCAGACTAACCATGGAGATTACTAAACATGATGCCAGACTAACCATGGAGAACACTAAACATGATGCCAGACTAACCATGGAGAACACTAAACATGATGCCAGACTAACCATGGAGAACACTAAACATGATGCCAGACTAACCATGGAGAACACTAAACATGATGACAGACTAACCATGGAGAATACTAAACATGATGCCAGACTAACCATGGAGAACACTAAACATGATGCCAGACTAACCATGGAGATTACTAAACATGATGACAGACTAACCAAGGAGAACACTAAACATGATGACAGACGAACCATGGAGAACACTAAACATGATGACAGACTAACCATGGAGAACACTAAACATGATGCCAGACTAACCATGGAGAATACTAAACATGATGACAGCCTAACCATGGAGAATACTAAACATGATGACAGACTAACCATGGAGAATACTAAACATGATGACAGACTAACCATGGAGAATACTAAACATGATGTCAGACTAACCATGGAGAATACTAAACATGATGACAGACTAACCATGGAGAATACTAAACATGATGACAGACTAACCATGGAGAATACTAAACATGATGACAGACTAACCAAGGAGAACACTAAACATGATGACAGACTAACCATGGAGAATACTAAACATGATGACAGACTAACCATGGAGAATACTAAACATGATGACAGACTAACCATGGAGAATACTAAACATGATGACAGACTAACCAGGGAAGTGAACTAGACAGAGGATAAAAGCTGAAGCTAAAAGCTAAGACAACAGAGAATCCGGGTAAGCCTGTGTGAAGAGGTGTCTTTAGTGTGGAATTTGTGTACGGATTGTGAGGTTCTGACATGGAGAGGCAGGGAGTTCCAGAGTTTCACTGCTAAAAGCCCGGTCTCCCATGGAGAGTAGCCTGGTGCGAGGGATGGTGAGGAGGCCAGTAACGGAGGAGTGCATTGAACAGGTGGGAATGTAGGGGTGCAGGAGGTCAGTAGGGTATGTGGGAACCAGTCCATTGCGTGCTTTGTAGGTGAGCATGAGCAATTTGAAGATGATCCTGTATTGAATTGGAGAATGACAATGCATGTCAGAGCAAAAAAAAAGCCATAAGGTCGAATTAATTGTTTGTAGCGCTCAGAGACAGGATTGTGTCGAGGCACAGGTCTGGGGAAGGGTAACAAAAAATGTCTGCAGCATTGAAGGTCCCCAAGAACACAGTGGCCTCCATCATTCTTAAATGGAGAAGTTTGGAACCACCAAGACTCTTCCTAGAGCTGCCTCCCCCCCACCCCCGGCCAAACTGAGCAAACTGAGCAACCAAGAACCCGATGGTCACTCCAGAGTTCCTCTGTAGAGATGGGAGAACCTTCCAGAAGGACAACCATCTCTGCAGTACGCCACTCCTCAGTAAAAGGCACATGACAGCCGCTTTTAGTTTGCCAAAAGGCACGTAAAGGACTCTCAGACCATGAGAAACAATATTATCTGGTCTGATGAAACCAAGATTAAACTCTTTGGCCTGAATGCCAAGCGTCACGTCTGGAGTAAACCTGGCACCATCCCTATGGTGAAGAGCATGGTGGTGGCAGCATCATGCTGTGGGGATGTTTTTCAGCTGCAGGGACTGGGAGACTAGTTAGGATCGAGGGAAAGATGAACGGAGCAAAGTACAGAGAGATCCTTGATGAAAACCTGCTCCAGAGCGAATGTTCACCTTCCAACCGGACAACAACCCTAAGCACACAGCCAAGACAACGCAGGAGTGGCTTCGAGACAAGTCTCTGAATGTCCTTAAGTGGCCCAGCCAGAGCCCTGACTTGAACCCGATCTAACATCTCTGGAGAGACCTGAAAATAGCTGTGCAGTACTATTAAAATAAATGTGTACTTGCACTTGAGTGTCACGTACCAGTAAGAAAGGGTGACTGTTGGTAGATAGTCTCGACTTTGTTATGAAAGGAGGTCAGAAAACTGTCACAGATGGTGGTTGTGAGAGAGGGGTTGTCCAATGGGTGGAGAAGTTTGTTGATCGGCTGATGTAAAAAGGGCTTTATAAATCAATTTGATTGAAGAGCACTCTTCCTTGTTCATTCCATATGATGTTGGAGAAAAGGTAGATTTAGTTGTGGCAAGTGAGTCCTTGTAGTTGTGAATATGGTCTTTGTAGGCCTCCTTATGGACAATGAGCCCTGTTCCGTTTGTAGAGCCGTTCTAGTTGTCATCCTGTGGCTTTCATGGCACATATCTCAGGAGTGTACCATGGCGCTAGAATGTTGAAGGAGACCACCCTCCTTTTAAGGGGGAAAAGAACATCCTGGTGGGAGGAGAGTTCACTGTTGTAGTGAGCCACCAAGTCAGTCACTACATGAGGGTTAGGGGGGTCATGTGATTGCAGGTAGGGGTTAAGGTTAGGGTTTAGGGTAGGGATGTCCCAAGGATCAACCATTGCATACTTTTAAATACCAGATGGCAAAATTGTACTGTGTCCTAGAAAATCTACTGTACATATCTGTAGACAAATGATCTCATTGAAGATCTCTGGAAGTCCAAACAAAAATACACAGAGGACTATTTTAGTGAAGCATTTTTTTCATTTATTACTCTGTAGTGCATGTTTATGCTATTATTTGTCTAACCAATAAAACATGCTCTAAGTTATTCTCTTTATTTTTCAGAATCTCGGAGGAAAAAACACAATTTCAAATACAGCCCAGTGTCCACACTCATCCAGTAGGGGGCAGAAACCTATTAATGTTGATTGTAAGTGATATAATTTATTAGGACGTCTGAACCCTGTTATATGTCCTGAATTTGTTTATGTTATAGCACTCTGTGAGGTTTTCATTGGCAGCTGTACTTTGAATATTGTTTTAATCCAATCAAGTTTCATTGTGACCTGGCAACTAAAAATAAAGCCGACTGATGCATGTCTAACTCCTGGTACCTAGCTACTGCAGTTTATTTTAAGAGCTGCTGTGTTATAAGAGAGTCTAGAAGGCTGTCACACCAAGCTAGAACATAGTCTACCCCCAGGTCTGGTGCTGATGAAGAAACAGAAACACAAGTTATCCCAGTTCCTCTGAGTCCTGCTGTTGCTTGGTCATGTTAATTCTACAGTCCCAGCAGGACTTGTAAAACTCATTTTGGTTTTGTAAGACTGGAAGTTTTGTCCTTTTTCACAGAGTTTTCATGTTTCCACATATTGAGTCCAGTACTCAGTGTGGGTCCACCCCATGAGGTGCTCATTGGCCATTGGACATAAACATTACACAAAAAGATGGAAATCGCAAATTCAACAATGAGTGGTTTGGAAAGAATCAGTGACAGTCGCTAACTGCAAGCATTGCAAAACAATCATTAGCCTGCTATTCGGTGGAGTGGCTGTGTGGTCCCATATCTGGAATTAAGGGTCTCTTTTCCAAGTTTAAAATGATAAACATTCAACATCTGTGTTAACGAGACAATCACTGACATGATGGCAGCTGGTCCTTTTGTGGCAGGCCTGAAATGCAGTGGAAATGTTTTTTGGGGATTAAGTTAATTTTCATGGCAAAGAGGGACTTTGCAACTAATTGCAATTCATCTGATCACTCTTCATGACATTCTGGAGTATATGCAAATTGCCATCATCAACACTGATGCAGCAAACTTTGTGGAGACCAATACTTGTCATTCTCAAACCCTTTGGCCAGGACTGTATGCTGCTGCATAAGTTATGTAATATGCCAGGGAGATATGTATACTGTAGCTAAGAAAGTAATACTAAGTGTATGTTGTGTAGTAAGCTGTTAGTAGCCCATGTGCCTCCCCCTGTTTTTGATCAATTTAATCATTGAATATTGTTAGAGGTTTCATTGTCTGCTTATATGCCCCCTTTATTTATCCTACGGTTCTGACTTGGTGTACAGGGAGAACACTAAGAAAGGCCCATGTTCTGAATTCTGTCGTTGTACATTTCAAAAGTGCAAAAAAAATAGTTATATTTACTACGTCCATCCGAGCTCACTCATTAATGTCTTAATCGAAATTACAGATTGCCTCTTATCGGCTTGTCGTCCCCTTATGCCATAGTTTGTACATCTCAATTGTCATTAGAAACCACATTTGTTTAAGCAAGTCAGCCATATCAGCTGTTTTTTAAGGCAGTAAATGAGGCTGGTAGGATGTTGGGATTGCTGTTGGGACAGTTACATGTAGGGCACCGTTTGTCACCGTTATGGTGCAATTCATGTATTGTTAATGTCGTGTAGTGGCTTTTCTGGCATGTATCCCACTTGTTTGCTTTTTTTCCCCACGAAGATTTACATGCTACAATTGCCACTGAGGCTTTCAATATTTTCACATAAAGTAGTTTCCACCACGATTTATAGAGTAATACATTTTACAGATGCAAACAAATACCACATTTTCTAGCATATTTTGTTTTGTCAACATTTGGAAAGTTCACAGACAAATTTGCTATTTCCATCGTGCCATTTTTTATCGACATGCACTTTACTTGTATAAAAAGGTTGACTGGGAACCTGGCTAGTGTCAATCTTACCTTTCAAACGTCGCACGTTGAATTAACTAGTTCCAAGTTCCCAGTTGTTTTGAACGCCGCACAAAATACTGCAAGGAAGTGGGAAGGAGGGATCAGTGGCGTGGTGTGTGGAGTGGGTTGTATTGGTTTGTCAGACGCCTCAACTACTGTAAAAACGTTTTCTTTTTCAGTCCTGTCGCCATAACCAAAATATGCGCGCAAAGGGCGCAATAGTTTAAAACTGTAGCCGATTGAGATGATTAGAGTCTACATTTGGAAGACAAAATTGCATAGGCCCACCTAGGTAACAGCATGGGCAGGTAAGGAAGTAGCCTTCCGGAAAACTCGCAATACAGGTTGGCAGTTTGCATACGGCACTCGTAAAGTAAGTTTTCAAACAAGTTTCTGAAACAACTACAGCCTCCATCAACAGAAGAAAATGAAGGATTTTAGAAAAAAGAAGCTGTATGTCTTGGTGGACGTGCTGTGCGTGGTAGTGGGTAAGTACAGTAGCTACAGTGTATACATTTCACACTGCGCTTGAACAAAGACAGGACACTATACTAGGCAGGCTGCGTAAGCAGAACTATTCATATACAGTCATTGGAACTAACGTGTCTGTGCCTAGGTAACATTGATTTGAGTTTTAGACTGATGAAAAACTATTGGACATGCAATGAAAAAGGTATCCAGATCGCTACCAATATAATTATTCCTCATCATGGTTAATTAATGGGGCAAATAACAATTTGTTTACTGTAGATTTAACTGATTTAGTCACGTTTTATTACATAATTAAGTCGAGCTGTAGGTCTACTATTCATCAAAAAAATTAGAATGCTCAAATATGTGCGCCCTAGAGACAAGTCTGATAAAGTTGGTGGACTGTGAAAGAGTCAAATTAAGTTTTTGGGTTAACCCATTCTCCCGTTCATACTGATTATAACACAGTAGTAGAGAATAAGATGTGAGTAGCTTGTTTTTAATGTCAGTCTGTCTCCGCTCCAGACCATGATCACCTCCATACATGCAAATGTGTCCAGATGACATAATGCAATATTAAATTGCACCATGGTAAAACAGGTAAAGCTAATTTGGATCATGGACCTTTATCTGCTGTACTGAGTGACAGGAAGCTCAATGTTTGTTTATGGAAATGTAATATGCATGTGTATGCTCCCTTATCCCTGTTTTCCTCAATTTGGCCTTCCCAAAATCCCTCGAAGAATGTGCCTCTTTTTCACATTCAAGGCATTTTCAAGGATATTGCTTGCACATGTGCATGACAGACCAGCTACCTCAATACTGAATGACTTCAATATGAACTCTGGCTGAGCATTTAAAGTGCAGACTGTGTCAATTAATATAAATGATAGGGCAGTGCAAATGTGACAGTGGCTTGAGGTGAAGCTATAGAAGTTCATACATTGTCGTCCAATCATCCACTCTGACGTATCTATTATTGTGTAGCACTTTGCCGATACATGTCAACTTGGCCAATCAGTCCCTACTCCATAGAGATGGGTTTCCCAACTCTGGTCATCAGGTGCATCCAACGGTACACATTTTTATTGTAGCCCCGGACAAACACACCTGATTCAACTCATTGAGGGCTTGAATAAAGTGTTTTTGTCCAGGGCTACAATAAAAATGTGTACTGTTGGCAGTACTTGAGAAAGGGAGTTGGGAAACACTGCTTAGTGTTAGGTTCCCCATCTGTCAAGGATCCAATGTGAGAGTGTTGTTACACAGGGGGTGTATGATAACTGATAACTGCACTTACACTTGGCAGACTATGATTGCTTAATTGTCTGGCCTTTGTCGGCACATTCCCGCGTTGATGTTATTGTTGCTGTTGTTCAGTGTGGTAGGAGAGCAGAATGGTTAATGCCTGTTGGGACCTGCTCCAGGGCAGCTGATCCATCCCACTATGGGATTCTAGCGGTGAGAACATCAGACCGACTGCTACATAGAGAGAGTCTGTCTGGCCCCCCTAATGAACTCTGAAGCCCACCATGTCACAAGTCTTGGCTTAAATTCTCTTAGATGATCCACCTCACCCCATGCACCCTCCAAAGAAAGGAAAAACAAGTCAAATCCATGCTCCTGATCTTAGCAAAGAATAAAGTTTGTTTTTAGGCACAGGACACGCTAGTTATGGTGTGGCCTTTGTTCCACCACAAAAATGTATTGAAATGCACTCCACTGCCCAATCCCATAGCAATACTATGAGAACAATGTTTTTGCTGGCTTGCCGTAGGACATAAATTGTTAGAAGTAAAAATAAAACCATGGGGAAGTTGATATAAAGGGAGCAGTGATGTGGTCTGTAGTTTAATTATTAGAAGGTTACTGTGAAGTGTGAATGAATGTTATTGCAACAAGTCAGAACCACAAGAGGTGCTATCCATTCCCCAGGGTTAACCTCTGATGTAGGCTATTACTTTTAAATAACATTACACTAAGCTCTGTAGATATAATCACACTGTAATATAGCTGGTAAATGCTTATCCTGCCCAGTGCTTAGCCATGGTCAAACTATCAAAAGCTGGTGTGGTGACCATGGGTAATTTCCATTTTTAATGGACCCATGAGCACCAACATGTGAAGTTCATAGGAGTATATCAAATTTGGTGTCAAATGAAAGCTACGGGTCTATATTTTGGGGAAATGAAGGCATAGATACATTTTTCAACCATTTTCCATTTTAAACATTTGTAATGGCTTTGATTTCTGGTAAAACAGATGGAAAAGGAGTCTTTAGAAACCATCTTCCAGAAAAAGTATCAAGGTATTACAAATGCATCAAAACACAAAAATGTTGAAGTAAAGACCACTGCATTTAAGAAACATTGCCTTGTGCCGAAATTTTCAAATTTCTCTCCCTCATGAGGGAGGATTATGAAAGTTCACAGAAGTAACAAGTAAAGGTAGACCTACCAATTTGTTATAGTGTTAATGAATTATTACGTGATTAAAACTCAATTCTGTTACCAAATCGGTAACAAAATGACCAAAAAGTCAGTAACAGAATTACAGCAATTGAATTGGCTACAATGGGAAATCATAGTAGTCACAAACACAGTTGGATAACCTGCTACTGCCCTCTCTTCCACTGGCATACTGTTTATGTTCCGCTTATAACGTTTTTCTTTCTCTTTCTGTCGTTTGGTTGTCAAAGCCAGAGTGAAAACCCGGCATGAGCCCCCTCTCTTTCCATTTACTGTAACCAGCATTCCCACCCACTGAGAACCAACAGACACCGGACATCCATAGATGGTGAAAAGTAGTTTTCAACATCCACAGACGTCATTTTTTGGTCCGGTCCGGAATGGCCTTGATTTTGCCCAAACATAGACGTCCATGATTGTTGACTGGACCAAATGTGAACCAATCATAGACGTCTATGTTTCACAAGTTTGGACATTACAGTACAGTAGAGTCGAGTATAGTACCGTAGAGCACACTAGAGTTTAGTACAGAATAATGAACTCTACTGAAATGTACTGACCTCTACTGTACTGTACTGTGCTATACTGTGATGTCCAAACTTGTGAAACAAAGCCTATAATTGGTTCAGATTTGGTCCAAAATAACCAGATTTGGTCTTGTTTGGGGGCAGAGCTCATTAGAATAATAGCCATATATGCAAAGGATGAAATTGGACATTTTTTTGGAAGTCTTTGGTGTCTACTAGCATGCTAGCAGTTACCATAGACTTACTGTCATTGCGCTAACACTAGTTAGCAACTTTCTTCAAACTGCAAGCAGAGACACAAATTGTATACACAGGTTAATCTGACTCTGGGGAAGTAGATAAAGGGCTTGATTGCCAAAATCTTGAAGTATCCCTTCAATTGTTAGCAATTAGAGTTTTTGGAAGATTTTACTGTATCTCTGTTACCGAACTTTGCATCTGCTCATTTCTTCCAGTAAACGTGTTTTTGTGGAATGTTCTGTGTAAATTGTTCAAAGTAGTCTTAGTGCATAGAGTTTTTTTGTTTGGCTCAGCGTAATTCCATTATTGTGGAATTGCCGCATGACAAAGAGGCAGTTTCAAAGTCACTAGTTGGGGAGGCCTCACAAGCCCCCTGCTTTACAACCAAGAAACACCCATGCTAGGGTTTCACTGTGGGATTAGATGTTCCTCAGACAATAAGACTATGCTTCAGAGAGGTTTCTCTCTCATGTTTATGTCCTAGATGGCCTCAGCGGCTTGTAAGTAATCTGTAGATACCCAGTTTCTGGAGATACTCAAATATCTGCCCTAGTTTAGGCTTGAGTTTGACATTCAATATAGGCTCCTCACTCCCACCCCTCTCAAAACCTCTTTCTCTCCCTCCCTCTCTTCTGTCTGTGTAAACCTACACTCAGCACAAATAGACAGTGGGTGTTGGCTCAGTGCACAGAGGAAGGGCTGGGGTTAACCTATCCCTGTCTGAAGTTTTCATAGGTAGCACTACAGAGAGGCCAGCAGAGCAGAATAACATGGTCTATATTTACAGCTGTACTCTGTGCTTCAGTCCATATGAATAGCTTTGTGCTGTTTCTTATGAATAAAGTGTATTCTGAGCAAGGCAGAGGTTACACTCACCACACACTCTCCAGAGCTGAGGATATGAGTGTATGACTCCGTTAGGTCTTCACATGCATACTACTGTACCCCCAGGTGCTTAGCACGGTTACAGAGGGACACGTGAGGAGGTGCCAGGAAAATACCGCACGGCTCTCCAGAGGTTGGTGCGGTCAGCCCAACGTATCACCGGGGGCACACTGCCTGCCCTCCAGGTCATCTACAGCACCCGGTGTCACAGGAATGTCAGGAAGATCATCAAGGACCCCGGCCACTCGAGCCACGGCCTGTTCACCCCGCTACCATCTAGAATGGAGGAGACAGTACAGGTGCATCAAACCTTGGAACAAGAGACCGCTTCTATCGCCAGACCATCAGACTGTTGAACAGTCACCACTAGCCAGCCTCCGCCCCGACCCTGATCAGTCTCTCACATCCCATTTGGCCAAAAAGCAACAAATGTGAAGTTTTGGAATGACCTAGTCAAAGTCCAGACCTTATCCCAATTGAGATGTTGTGGCAGGACTTGAAATAAGTAGTTCATGCTTGAACACCCACAAATGTCGCTGAGTTAAAGCAGTTCTGCATGGAAGAGTGGAGCAGAATTCCTCCACAGCGACGTGAAAAAACTGATGAACAACTACAGAAAGCGTTTGGTTGGAGTACATTGCAGCTAAAGGAGGCACAACATGTTATTGAGTGTAAGGGGGCAATTACTTTTTCGCACAGGTGTTGCATAACTTTCTTTATTAAATAAATTAAATAAGGATGTAATTGTTGGGTTATTTGTCCCCTTTATCTAATATTAGGTTTTGGTTGAAGATCTGATAACATTCAGTATAAAACATATGCAAAAGTAGAGAACATTAGAAAGGGGGCAAATACTTTTTCACAGCACTGTAGCTACTGCTGTACACAACTTTTACTGTCCTTACTGTCTATGCACACCATTATATACATATATACACTGAGTGGACAAAACCGGATACAGGCTTCAATAAGCCTCGAGTTTGCCAGCATTTCCATTTTGTTTTCAATCGGCTGCCAAATGTGAACATTCCTACCAAATAGGATTTTGAATTGAATGGCTGTGTGTGGAGACAGATTCCATGTCATACTGTCTAAAACATTTCCAGTTGTACAGTAACGGCAGCCATGCACACAGTAGCCCTCAAGCACAAGTTTGGTTTTATTAGAAATGCATGGCCATGTACATTGAGTATACAAAACATTAAGGACACCTGCTCTTTCCATGACATAGACTGACCAGGTGAATCCAGGTGAAAGCTATGATCCCTTATTGATGTCACCTGTTAAATCCACTTAAATCAGTGTATATGAAGGGGAGGAGACAGGTTAAATAATACTTTTTAAGCCTTGAGACAACTGAGACATGGATTGTGTATGTGTGCCATTCAGAGGGTGAATGGGCAAGATAAATGATTTAAGTGCTTTTGAACGTGGTATGGTAGTAGGTGCCAGACTCACTGGTTTGAGTGTGTCAATAACTGCAATGCTGCTGGGTGTTTCCCACTCATGTGTATCTAGAATGGTCCACTCAAAGAACATGCAGCCAATTTGACACAACTGTGGAAAGCATTGGAGTCAACATGGGCCAGCATCCCTGTGGAGCACTTTCGACACCTTGCAGAGTCCATGCCCTGACACATTTAGGCTGTTCTGAGGGCAAAGGGGGTGCAACTCAATATTAGGAAGGTGTTTTGTACAGTCAGTGTATTTATCTATATTCCAGACTCTGACATTGCTCGTTCTGATATTTCTTAACTTAATAAATGTTGTGAATTTGTGTGTATTGTTCAGTATTGCTGCAATGTTGAAGCTAGAAACAAGCATTTTGCTGCACCTGCGATAACATTTGCAAAATATGTGTATGCGACCAATAAAATCTGATTTGAATCTTAGTGTCATCTGTAAGAAAGCTTTTCTATCCGTGTTAAATAGGGTTTCACATTTTGGGGAATATTCAGAGGTGGAAACTTTCCGTGGGAATTAACGGGAATATATGGGAATTAACCAAAATATATGCAAATTAATATTGATACCATTTAAATGTTTTTTTGCTTTTTATATATTTACCATATTATATGGAGACAGAAACATAAACATTTTACCTTATCATAAGTAGACATTGCAAATGATTAAATCCTTCCAATAGAAAAAAAATATATATATATTTAGTTACGAATTGAACTTTAATTGAATGAGTTGACTCTTCACATGGGATGATATCACTGAACAACAAAAGAAAGGGAATATTGAATGATCCCCAATGTTCCATCGCATTTTTTCTACATTTTCAACATAAATCTGTAAAATGATAGTCTAGAAACTAAAGCTTTGGTTGTCTTCCTCTCAGGCTTCTATGTCTTCTCCCTGTACCTCCTCAATGTCCACCTCTTGAACATCAGACTCAGGCCTCATCTTCACAGTCACTTTCCAACCTTGTTGAGGATGGCTGGTTGTCAGGTTTAAAAAGCCTCAATTTGGCCCAGATGGCCACCAATTTTCAACCCTTGTATTGGTCAGCCTGTTGCATGCGTTGGTGTGTGTGTTCCCAAACAAGGACCAGTTGCCCTCTGAGGCGGCTGATATTGGTGGGATTTGGAGGAAGATGGAGGCAACGGGGGGAAAAGCCTCAGATCTACAAAGTCCCTTCCACCAGGTGGCTGATGAGATATGTTGGCACGACTGCCATATTGCCTTTCTATCCCAAAGCCCTTGCTTGGAAGTGTACTTCGCCAAGAACCTTGCCCTCATCCAGGCCAAGGTGGCGATACACGGTAGTGATGACACCATAGGCCTTGTTGATCTCTGCACCAGACAGGATGCTCTTGCCAGCATACTTGGGGTCCAACATGTACGCTGCGGCATGTATGGGCTTCAGGCAGAAGTCACACTTTTTGATGTATTTCAGAACTGCAGTTTCCTCTGCTTGGAGCAACAGTGAAGTGGGCAGGGCAGTACGGATTTCTTCTCTTACACCTGCAAGCAGAGTCTGAACATCAGACAGGATGGCATTGTCTCCCTCAATCCGTGCAATAGCTACTGCTATAGGTTTCAGGGGTTTCAGGCTGCTTACCACTCTCTCCCAAAATACATCATCCAGGAGGATCCTCTTGATGGGGCTGTCCATATCGGCAGACTGTGATATGGCCATTTCTTGGAGAGACTCCTTCCCCTCCAGGAGACTGTCAAACATGATGACAACACCACCCCAACGAGTGTTGCTGGGCAGCTTCAATGTGGTGCTCTTATTCTTCTCACTTTTCTTGGTGAGGTAGATTGCTGCTATAACTTGATGACCCTTCACATACCTAACCATTGCCTTGGCTCTCTTGTAGAGTGTATCCATTGTTTTCAGTGCCACGATGTCCTTGAGGAGCAGATTCAATGCATAAGCAGCACAGCCAATGGGTGTTATGTGAGGGTAGGACTCCTCCACTTTAGACCAAACAGCCTTCATGTTCGCAGCATTGTCTGTCACCAGTGCAAATACCTTCTGTTGTCCAAGGTCATTAATGACTTCCTTCAGCTCATATGCAATGTAGAGACCGGTGTGTCTGTTGTCCCTTGTGCCTGTTTTCTTGTAGAATACTGGTTGAGGGGTGGAGATGATGTAGTTAATTATTCCTTGCCCACGAACATTCAACCACCCATCAGAGATGATTGCAATACAGTCTGCTTTCTCTATGATTTGCTTGACCTTCACTTGAACTCTGCATCCAGCAAATGAGTAGATAAAGCATGTCTGGTTGGAGGGGTGTATGCTGGGCAAAGAACATTCAGAAATCTCTTCCAATACATATTGCCTGCTTGCATCAGAGGTGAACCAGTTGCATACACAACTCGAGCAAGACATTCATCAGCATTTCTCTGACTACTTTCCTCCATTGAGTAAAAAGAAAATTCTGATTCCAGGAGGACCATAAGCTCTTGCTATCTATAAGGTGTCTGATTCATAATTTTCTCCTCGAATAGAAGTAGAGGGACTTTTGTCAGAGGTTGCTTGTTGTGAGTACTGAGGGAACTTTATGCACTTGGCAAGATGGTTATGCATCTTTGTTGCATTCTTCACATATGATTTGGCACAGTATTTGCACATGTACACAGCTTTTCCTTCTACATTAGCTGCAATGAAATGTCTCCACACATCAGATAGTGCCCATGGCATTTTCCTGTAAAGATTAGAAAAAAATGAGTAAAAAAAAACCAAATACAATTCCATGTACAGATAAATAGTTAAGCAGATAGATTAAACAACTCCTTTGTAAGATACATTTTTTTTTTTATTAAACATGTATGGAAACTGGTGAATTAACACTCCTCAGTTAGCAAGCTAAAACCCACATGGTAGCAAAAACTATCTAGCAGAAATTGTTAACAAGTTAGAAATGATTTAAACACACTTTGCTGTAGTCTACTATTTACTAGTTAACAAAAAATCATGTATGTCATATAAAATATATTCACCCCTCCCAGTATTGTAATCAAAACTTACCAGAAAGCATGTAGTCCTTGGCTTAGACAGTGTAGTAGTGTGGGCTCAATAGCATCTCATTAGTGTGCAAGATCTTGAGAATCAGCTGCACTGCACATGTGATGGAAGAATGCACTGTGCATGCAGAGGGTTGCAATTCCATTGAATTGGGGATAGTTTAACCACAATATGCCACAAGACCTAGAATTGCCTTGTGTATCCCACAAAAAAAGGTTCACTGTTATAAGCTAACTTTTTTGATGAATTTAAGCAAAATTCCCCAAATTCCAGGGCTTAACTTCCCATGGAAAATGTCCGTAAAAATGTGATCCTTTGCAACCCTAGTGTTAAATAGGATAGTACTGGAAAAATGTTGGGAAAAGGATTTGACTCAATAAAATATGGTCCCATGTTCTTTGACCTGACTGCCCTGGAGTTTAAAGTGGTTGAAGGAGGCTTGTGAAGGAAACTATGCAGCTTGTCTCTGAGGACTGAGGAAAAAGGCATTGTCATGAGTTCTCCAACTGTTTCCACTCACTGAGAAATGTACTGATGACAGCAGAGGGAATATTGCTCCCAGGGCACTTGAGGTGGACAAACACACTTAGATGGGTTTGTTTAGTGACGTAGATTTAGCAACCAATGACCTTAAACTCTACATTTTAAGGATTTGATACTTTTGGATTATATGGAATAGAGAAGAGTAACTTAAATAGTTTCTTAACCTTTTTATACCATAATATCTATAGCACCCAGATGTATAATCAAAATGTGTTGTCCGGTGTATTTGTTTGATCTAAGAAAAGTCTGACTATTCCCCAGACCAGATTTAACTTCCCTCCATCCGCACTACTTGGTGCTCAGAATGCGTTAATGATGAGAACGAGAAAAACGGGCATTAGAAAGCAAAAGGTAGCTGGATTTTGTGTGACTGATTGGGGAAGTTGGGTGTTTCTAGTGTGAATTAGAATTCCAGATCCAAATGCAGAGGTTGTATTCTCAGCACATACCTTCCACATTAGTCAGTCTAGCCTGCCAGAGGAGAGGACAGAGCAGAGTAGACTGTGGGGCTGGGAGAAGGGCCCTGGTCCACACACTACACAGTGAGGGAAGAAGACACTGAGAGAGACATTTAATGAAGGGCTCTACACAGTCTACGCAAACGGAGCCGAAAGAGTTCCGTTTGCGTCGTGTTCCAAATGTTAAGTCGCACAAATGTACGTTGAACCACAGTACCAGTGAAAAGTTTGGACACACCTACTTATTTGAGGGTTTTTCTTTAAATTGTACTATTTTCTACATTGTACATTGTAGTCACCTGGAATGGATTTAAATTAACAGGTGTGCCTTGTTAAAGTTAATTTGTGGAACTTCTTTCCTTCTTAATGCCTTTGAGCCAATCAGTTGTGTTGTGACAAGGTAGTGGTGGTATACAGAAGATAGCCCTATTTTGTAAGTCCATATTATGGCAAGAACAGCTCAAATAAGTAAAGAGAAATGGCAGTCCATCATTACTTTAAGACATGAAGGTCAGTCAATCTGGGAAATGTCAAGAACTTTGAAAGTTTCTTCAAGGTTAGTCGCAAAAAACATGAAGCGCTATGATGAAGCTGGCTCTCATGAGGACCGCCACAGGAAAGGAAGACCCAGAGTGACCTCTGCTGCAGAGGATAAGTTCATTAGAGTTAACTGCACCTCAGATTGCAGCCCAAATAAATGCTTCACAGAGTTCAAGTAATAGACACATCTCAACATCAACTGTTCAGATGAGACTGCATGAATCAGGCCTTCATGGTCGCTGCAAAGAAAACCACTACTAAAAGACACCAATAAGAAAACTTGCTTGGGCCAAGAAACACGAGCAATAGACCGGTGGAAATCTGTCCTTTGGTCTGATGAGTCCAAATTTTAGATTTTTGGTTCCAACCACCGTGTTTTTGTGAGACGCAGAGTAGGTGAACGGATGATCTCTGCATGTGTCGTTCCCACGGTGAAGCATGGAGGAGGAGGTGTGATGGTGTGGGGGTGCTTTGCTGGTGACACTGTGATTTATTTAGAATTCAAGGCACACTTAACCAGCATGGCTACCACAGCATTCTGCAGCGATATGCCATCCCATCTGGTTTGAGCTTAGTGGGACTGTCGTTTGTTTTTCAACAGGTCAATAACCCGAAACGCACCTCCAGGCTGTGTAAGGGATATTTGACCAAGAAGGAGGGGGATGGAGTGCTGCATCAGCTGACCTAGCCTACACAATCCCCCAACCTCAACCCAATTGAGATGGTTTCTGATGAGTTGGTCAGCAGTGAAGAAAAAGTAGCCAACAAGTGCTTAGCATATGTAGGACCTCCTTCAAGACTGTTGGAAAAGCATTCCTCATGAAGCTGGTTGAGAGAATCCCAAGCGTGTGCAAAGTTGTCATCAACGCAAAGTGTTGCTACTTTGAAGAATATGACATTTGTTTAACTTTTTTTGGTTACTACATGATTTCATATGTGTTATTACATAGTTTTGATGTCTTCACTATTAATCTACAATGTAGAAAAGAGATAATAAACAACCCTTCAATGAGTAGGTGTCAGGCTCTGGCCATAGAGAAGCTTTGCTTCTCTATATTTCTATGGTCAGAGTCTGGCAGATCTATTATTTCTACGTCTGTGTGGTGTTGTGTGTGGGATCCCTAAATAGAGGCAGCTGCTAGGCATTACCTCTAATTAGGGATCTTACTTATATGTCTGTGTTCCACTCCGTTGGCGTGGTTCATTGTCGTATGTTATGTTGTCTCGTGTTCGTGCTACGTGTGTTAATTATTAGCATTTGTTATTTTGTATAGTTCGTCAGTTCATTTAATAAATATGTCGAACTATGGATACGCTGCGCCTTGGTCTCTCTACACACCCGAACGTGACAGAATGAACCACCACCCGACCAAGCAGCGATATACTGGAGCAAAGGAGAGAAAAGGAAGACAGCGGCGTAATCGTGGATACGGAGGTAAAGGAGCCCGTAGTCAACCCCAGGAAAATTTCGGGGGGGTCTATGGGGGTGGTCTGGTTTGGAGGAGGACAAGCCAGTACCACTCTCCATCTGGGATACACTGTGCCCGAAATATAAATGGGGGGCGCAAAGTGTTGAAGAGGAGGAGTATTTGGAGAGACATTTTGGAGACGTTTTGGAGGAGATGTGGGAGATAGCGGAGGAAGTAGAAAGGGAAATGTCGGAATGGAATTATCCGTGTCCAGTCGCATACTCCACTCCCGTGAAAGAGCAGTCCGCTTTACCGGTGCCCAGTCGGGGTCCGGCCGTCTGCTCTACTCCAGTGCCAGAACAGTTCACTCCAACGGTGCCCAGTCTGGGTTCGGCTGTCTGCTACACTCCAGTGCGCCTCTCCAGTCCGATACGTCCTGTGCCTGCTCCCCGCACCCGCCCTGAAGTGCGTGTCATTAGTCCGGTACCACCAGTGCCGACTCCACACACCAGGCTTCCAGTGCGTGTCTCCAGTCAGGTACATCCTGTGCCTGCTCCCCGCACTCGCCCTGAAGTGCGTGTCGCTAGTTCGGTGCCACATGTGCCGACTCCACGTACCAGGCTTCCAGTGCGCGTCTCCAGTCAGGTACGTCCTGTGCCTGCTCCCCGCACTCGCCCTGAGGTGCGTGTTAATAGTCCTGTGCCACCAGTGCCGACGCCACGCACCAGGCTTCCAGTGCGCGTCTCTAGTCCGGTACGTCCCGTGCCGACTCCCCGCACTCGACCTCCAGTGCGTGTGCCCAGCCAGGTTCCTCCAGTGCCGGCTCCACGCACCAGGCCTCCAGTGCGCCTCTCCAGTCCGGTACGTCCCGTGCCGACTCCCCGCACTCGACCTCCAGTGCGTGTGCCCAGCCAGGTTCCTCCAGTGCCGGCTCCACGCACCAGGCCTCCAGTGCGCCTCTCCAGTCCGGTACGTCCCGTGCCGACTCCCCGCACTCGACCTCCAGTGCGTGTGCCCAGCCAGGTTCCTCCAGTGCCGGCTCCACGCACCAGACCGTCGGTGCGCCTCATCAGCCCGGAGACTCCCGTGATAGTCGACAGCCCGGAGCCTCCCGTGATGGTCGACAGCCCGGAGCCTCCCGTGATGGTCGACAGCCCGGAGCCTCCCGTGATGGTCGACAGCCCGGAGCCTCCCGTGAAGGTCGACAGCCCGGAGCCTCCCGTGACGCTCGACAGCCCGGAGCCTCTCGTGACGCTCGACAGCCCGTAGCCTCTCGTGACGCTCGACAGCCCGTAGCCTCCCGTGACGCTCGACAGCCCGGAGCCTCCCGTGACGCTCGACAGCCCGGAGCCTCCCGTGACGCTCGACAGCCCGGAGCCTCCCGTGACGCTCGACAGCCCGGAGCCTCCCGTGATGATTGAAAGGCCGGAGTCGCCTGCCACAGCGGTGCTCAGTCCTGGCCCGGTTATTTGCCCCGCTCCATGGCCTGAACTTTTTTCCCCACCATTGTTGTTTCCAGGACCGGTGGGTTGCCCCTTTATATCTCATCCAAGATGGCGTAACAGTGCAGACGTGTATTTTGTTTTGTCCCGTCTCGTCTCGTGTAAATAGTTTGTAATTTGTCTTTTCATACATTTTTATTTGTTCCCGATTTACCCCTCCTGCAAGCCACCTACCCAACGTGAAACGGGTCAAATATCGGGTCAAATATCCGTGTTTTTCCACTATTTAACCGAACCGCAGTCAAAAGTTAGCCTGTTAGCTAGCTTGCTAACCTTCCATCGTTAACCACTGCTAGTGGTCTTCACCTCCGCTCTGGCTGATCAGCCAGCCTTCAGTTCGGACAATATTGGCCAGTCTGCCCAGCGCGCTACCAACCCAGCGCTTACCGGACTGCGTTCCCTTCCACTTTACCGGATTTCCACTGAAAGTACCGGACCACCACACCGGACCATCACAGCTAGCTAGCTGCATTCGACTGACCGACGTTTATAGCTAAGCTCCATTGTGTACATGCTTCCAATGCTAGCGTGAGCTAGGCTCATCTCCCGGATAGCCGACGTGTGCTAGCTACTCTCCCGGGCTCCAGTACCTTATCAACCTACCTGGACCTTTCTACTGTCGACACGGAGCCCCACCGAGCCACCGTGACTGGTCTGCCGACGTAATTGTCCGACGTGGTCTCAACAGGGTTCTCCTCTGCGACGCCGCCGAAGATTCATCTGCTAGCTCCGGCCTGCTAGCCCAGCCAGCTAGCACTCTGAACGCCGTGCCATTGAACTGATTCCCCGGCTCACCACTTTGCTTTTTCATCGGATCCCACGCTTGTTCAGCTCCACAGCTGATGCCTGCAGGACTGTTTGGTTTTATGGTATTTATTTATGTTTAACTACCAGGCCTCAGGTCCTGTGTGTAGTACATCACTTTTTTCTAACTGACCCTCTTTGTCCATTCATCGCCTTTACCCGTCGTTGTCTTAGCCCTCTTAATTAACTGTCATTTTATTTATTTTATGTTCTGCCCCTTTCTTATTTCAATATGCCTTGTCTGTTGTTGTTTAGGTTAGCTATTATTGTTTTACTTCATTGCAGAGCCCCCAGTCCTGCTCAACTGGGCTCTGATAGCTTTTTTGTCCCTCCCCCCACACATGCGGAGACTTCATCTGGCTTAACTGGTGTCTCCAGAGATGCAACCTCTCTCTTTATTACCCAACGCCTAGGTTTACCTCCACTGAACTCACACCCTTCTATATCCTTGACTATAAATTATGCCCTGAATCTATTCCACCACGCCCAGAAATCTGCTCCTTTTATTCTATGTACCCAACGTACTAGACGTCCAGTTCTTAAAGTCCTTAGTCGAATACTAATTCTATTACTCCTCTGTTCCTCTGGTGATGTAGAGGTAAACCCAGGTCCTGTAGCCCCCAGTACTACACCTATTCCCCAGGCGCTCTCATTTGTTGATTTCTGTAACCGTAAAAGCCTTGGTTTCATGCATGTTAACATTAGAAGCCTCCTCCCTAAGTTTGATTTATTCACTGCATTAGCACACTCCGCCAACCCGGATGTCCTAGCTGTGTCTGAATCCTGGCTTAGGAAGGCCACCAAAAATTCGGAAATTTCCATCCCCAACTACAACATTTCCCGTCAAGATAGAACTGCCAAAGGAGGTGGAGTTGCAATCTACTGCAGAGATAACCTGCAGAGTTCTGTCATACTGTCCAGGTCTGTGCCCAAACAGTTTGAGCTTCTACTTTTAAAAATCCACCTATCCAGAAATAAGTCTCTCACTGTTGCCGCCTGTTACAGACCCCCCTCAGCCCCCAGCTGTGCCCTGGACTCCATATGTGAATTGATTGCCCCCCATCTATCTTCAGAGTTTGTACTGTTAGGTGACTTAAACTGGGATATGCTTAACACCCCGGCTGTCTTTCAATCTAAGATAGATGCCCTCAATCTCACACAAATTATCAAGGAACCCACCAGGTACAACCCAAAATCCGTAAACATGGGTACCATTATTGATATCATCCTGACTAACTTGCCCTCCAAATACACCTCCTCTGTTTTCAACCAGGATCTCAGCGATCACTGCCTCATCGCCTGTGTTCGCAATGGGTCAGCGGCCAAACGACCACCCCTTATCACTGTCAAACGCTCCCTAAAACACTTTTGCGAGCAGGCCTTTCTATTCGATCTGGCCCAGGTATCCTGGAAGGATATTGACCTCATCCCGTCAGTAGAGGACGCCTGGTTGTTCTTTAAAAGTGCTTTCCTCACCATCCTAAATAAGCATGCCCCTTTTAAAAAACGTAGAACTAAGAATAGATATAGCCCTTGGTTCACCCCAGACTTGACTGCACTAGACCAACACAAAAACATCCTGTGGCGCACTGCATTAGCATCGAATAGCCCCCGCGATATGCAGCTATTCAGGGAAGTCAGGAACAAGTACACCCAGTCAGTTAGGAAAGCAAAGGCCAGCTTTTTCAAACAGAAATTTGCTTCCTGTAGTACTAACTCCAAAAAGTTCTGGGACACTGTAAAGTCCATGGAGAATAAGAGCACCTCCTCCCAGTTGCCCACTGCACTGAGGCTCGGAAACACTGTTACCACCGATAAATCCACGATTATTGAAAATTTCAATAAGCATTTTGCTACGGCTGGCCATGCTTTCCATCTGACTACCCCTACCCCGGTCAACAGCTCTGCACCCCCGGCAGCTACTTGCCCAAGCCCCCCCCGCTTCTCCTTCACCCAAATCCTGACAGCTGATGTTCTGAAAGAGCTGCTAAGTCTGGACCCCTACAAATCTGCTGGGCTAGATAATCTGGACCCTCTCTTTCTGAAATTATCAGCCAAAATTGTTGCAACACCTATCACTAGCCTGTTCAACCTCTCTTTCGTATCGTCTGAGATCCCTAGAGATTGGAAAGCTGCCGCGGTCATCCCCCTCTTCAAAGGAGGAGACACTCTAGACCCAAACTGTTATAGACCAATATCCATCCTGCCCTGCCTTTCTAAAGTTTTCGAAAGCCAAGTTAACAAACAGATAACTGACCACTTCGAATCCCACCGTACCTTCTCTGCTATGCAATCTGGTTTCCGAGCTGGTCATGGGTGCACCTCAGCTACGCTCAAGGTACTGAACGATATCATAACCGCCATCGATAAAAGACAGTACTGTGCAGCCGTTTTCATCGACCTGGCTAAGGCTTTCGACTCTGTCAATCACCGCATTCTTATTGGCAGACTCAACAGCCTTGGTTTCTCAAGTGACTGCCTTGCTTGGTTCTCTAACTACTTTGCAGACAGAGTTCAGTGTGTCAAATCGGAGGGCCTATTGTCCGATCCTCTGGCAGTCTCTATGGGGGTGCCACAGGGTTCAATTCTTGGGCCAACCCTTTTCTCTATATATATCAACGATGTTGCTCTCGCTGCTGGTGACTCTCTCATCCATCTCTACGCAGATGACACCATTCTGTATACAACTGGACCCTCTTTGGATACTGTGTTTACTAACCTTCAATCAAGCTTCAATGCCATACAACACTCCTTCCGTGGCCTACAACTGCTCTTAAACGCTAGTAAAACTAAGTGCATGCTTTTCTATCGAACAATGCCAGCACCCGCCCACCTATCATCACTACTCTCGACGGATCCGAATTAGATTACGTGGACACCTACAAATACCTAGGCATCTGGTTAGACTATAAACTCAACTTCCAGACTCACATCAACCATCTCCAATCCAAAATTAAATCCAGAATTGGCTTCCTATTTCGCAACAGAGCCTCCTTCACTCATGCTGCCAAACATGCCCTTGTAAAACTGACTATCCTACCGATCCTTGATTTTGGCGATGTCATTTACAAACTAGCCTCCAACACTCTACTTAGCAAATTGGATGTAGTCTATCATAGTGCCATCCGTTTTGTCACCAAAGCCCCTTACACTACCCACCACTGCGACCTGTATGCTCTCGTTGGCTGGCCTTCACTATACATTCGTCGCCAAACCCACTGGCTCCAGGTCATCTATAAGTCTTTATTAGGTAAATCCCCGCCTTATCTCAGCTCGCTGGTCACCATAGCAACACCCACCCGTAGCATGCGCTCCAGCAGGTATATCTCACTGGTCACCCCCAAAGCCAACACCTCCTTTGGCCGCCATTCCTTCCAGTTCGCTGCTGCCAATGACTGGAACGAATTGCAAAAATCATTGAAGCTAGAGGTTCCTATCTCCCTCAATACCTTTAAGCATCAGCTGTCAAAGCTGCTTATCGATCGCTGCACCTGTATAGAGCCCTTCTGTAAATAGCCCACACTACTACCTCATCCCCATATTTATTTTTGTTTATTTTTCACTAATCTTGCACTCCAGTATCTCTATTTGCACATCATAATTTGCACATCCTTCATTCCTGTGTTAATGATGATAATTCTGTAATTTATTTCTACTCTATAGTCTATTTATTGTCCTACCTCCCAACCTTACTGCATTTTTGCACTACATTTTGCACTCTGTTTATAGATTTTCTATTGTGTTTTTTGACTGTTTGTTTAATGTGTAACTCTGTGTTGTTATTTGTCGCACTGCTTTGCTTTGTCTTGGCCAGGTCGCAGTTGCAAATGAGAACTTGTTCTCAACTGACCTACCTGGTTAAATAAAGGTGAAATAAAAAATTAAAAAAATAAAAAATATGGCCGGAGTCGCCTGCCACACCGGTGCTCAGTCCTGGCCCGGTTATTTGCCCCGCTCCATGGCCTGAGATTTTTACCCCACCATTGTTGTTTCCAGGACCGGTGGGTTGCCCCTTTAAATGGCCTGAATCGCCAGCCACACTGGGGCCCAGTCCGGGCCCAGTAGAAATAAGGAGGAGGACATCCACTTCGCCGGGGCCGGAACCGCCACCGGCGATGGTTTATGTTTGATGTTTTTCCCTCCCTGACCCTTCCCTCATGTTTTTGTGTTTGTTTTTCTTGCGGCCGGGAGTCCGCGCCTTTGGGGGGGGGTACTGTCAGGCTCTGGCCATAGAGAAGCTTTGCTTCTCTATATTTCTATGGTCAGAGTCTGGCAGATCTATTATTTCTACGTCTGTGTGGTGTTGTGTGTGGGATCCCTAATTAGAGGCAGCTGCTAGGCATTACCTCTAATTAGGGATCTTACTTATATGTCTGTGTTCCACTCCATTGGCGTGGTTCATTGTCGTATGTTATGTTGTCTCGTGTTCGTGCTACGTGTGTTAATTATTATCATTTGTTATTTTGTATAGTTCGTCAGTTCATTTAATAAATATGTCGAACTATGGATACGCTGCGCCTTGTTCTCTCTACACACCCGAACGTGACAGTAGGTGTGTCAACTTTTGACTGGTACTGCAGATATATACAGTTGAAGTCGGAAGTTTACATACACCTTAGCCAAATACATTTAAACTCAGTTTTTCACAATTCCTGACATTTAATCCTAGAAAACATTCTCTGTTTTAGGTCAGTTAGGATCACCACTTAGTATTAGAATAATAGTAGAGAGAATGATTTATTTCAGCTTTTATTTCTTTCTTTCACATTCCCAGTGGGTCAGAAGTTTACATAAACTCAATTTATATTTGGTAGCATTGCCTTTAAATTGTTTTACTTGGGTCAAACGTTTCGGGTAGCCTTCCAAAAGCTTCCCACAATAAGTTGGGTTAATTTTGGCCCATTCCTCCTGACAGAACTGGTGTAACTCAGTCAGGTTTGTAGGCCTCCTTGCACGCACACACTTTTTCAGTTCTGCCCACAATTTTTTCTAAGGGCAACCATCTCTGCAGCAATCCACCAATCAGGCCTTTATGGTAGAGTGGCCAGACAAAAGCTACTCCTCAGTAAAAGGCACATGACAGCCCGATTGGAGTTCGCCAAAAGGCACCTAAAGGACTCTCAGACCATGAGAAACAAAATGCTCTGGTCTGAGGAAACCAAGATCTCTGAACTCTTTGGCCTTAAGGTCAAGTGTCATGTCTGATGGAAACCTGGCACCATCCCTACGGTGAAGCATGGTGGTTGCAGCATCATGCTGTAGGGATGTTTTTCAGCGGCAGGGACTGGGAGACTAGTCAGGATCAAGGGAAAGGTGAACGCCGCAAAGTACAGAGAGATCCTTGATGAAAACCTGCTCCAGAGCTCTCAGGACCTCAGACTGGGGTGAAGGTTCACCTTCCAACAGGACAACAACCCTAAGCACACAGCCAAGACAGCGCAGGAGTTGCTTCGGGACAAGTCTCTGAATGTCCTTGAGTGGCCCATCCAGAATCCAGACTTGAACCAGACATCTCTGGAGAGACCTGAAGATTACTGTGCAGATTACTCCCCAGGTGTGCTAAGCTTGTAGCGTCATACCCAAAAGACTTGATCCTGTAATCGCTGCCAAAGGTGTTATTTTTATTTTATTTATTTTTTTACATTTCGAAATACCTGTTTTTGATGTGTCATTATGGGGTATTGTGTGTAGATTGAACTATTTGAATACATTTTAGAATAAGCCTGTAACGTAACAAAATGTGGAAAAAGTAAAGTGGTCTAAATACTTTCCGAATGCACTGTATATCGCATCAATAGCTCAGTATTTTCATTATATATTTAATAGTATTTTTTGCTCATCTTTATCAAGGGTGTTTAAATGTTTTTTTATTGAGGTCTCTTAGTTTTTTTTTTTTATTGAGATGCCTTTGACCTGATCCCTCCCCTCCGCTGTGCTGACAGAGAGAGGACGTGACGCATTGCGGTGACTCTCAGCTTCCAGTGAGATCATGGCCCAAATCATCCCATGTAATTTCAGATCAGCTGTCTAAAAAAAGCTGTGGTCCATTCAGACCTCTATATTTACAGAGCGTGAGAGTATAGGAGGACACTGGGATTGAAGGAATGGCAGAGGATGAATGAGATGGAGAGACTGAATAAGAGCGTGAGGGCACAAAGGAGGAGAGAAATTAGTGGCGTTGATGGAATGCAATGAATGTCTTCTACTCACCTCAGAGAGGCCAGGTAGCTTAGGACCCTCTATGAAAAGGGGTAAATCTTATGCATATCCAATAACTTTGAGCAGGTGCTTTATAGCTTTAACTTTTTTTCCATGTGTTTGTGTCTGAACCTCTTATTTTAAAAAGTAATTTTCCTCCCCTCTCCCTTGTATTTCTGTGCCCCAAAACCCTGTTTAGGAGAAGCATAGAATAGACTAAGGTGCCATTGTAATCGAAAGTAGAAAAGAAAAGGGAACATTAGCTTCCCAAAATGTGACTGAAAGCCGTTCAAATGGTGTTCCTTAATCTGAGGCAAGAAATGTGAACTCCTGCTTCCTGTGACTTCACAAGGCCTCATTATGGGCTCAAATAGGAGATCTTTCACTGGCGTTCCAAGCAGTGCCTCATTTCCCTCCAACTGTAGAGTCAGGTGTTTCACGGTCCTCAAACCTGCTTTCCTCTATTACTCTACCTTTTCTTGTAACAACTTTCATTTGTTTCTTTAAAGACCAAGTTCCATATTTTCCTCCTGTAAAGATGTCGTTATGCAGCAATGTCAATTTGGGCTGTGGAATTTAGTTGTGGTATCCTGGAGACCTGTTTTTGTCTATCTTGTTGCCTGTCAATGTGGCTGTGTTTGTCTGTCTGTGTCCATGTTTTCTTTGGGGGGTGGGGGGAGCTTGGAAATCTCTTTCAGCTATTCTATGTAGACCACATGAGGTTTATTAGACACCCCTACTGTAGGACACCAGACCAAATGTTTTTGGCAACGTTGTTTAAAAACCAATATTTTCATATTAACTTTTAGATTCATGTCTCATCTGTCAAATTGATGTGCCTGTAGCATAAATGCAGTATTATGAGTACAAAAATAAAGACGTACACAGCTTAACAAGCCTGGAGGGGGTCATTTCAGGCTAGGTGTACTGCCTACCCCATGCCCTGTGTGGCAAAGCATTCTGGGCTTCAAAAGGAACCTACACTAATGGAAGAGTGAAGGATGCTATTGCTAACTTCTTTATAGCCAGACATGCTAGATCCAAACTTGAGATCTGCAACTTTCAAGCATTGATGTAATGGGAAATGTGTGCAAAAATATTTGAGTTAATTTTGCTAATCTCATATTCGACACGGATTATCTCTACTTCTGACCTGTCATTTACTTATGTTGTAGTGATATTTTACACCGTTTTCTGTCTTTTCAATTTACAGGAAGTCATATTCAGAAGTCTGATTATTCTGCCACTTTTCTTTCATAATTTGAACCTTATTTTTCACACTTACACCCACTACTAATGCTCCTGACAGACCCTTCTGAACATTTGTGTTAAAAGCATTGCAATTGCTGCAGGGTGTTTGTTATACACTGGCCATTTTAAAATGGCCTTTCACCATGCTGTGTTAAAGAAAATAAAAATGTCCTAGATTTTATCTAGAGGGCCAGACCAGCGCTCAGACTCACAATACTTTTTGTATGCGTTCTTAGTTCACTCATATGGGCTATGCAAACCAGATACAGGCTTCAATAAGCCTTGAGTTTGCCAGCATTTCCATTCTGTTTTCAATCGCCTACAAAATGTGAACATTCCTACCAAATAGGGTTTTGTATTGAATAGCTGTGTGTGTGGAGACAGATTTAATGTTGTACTGTCTGAAACATTTCCTGCTGTACAGTAACGACTGCCATGCACACAGTAGCCCTCAAGCACAAGTTTGTATGGCCATGTATATTCCCGGTAAATATACATTAGAGGATTTGACAGCTGGCGCTAATACCAATCAAGTTACACTATGAGAGATCAAGAGTCTGAAATTTAGCTTTGAGAAAATAGTGTATGTTGTAGAAAAAAGTTAAAAGTGATGTGTGATTAACTCAGAAGTAAAGTGGTGAGTGAATGTCCTTCAGAGATCATCAGCCTGTCCTGATTTTGTTACACTCAGCTCAGATGTTTGTAACAAAACAATGGCAAAGTATTCCTCCAGAAACCAAACACATATTATCGTGGACACTGGATCTGGGGGAGTGGGATGAATGAGTAGTCACAATAACCAAGAAACACAAACCACCTCTTCTCCGCTCTTTCTGTGATTCACTTGGACTTGGAAAAGGAAGCCGTTCCTTGACATTGTTGGTGTGATTCTGACTGACTTTGTCTGTGCTAGCTGGAGGCAGGATATAGGACTAATGAATTGCCAATCAAAAGCCACATCACACTGTTTCCACAATGTCCCTGCATCCCCTCGGGATGTTTCAAATCAAATGTACACATGTTTAGCAGATGTTATTGCAGGTGTAGCGAAATGCTTGTGCAGTAATATCTAACAAGAAATCTAAAGTAATGGAATTAAGAATATAATGTCGGAGCGGCATAGACTAAAATACAGTAGAATAGAATACAGTATATACATATGAGATTATTCATGCAAAATATGTCAACATTATTAAAGTGACTAGTGTTCCATTATTAAAGTGGTCGGTGGTTTTCGACACCCACCATCTCAGATTGTTCTGAAATTGTTTCTGTTGATAAGATAAGCAGATAAGATTAGCATTCCTGTAACATTATTTTGTTGAAATATAATTTGATCTTTGAGAAAGTTAATTGATTACACCCAAATTGGCTGTTTTAATTTATAGGATTCATATAATATTCAATAAATATAGTATCTAACATTTCTTTAGACATTAGACATGAGGAATCCAAAGAAATTGTCAAAAGCCACTCACGGATCCCCCCCACGCCAATCCCACCCTTACAATGAGTATATCTTATCAGATCTCTATGTTAGATTTACATTTAAGTAATTTAGCAGACGCTCTTATCCAGAGCAATTTACAGTACTGAGTATTTACATTTTAATACTTTTTCTGTACAGGTCCCCCATGGGAATCGAACCCACAATGCTCTACCAACTGAGCTACACCTGACTAACAATGTCTGACAAGTAGTATGGAGCTGCGGCTTGGAGTATTGTTTCTTTATCCTATGTAATGTACAGTACATTCGGAAAGTATTCAGACCCCTTAACCTTTTCCACATTTTGTTACGTTACATTGATTGGGCATGATTTGGAAAGAAACACCTGTCTATATAAGGTCCCACAGTTGACAGTGCATGTTAGAGCAAAACCAATGTATATAGTCTGGGTGGCCATTTGATTTATTGTTCAACAGTCTTATGGCAATGGGGGTAGAAGCTGTTAAGGAGCCTTTTGGACCTAGACTTGGCGCTCCAGTACCGCTTGCCATGAGGCAGCCGAGAGAGAGAACAATCTATGACTTGGGTGACTGGGGTCTTTGACCATTTTTGGAGCCTTCCTCTGACACCGCCTAGTATATAGGTCCTGAATGGCAGGAAGCTTGGCCCCAGTGATATACTGGGCTGTCGCGCCTTACGGATGCCAAGCAGTTGCCATACCAGGCGGT
Source organism: Thymallus thymallus (assembly GCA_023634145.1). Taxonomy (NCBI): domain Eukaryota; kingdom Metazoa; phylum Chordata; class Actinopteri; order Salmoniformes; family Salmonidae; genus Thymallus; species Thymallus thymallus. Next base: position 24,914,747 of record CM042392.1, on the reverse strand, counting down.
GATGCATCCGGTCAGGATGCTCTCGATTGTGCAGCTGTAGAACCCATGCCAAATCTTTTCAGTCTCCTGAGGGGGAAAGGCGTTTTCGTGCTCTCTTCACGACTTTCTTGATGTCTTTGGAACATGATAGTTTGTTGGTGATTCGGACACCAAGGAACTTTAAACTCTCAACCCGCTCCAGTCACTGGACCTCCTGCTTTAGTTTTTGCTTGTAAGCAGGAATAAAGAGGATAGAATTATGGTCAGATTTGCCAAATGGAGGGCGAAGGAGAGCTTTGTATGCCTCTCTGTGTGTCGAGTAAAAGTGGTCTAGAGTTTTTTTCCTATGGTTGCACATGTGACATGCTGGTAGAAAATTAGGTAATACGGATTTAAGTTTGCCTGCATTAAAATCCCCGGCCACTAGGAGCTCTGCTTCTGGATGAGCATTTTCTTGTTTGCTTATGGCCTTTTATACAGCTCGTTGAGTGCGGTCTTAGCGCCAGCATCGGTTTGTGGTGGTAAATAGACGGCTACGAAAAATATAGATAAACTCTCTTGGTAGTGTGGTCTACAGTTTAACTCCGGTGAGCAATACCTTGAGACTTCCTTAATATTAGACATTGCGCACCAGCTGTTATTGACGGCAGGTAGCCCAGTGGTTAGAGTGTTGGGCCCGTAACCGAAAGGTTGCTGGATCGAATCCCCGAGCTGACAAGGTAAAAATCTGTCGTTCTGCCCCTGAACAAGGCAGTTAACCCACTGTTCCTAGGCCGTCATTGAAAATAAGATTTTGTTCTTAACTGACTTGCCTAGTAAAATAAAGGTAAAATAAAAAAATAAAAAAAATTGACAAATAGACATACACCCCCACCCCGATGCACGGAAAACCCAGCCAACTGTATATTATCTGTGTCGTCATTCAGCCACGACTTTGTGAAACATAAGATATTACAGGATAGTCTCGAACGGAGCTCATTCACTTTATTCTCCAGTGATTCACGTTGGCCAATAGAACAGATGGTAGAGGCGGGTTACCCACTCGCCGACCAATTCTCACAAGGCACCCATTCTCCGCCCCCTGTACCTCCATCTTTTCTTCACACAAATGACAGGGATTTGAGCCTGGTCTCGGAGAAACAGTATATCCTTTGCGTCAGACTCATTATAGAGAATTAAATGAGATGTGTTGACACTGTCCATGTGATACGAGTTAGATTTGATATAAATATCCTGTTCTTCTTCAAGCTTAGGCTATTCCTTATCCATGTAAATTTACAGTATATGTCATCACCATCTAGTTTACACTAAACAAACAAGGATGTTGTTAACTGGCCTTGTGTTTTCTCCATGATATTTACATTGAGTACTAGTTTGTCCAGAACATTCATTGAGGTGCAAGTGTGTTGACTCCCCTAGCGGCTACCCAACCAATGAATGCCAGCCAGCCAGGGACAAATTAAAAGGACTGCAGTGTTTTAAAAATTGGAGTTGTACACCATCAGTTAGACAGATGTCTTCAGAGAACCCATTCCAATTAGGCTTCACCTTTACTACCACTAAGATCCAACATTATTCACCTGGTTCTCTCTGTCACTCTGCCTGGAACCTTGCCTGGAATTATGTCATTAACAGACATGCTTTAGACGGGAGGAGGGATGTGGGTTAAAGAAAAATGTATACTTTAGAAACTACATTTTTCAGTGTACTGTGTGTAGTATTATTTTCACAACTGTTTCTTTCATTTAGTATGCAGCCTCATGGCATTTCCAGACACCCAAGGCTGTCTGCCATGCTGGGTAGAGGAGCAGAGTGTTTCAGGGGGGAAATTATCACACCGACCGCACCATTGCACAAAATGGTACGCAGCATCATCTGGATATGTGTGGAACAAAATTTCAACATTCACCTTGTGCTACCATTTCTGTCAAGCCCAGTTTGATGCATATGTTCGATAAATCCATTGTATGCACCACACAAAACGGACTGCAACTGCCTCTGCAACGCAATGCTGCAAGGTAAATGCAGCGTTCTATTGGAAATGAATGTACTTCTGGTGTACTAAAACGCAATGATGCTGTCGGTGTGATCGAGGCGTTAGGTCTCTGTTCCACCTACTGGTTTTATTACACACAACCCAGATAACAAACATTCCCACAACTTTAGAGAACATTCCCTTAAGAGTCTCATTAACTAATGTTTTCTTAGCAGTCTTCTAGTGATGTGAAGGACAGTTTCCAAGAGACCATTCCCTTAATGTCAAACAGAACATACCAAGAACGTGGTTACCATGTTCTCAGAATATTCTATATTAATGTTTTAGACAAGTTAATCTCAGCTCTGTTAAAAGTACACTCAAGAAAAACAATCTTATTGATCATAGTGATTCAGGAGTAACATTAAAACTGTAAAATGCCCCACCAACATTACACCACTATACAGAAAGCCAAAAATATATGAAGCCTGAAATAAGTAAATCATATCAATGATGAGAGAATAGTCAGATTAACTGACACGGACAAGGTGGAGTAGCAGAATGATCAGAATGCCAAGAACCAAGAGGTTGTGAGTTCAAATCCCAGGTGAGGAAATGCTGAATACATGAACATGCACAATGTAATCATGCATGTCAGTGTGTCAAATAAGTTAGTTGAAAACACAGGGCATTTCTCAAAATGCATACTACCGTGCTCCGAGCACACAAATTGGAGCACTGGAGGGTTGGAGTATGAGTCCAAATCAAAGTATGGAGCAAGGAGGGTCATTTTTGCCTGTTTAACTAGCTGGCTAGCTAGATTATTACAATTCACATATCTAGCTGATAATTATGAAGTAAAACATTTGCTTTGTGTATATCTTGTTTCGTCTATTGTTGCCATTGTCCTGGCTTGAAGAAGGTTCAGTGAATGGGGAGGTGCAGTGTTAGGTAATACAGTAGGGGGAGTGCGAGTGCTTCTTAAAAGTAATGTTTTATTCATTCTCCTCACTCTCGTCCTCACAATAACGTCCACTGAGAATGCACTCGGAGAGTGTGGAGAATGGTAGTATGCATATTGAGAAGCACCCTGTGTTTAAAAGCACTGTGTGTGTCCCTAACCTTGCCTACAGACAAAGCTGTGAATGGATCAGTGGTTCACTAGTCAGGGTCTTGATGAGCTCCGTAACACTAACAAGGCGTGTATAATGAAAAAAATAATTGAGTGGGGAGAATGTTTCTTTAGGACCGTCAGGTGACGTCCTGATAACTGATTCACAGAAATGTTAATGTAACATTCCCATGTAACGTTGATGGAATATTCTCCTAACCCTCAGAAAACTGGACACAAATGTTTTTGCAAGGTTTCCATGAAACATGTCTAGAACATTCATATCTTATGTTCTGAGAACATGGCAGCCTTGTTCTGTGTATGTTTGGTGGGACGTTGATGGAATATTCTAACCCTCAGAAAACTGGACACATTAATTTTCTTGCAACATCCCATGAAACGTGTCAAGGATATGAATATTGGATATTCTGAGAACATGGTAACCACGTTCTGGTTTGATTTGACATCAAGGGAATGTTCACCTAACTCTAACACCAAAACATGCTAAATAGCTTGTCAGGAGGTTTTTTCTAACATAGATGGAATATTGTTGGAAAACTGGACACTGAAACATCAGGGAAACATAACAGGTAACATTACAAAAACGTTCTCGCTCCTTAGAATTGTTAGCTGGGAAGAGCTCCAGGCTTGTAGGAGATGAGGAAAAAACACACTCCTAGCAGTTGTACCAATAAGGTATTTTTCACATATCTGTTTTAATTTGTAGACGCAGCACAGACTAGAAGAGCATTATTCATAAGGTTGAGTTTATCAACAGGAACTGCAGTAACAAACAAATAATGCCTTCCTCATGGTGTTTGTAGCTTTGAATCACACATCAGACAGGTTGAACGTGTATGTGGATTCAAAGATGTTTTCCGAACGTCTCAAGTACATTTTCCATCCACCCTGTAGCCTTGAGCGGCTATATTTGGGCTTGTTTGTGCACACCACCACATCAGTCAGTCTTCTAAGGAGGTGCACTGGGGAGTGGTGTGTGTGTGTGTACATCTGAGTCCACTTGTTTGTTTTTGCAAAACCTTACTCTGCAGACTTTACTACGACATTTCACAACCTACTTCAATGTGTGCCGTGCACTGCTTCGGTATGCCGCGATTTTCTGGGCCATGAATATGATATATTTTCAGGATAGTATTCTTCCACTGAACAAGATCTTCAGGAAAGGAGGGGAAAAACAACTCCTCAGAGAACCTTGAAGAAACATTTAACCTCCCAGAATAGTGATGTAATGTCTGGGTTTCTGGAAATGTAAAATATCTGTTATTTAACTGATGGAATGCTCTCTTAAATCTTTATATACGTTAGCTTGAATCAACAGCATTATCATCAATCGCTCTTGGTGTGCTTTATCACCCTTTATTATAGTTGAAGTGAATTAATGAAAGAGAAAATAAAATTCACATCCTACTAGTTCAGGTGCTGGACATAAAAACAAATGAAGAATGAAATTATGTCAGCAATTGGATCATATCCATATAATTGTTTCAGACATAATTCTTCCAGTTGGAGTGAATTAACAAGTTGCCTGCCTGTTCTTTCTTCTTATAGCAGCACTGCCCTTCCTCATCATGACCATCGTGTTCCGGCCCTACCAGAGGGGTGTGTACTGTGACGATGAGGACATCAAGTACCCCCTCAAACCTGACACTATCACCCACGGCCTGCTGGCTGCAGTCACAATCTCCTGCACCGTCATCATCGTGAGTCATATACTTACTTTCCCCTCTGACACCTAGGTGAGATAAAGAACATCTGACTACAATGATTCCCAGACCAGTCTCACAAACAGGCGTTTCTCTATGTAGCCAGTGGACCAAACCAGATATTAGCTGTCATACTGGAAGGTTAGATGTAATTCAAACCCCTCTTCTCTTTTTCTTCCCATAGCTAGCATCAGGAGAGGCCTACCTGGTCTACAGTAAGAGGATCCACTCTAACTCTGAGTTCAATGGGTACGTGGCGGCACTCTACAAGGTTCTGGGTACCTTCCTGTTCGGGGCAGCTGTCAGCCAATCACTGACGGACCTGGCTAAGTTCACCATCGGACGCCCGCGGCCCAACTTCATGGCCGTCTGCAACCCCAAGGTCTGCAAAGGCTACATGATGGATATCAACTGCACCGGCAACCCTCAGGACGTCACTGAGTCCAGGTAGTTACTGAAGTAGAGGGTGTCAGTGGAATATTGTTGGCGGGTGCGTTGCTCTATGCCAGTGGTTAGTGCTGAAATATTTTTATTTATTTAACCAGGTAGGCCAGTTGAGAACAAGTTCTCATTTACAACTGTGACCTGGCCAAGACAAAGCAAAGCAGTGCGACAAAAACAACAACAGAGTTACACATGGGATAAAGAAAATCTTTGTACAGTGTGTGCAAATGTAGTAAGATTAGGAAGGTAAGGTAGTAAATAGTTACAAATTAGCATTAAACTAGAATGATAGATGTGCAAATGATGATGTGCAAATAGAAGATACTGGGGTGCAAATTAGCAAAAATAATAAATATGGGGTTGAGGTAGTAGGGTGGGCTATTTACAGATGGGCTGTGTACAGGTGCAGGGAATCGGAAAGCTGCTCTGATGCTTAAAGTTATTGAGGGAGATGGTAGTCTCCAGCTTCAATGATTTTTGCAATTCGTTCCAGTCATTGGCAGCAGTGAACTGGAAGGAATGGCGGCCAAAGGAGATGTTGGCTTTTGGGATGACCAGTGAAATATACCTGCTGCAGTTCATGCTACGGGTGGGTGTTGCTATGGTGACCAGCGAGCTGAGATAAGGCAGGGATTTACCTAGTAAAGACTTGTAGATGATCTAGAGCCAGTGGGTTTGGCGACGAAATGTAGTGAGGGCCAGCCAACAAGAGCATACAGGTCGCAGTGGTGGGTAGTGTATGGGGCTTTGGTAACAAAACGGATGGCACTGTGATAGACTACATCCAATTTGCTGAGAAGAGTGTTGGAGGCTATTTTGTAAATGACGTCGCCAAAGTCAAGGATCGGTAGGATAGTCAGTTTTACGAGGGCATGTTTGGCAGCATTAATGAAGGAGGCTTTTTTCGCGAAATAGGAAGCAGATTCTAGATTTAATGTGAGTCTGGAAGGAGAGTTTACAGTCTAACCAGACGCCTAGGTATTTGTAGGTGTCCACGTGAATGGAACCAATGCTTGCACAAAATGCTGCTCACCAGGACCAGGGTTGGTGACCCCTGCTTAATGCTCTGGTAGAAACACACTGAATAGATCCACTGTAGTCTCCAAACAGCCATGAAAGGTTGACATGACATGATAGGTTTTCTTCTCTATTTTCCAGGTTGTCCTTCTACTCCGGCCACTCCTCCTTTGGGATGTACTGTATGCTGTTTCTAGCTGTGAGTATACAAGGCTCATGGAACAGACCCAAATATCGACTGCAAACACCCTCATATTCAACATTCTCAAATGGAATCAATTGATGTAATACCTCTCCATTTCAATTAGGAGTAATGGGGTAGATACAATACCTTTCAAAAGTTTGTACTTGTCCTCTTGCTCAGTTGTGCACCGGGCCTCCCACTCATCTTTCTATTCTGGTTAGAGCCTGTTTGCATTGTTCTGTGAAGGGAGTAGTACACAGTGTTGTACTTCAGTTTCTTGCCAATTTCTCGCATGGAATAGCCTTCATTTCTCAGAACAAGAATAGACTGACGAGTTTCAGAAGAAAGTTCTTTGTTTCTGGCCATTTTGAGCCTGTAATCGAACCCACAAATGCTGATGCACCAGATACTCAACTAGTCAACTATTGCTTCTTTAATCAGCACAACAGTTTTCAGCTGTGCTAACATAATTGCAAAAGGGTTTTCTAATGATCAATTAGCCTTTTTAAAATGATAAACTTTGATTAGCTAACACAACGTGCCATTGGAACACAGGGGGGATGGTTGCTGATAATGGGCCTCTGTATGCCTATGTAGATATTCCATAAAAAATCTGCCATTTCCAGCTACAACAGTCATTTACAACATTAACAATGTCTACACTGTATTTCTGATCAATTTGATGTTATTTTAATGGGCAAAAAAATGTGATTTTCTTTAAAAAAAAACAAGGACATTTCTAATTGAACCCACACTTTTGAACGGTAGTGTATGAAAATGTAAAATGGAACAGGCTTTACCAAGAGGGATTGTGCTCATATATAAAAGGGCAAGTCAAAAGTTCAGCTGAATTTGGACACAGAGGCTAATGCTGGACTGTCTAGACCAGAGGGTTCTGTTTTTACTGCTAGCTTGAGTTACCTGATGTGGAAGAGAGTTCCATGTGGTCATGGCTCTATGTAGTAGAGTGCTTTTCCCAGCCTCTATTTTTGGACTGTGAAGAGACCCCTGGTGTCATGTCTTGTATGTGTGGGTGTCTGAGCTGTGTGTTAGCTGTTTGAACAGACAGTTTGGTGCTTTCAACACATCAATAGCTCTTTCTTTTTTTGAGCCAGGAGAGATTGACGTTCATGTTCTTGATATTAGCCGTCTGTGTACATTTAAGGGCCAGCCGTGCTGCTCTGTTTTGGGCCAACTGTAATTTGCCTATGTCCTTCTCTGCAGAACTTGACCATATAACTGGGCAGTAGTCCAGGTGTGATAAAACTAGGGCTTGTAGGACTTGTTTGGTTGATTCTGATGTCAAGAAAGCAGAGCAGCACTTTATCACTGACTGACCTCTCCCCATCTTAGCAACCATTGCATCAATGTGCTTTGAGCATGTCAATTTACAATCTAGGGTTACACCAAGCAGTTTGGTCTGCTCAACTCACTCAATTGCCACATTATTCAATTAAAAATGTAGATGAGGTTTAGGGTTTAGCGAATGATTTGTCCCAAACAAAATGCTTTTAGTTTTTTATATATAGTTTTTACTAGCCACCAATTTTAAAACTGACTGTAGCTGTTTGTTAATGGTTGCAGTGATTTCACTTGCTGTAGTAGCTGATGTGTATAATGTTGAGTCATAAACACAAGCTTTACTCAAGGCTAGTGGTAGGTCATTAGTAAAAATAGAGAACAGTAAAGGAACAAGACAGCTGCCTTGAGGTATACCACACTCTACCTGGTTTACGTGAGAGAGGCTTCCATTAAATAAAACCCTCTCTGTTCTATTAGATGGGTTTGTCATTATCGATGGACAGCAATAAATCTAGCTATAGACAGACAGACAGACAGACAGACAGACAGACAGACAGACAGACAGACAGACAGACAGACAGACAGACAGACAGACAGACAGACAGACAGACAGACGACTGCCAATCAAAGCAATCAGTAATTCGCTCTGCTTTGTTTATCTCATAGACCCTTTGATATTCCCTATTAGATGTGATTCATATCTCCATCTCCCTACAAGTGTTGAATGCTGAGATTTAGTGTATGTGTGGTAGGGGGGCATGCATGGATGCCAATTTACACACATACTATGGCAGGAGCCTGGTAGCAGCCCAGAGAAATGAATGTGCCAGTTAGACATTCTGGCAGCAGCTCTCCTCTTCTGTGAAAAGGGTTTTCATTCCATAGTTAAGCATAAAGAGATCAACATTCAACATCTTTTCATGGTTTATACGATTCTAAGCATACCATATTTTTTCTGGGATTTGATTTAGTATGAAGAGGCATTTGATTGCCTGTTTTCACGTTTATCTGACTAAATCAAATCACAGTTTATTTCATGTGCATTTAACAAAGTAACAACACACTTGACGGAAATAAAATAAGTAAAATTCTTGCCTGTTACATGTTTATCTGACTTGTGACTACATACAGCCTGCTGATGTTAGCATTGTGTGAATGCTAAACAATGTGCTTTCATATTAGCCACTTGTAGAATGGACTCCCACATACTGGGGCCAGTTTACAGTCAAATAACATTGCCTTATTTGGTGAGATGGTTCACTACTTGCGTACACAAAAACCACTAATGACCTCAATCAGCAGTAAATGGAAATTGTCTTCAAACAAAGATAGCTCTACTTATGAGAACTAAAACATCTCCTCCCTCTTTCTCTCTAGTTGTATGTCCAGGCGAGGTTGAGGGCAAAGTGGGCCAGACTCCTCCGACCCACGATCCAGTTCTTCCTGGTGGCCTTTGCGGTGTACGTGGGCTACACCCGCGTGTCCGATTACAAACACCACTGGAGCGACGTTCTGGTGGGCCTCCTCCAAGGCGCTCTCATTGCCATCCTCAACGTGAGTGTTGCCTGCTGGCTTTTTTTTTTTTTACTGTTGATTAAACCTCTTTCAGCAATGTCTTTTTGGAAGTCTCGGAGATGGGGGTGATTCATATTGGAAAGCAAAGATGTGATTCGTATTTCAGACTACTGCATGCAATTAGGGACCCTCCCGAGCCCAATGTTGTATGACTTCTCTGGGCTGGTTAGAGAGCTGGAGGGGTTGTGCAGCGCACTATGTGTTCCTCTCAGATGTAGAGCAGCTGCATGGTGCCCTCCACCACCAGACATACAGTATACAATCACATTTTCCAGCCCTACCCTTGGTCCTCTCACTTTGTCTGACCCACACTATTTCCCTCCTCTCCTCCTTACAGGTGCGCCACGTATCAGACTTCTTCAAGCGAGGTCCTCCCCACTGCTCCAGCCCAGAGACTGCCGAGAACGAGGAACTGGAGCGCCGCAAACCCAGCCTGCAGATTGCAGACGCAGATCACAACAACCATTACCGCTACCCAGGGCCTGTGTGAGAGGGGCCAACCCATAGGCCCCCAGACTATGTCAACCACTCTCACAACAAGCTTCCACAAACCACTGGACTGACTGAGGGGGCTGCACACATTACCAGAATCCTCCATTGCCTGGGTGCACCACCACATGAGTGGGAGAGAACTTTTATATTGGGACATCATGATTGATGTTCACTAGGTTTTTTTGTATATTCGTCTCATGTTCTTATGTTGTTTTTTTACTTAATAGATAAGGTAAGAGTGCCAAACATTCATATAAGAAAGAGAAAGAAAGGCCATTCTCAGATGAGAAGATGTCTAGATGAGTCCCATTTTAGTGCACCTTAGTCATATGAGTAATCTGAACTTCAGTGGGAGTTTGGGATTGATATGTTGAATGTTTCACCTATGTGAAATGGACTGCAGAGATTTTGAAATGTTGGATGTTGATTGTGTAAGCTTGATATACCACTAGATCACAAACAAACAATGCAAACGTTTGGGATAAATGAAAATGGAAAACTCAGCTTTTAGCTATGCACATTCTGGCCGCTTTCTTTTTTATAAATGAAGAAATCAATGTTTTAACAGTAACCTTGTTCATTTGACAAGAATTGAAGTTATTTGGAAAGTGCCTATTAATTTTTACTTTATAGATTACTTTATTCACAAGGTCGGAAATGTCTATTATGCCAGCTCTGTTAAGGTATTGTGCTATCACAATCACCCTGCTAGCCACTATGAGCCACAAATACTGTATCTGCTTATATTGTGGCATTTTTATTTTTTGAAATATTTTTTAATTCATATCAAACCAGTGCCTTCATGGACTAGTGCCCTTTAAGATTGCCACAAATGGATCAGATTCCAAGGTCACAACACAAACTAGATGCCTTAACATGGGCTTTTAAAAGGGTTGTAATGACTGGTATACTGCTCTGTGCAAAGTTCAAAGATTTTTCCTTTCCTGTGTGGACGGATGGAGCTAATTTGTGAAGAAATGCTCCTGTGCAGTGACTAGGTCAGGCCTGGCCCTGCTTGGCATAGGACTGGCGACAGATGTGTCAGCTCTGCCAGAGAGAGGCTCACCTGGTAGTGATTGTGAGGCTCAGAGAACGGTCTTTGAGAGCTGACTTGTGACTATGGAATGGCAAGGCACTCGGAGGGCCACCTGGATCAGCTTCAGTGAAGTGTTGTTGTTGTGTAACGTTTCACCTGTGAATTACTGAATCCCCCAGCCCAAATTTAGCCATGAAACAATAATATGACAATTTTATGGGGTTTGAGTCTCATCCAGGTTTCCATCATAAAAGGCCCTCCATCAGCCTTGTTCTGCGTGGTATGTGTGTTCCATATGTAATAATTCTATTCCCATTAGAAGATTGGTGCCTTAGAAAAGGTCCTGGTTGGCCATTATCTGTATGTCAAACATTATGCTGTTATGTTCACTGTACATTTATCTATCCATAGCTGTTTATGTATACACAAAAGGATTCTAAATAAATACCAAATACACAATGTTTCAATGTAATGTAATATTTTCATATTAACAAAACAGCTGTGTCTGCCGGTGTTAAACTGTGACCTGTCAGGAAAGTCTCTGTGTAGCTTTCAGCAAGGTTTAATCTTAGATGTATGCATTGTCTTGACACGTTATCTGTCATACATTCCATTCCCCATTTAATGAGTCTGCATTCCAAAGAACTAATTCGGTCATTGGGTAATCAAATAATTAGATGCCACGCTGGTTTCACTCATGCAACACATTTCACAAGTATGGGTTTAGGTGGTGAGGCTTGTGAGTTCAGAAGTGTGAAATGTAGCTGATCTCACATTGTGTCTGAGTGATTTGTAAATGTGATGAGGTGGGTATGAAGTACATTTGTGGGCAATAAGAGAAACAGGATGCCTTACCATCTAGTCTGGTTTTGACTAGATGGGATACAGCTTTTGTCAGATTTGACTTTTTGTAGCAGGATAGGAGAACTTAAGCAGCAAGTTAGGATAATTAACATAACGTATTTCTTCTAACCTGCTAAGGTTAGGAAAAGGGTTAGGGTTCGCTAAAATGCCCAAAGAAATACAATTTTGGCATCAATATAACAAACACTGTATCCCTTCTAGCCATGACCATCTAGTCTGGGCATGCTCCAGCTAGCTTGTTTATAGTAATCATTAATCATGATTGCCAGCTGTTCTCTGTTTGATGATTCCAGTCCCTCTGCACTGACATACTGTATGAGGTGGAAGGTCTCACTCAGAGATTTAAATAAAAAAATCTATTTTACTTTTTGTTTATTTCACCTATACAGTAACTTGTATTCATCCACTGTTAAAGGATTGGTATCTGCTTTTATGGGTCTATTGCAGTGGCGATTTTAGCATGTAAATCTTGGTGGGGCAAACAAAGTTATTTACTTGGGGATGCATGCCAGCAAAGCCACTACACAACACTAAACAATACATTAATTACACCATAACGGTAACAAACTGTGCCCAAAAACTGTTAGGACCTACATAAAACTGTTCCAACAGCAAAGTCCCAACACCTTACCACTGTTACACCTGGCTATCAGTGGAGACTATTGAATATTTTTAAGCCTTTATTCAATATTTTTAGGCCTATTATCCAAAGAACAGAATTGGAAGGTTACAACAGAAGTTTGGAGATTTTCCTCTGTTTAAATTAGAAACCTCAATAGATTATTCAGTAAACGTATGAAGTGGCATAGGATAGCAACAGAATAGAGGTCAGAAGCAGTCAGTAAAGCCCAAGAGAAGAAAATCCTATGGTTTTATAGGGTACACTTAGACACACACTAGCTATAATATAAGAATGACTAGAATAGTTTAATAAAATAGTGTCTGTGTTGTGCTATGGTTTCAACAGGTTTTAACATGCACTAAGCGTCATAGGTGCATGTCTGGTTGTCTTTATGGTTGCATGTCTGTTTATCTTCGCACCATTACTAGGGGGTCGCCACTATTGTTTCGTATCTTGAAGGTTTTATTGTCAACGGAAGAGTGTTTTTTGAAGATTTAACTGCCAACAGGAAGAGGATGTAGACGAACCAGAATTGAAAGGTTTTGAAACAATAGTGGAAGACGTTTAAGAGGTGTTAATCATTCTACCCAAAGGGGAAGGACTATGTATGCTACGTAACCACAAAATTGTATAAGAAGAGCGAGATGAGTCTGGGAAGATCAGTGGTCTCCGGAGGCTCCTCGGCTATGTTACTCATGTAATAAAGTCTATGTTACTTTTCCAAACTTTGAGTGCTTTATTTTTAAGAGAAAGAGGGAAGATTTTACACAACAAGACTTGTCTGGCAGCGAAACAGTTCATTCAGCCTCATTTACTGCCTTTAAGAAAACATAGCTGATATAGTTGACTTGCTTAAACAAATGTGGTTTCTACTGACAATTGAGATGTACACACTATGGCATAAGGGGACGACAAGTGGATAAGAGGCAATCCGTAATTTCGATTAAGACATTAATGAGCGAACTAGGTATTTGTTCAGCACTTTTGAAATGTACAGCGACAGAATTCAGAACATGGGCCGTTCTTACAGTGCTCTCCCTGTATACCAAGTCAGAACCGTAGAATAAATAAAGGGGGCGTATAAGCAGATGGTCCTTCGTGGGAAAATTTGTGACTTGTTTCAGGAAACTAGGCGTGTGTCGCAAATCACAACTTCACAGAAGCATTTTAACGTTTATTTAAATGTTTAATCAAAATACGTTTTTTTGGGGCACAAATGCCTTCCGGAACATTTGAACTTTCATGTGCCTTAATAACAAACTTGTATGCCATCTGTAAATATGAATAAAGTTGTTAAATTACAAGCCTAGTTGCTTTAGCCGCAGAAAAAGACAGAAACCTTCCCGCTAGCCATAATTGGCTGAGATAATGAATAGGCTCGACATGCCGATGGGATGAGTTTCGGATTGGTCTGCCGTGTTTGACGCTTCTGTCTATAAAATACGCTGCTCGTTAATCCTTTCTACTACTTAAAAAAATATATATTTTAAAAATATAAAGTTAGCCATGGAGAACTGCAAATATGTTGCTTATGCTCTCAATAACATTGCTGCCCTGAATTTATCAGGCGCTATTAACAAAGGTCTGTGGGTCAAAGGTTGTGATGGACTACTTTCAGGAGGACGACGGTATCATGCTGACTCTTTCTGACTCAGAAAATGAACCAGACGATAAGGAAATCCCTGATTTAAGTTTTTTTTAAATCATTGAAGAAGACATTGTAGACTCTTCTGATGACAGTGATGGGGAAGAAACGGCTATCAACTGTGTTGTTGTCCCGGAAGAAGTTGACCGAGTTTTGAAATCAGTGGAATGTTTGGTAGAAGCAGAGTATGATAAGGAGATGAATACAATTCTGCCATTTGATTGCAAATGAAGAGGGAGTTGAAAGAGAACACAGAAAGCTGTTGTATAAAATCCTCGGATTACATCTTCAAACTAAGGGCAACCATGGTATCCGTGACAGAGAGGGAGAAAGATCTGGTGATTCTTATGGTATTGCACACGGTCAGTGTGAACCAGAGTGACTTGACACAACGGGCCAAGCAAGATGTACAAACAAAACGGAAACGACACAGGATGTCTTATCTAATGAAAGGGGTTGCAGTCTGCCGTAAGTCGCAGTCTGCTGTAAGTTATTGTTTGGCTAGCTAGATAGCTAGCTAGATGTCTAATCAAAATAACCTAACTTAAAGCGTACTGTTAGCTAGCTAGCTGACATTAAATGGCTGGCTCACTAGCTAACATTAAGTTTATGATCTGTGTAGTAATATTATCTCAGCAAGCCATTTGCATGGCTAGTTATAGCCCAATGTTAGCTAGCTAACTAGTTAACATTGAACCTATTTGGTTAACTTTAGCTAACTATGACAATCGGTTTGTATTGCTAGTACTCTATGGATTGAGGTTATGGTTCATTGTTTAGCTAGCTGTCTAAACAAAATACTTGACTTCAGCAGTTGATTACATGACCATCAAGTTAGCCAGGTGTGTCTGGCGGTGCTAAAATATTTGTGTCTGGAATTTGTCTTTCAGCATCAGTAGAACACGCCTGACTCCTCCACCATACAAGAAGAATGGTCTAATGCCTCCCATCAGAAAGAGAGCTGGCCCAAGCAAGAACAAGTTACACCTGAAGCATGAGGACTTGCAGCGAGTTTGTGAACTTCATCCACAACTACGCAGATGATAATGCAATAATATTACTAGGACACCACCCAGGACACAAACACTTTGCCATCTCAAAAGCAGCGGTGTGGCGTCTCTACCAGGAATCTATGACGACACTTGGTATGTAAAGCATAAACAACACATTTTGATTATTTAATTGACCTCCAACATGATTGGCACTACTTTTATTGATCTCACATTATTTCTGTATTTTCCAGAGGTACGTGTAGTCGGACTGTCGTCCTTCAGGAATCTGTGGAGAAAATTGCTGCCCCACATCTCAAGCGATAAGCCCTGGACAGACTTCTGTAGAGACCCATCAATTTAGACAAGTGTGTCTGGGTAAACATCATCTAATATTTATAAAATATTTTTTATCTGGGCACTTTCTGTTTACCTGAAATGTTTCCTTATTGTAGGCTACTACTTTTACCACTTTTAGTCTTAATCTTTACCACACTGCATGACCTTTAGCACATGACCTCACATGTGAATCCTTAAAGAGATAGGTGAGGCTAAGGCTTAAGAGGGTGTGAACAATGCTGAAAGGGTGTAGACAAAAGACTATCCAGTAGGTGTACCAAAACATTCAAGGGCCATTTTCTCAAAAAGTGGGGTTACAAGTTTATCAACTTTCAAAGCAGAATGACTTACCAATTGTCCCTCAAATGCAGTATATGATATACCATTTTGTAGCTCTGAGTCTCAACTTTTATCCAAATTTCAAATTTTGCTACATAAGACCGATTCAAGGCAGTCGGTCACATTTTTTCATCAACCTTTGTCATCAAAGTCTGGCATTGTCTGGATTTATGGTGCTTTCAGGACAACTGGGAACTCTGGAAAGGTTGAAACATGATGATGTCAGTGATCTTCAGGTCGTAGCTCTAGAAAGAGACCTGAGTTCCCGACTTACAATTCCGAGTTGGATGACCGTTCAAAACGTATTTTGCCAGTCGGAGCTAGTTTTTTCCCAACTTCCCAGTTGTTTTGAACTGACTGAAGTCAGATTTCCCATTTCCGAGTTAACAGTATTTATCTTCATATGACAAGGATTAGAAATTATTTGCCAGTAGATTGTCGACTTGGTTCATGATGATGACTGCTAGCTAAGGTTTTGAAAGTATGATGTTGACATGATCAGTCCAATCAAAGCTACTGTAGATATAATGTGATTTGATGTCATTTTATCAGTGGCCAATGACCTTGAGTCTTCTTGGATGGGCACTTCTAATGTAACTCTATGGCAGCACCCAAGGGGCTTGAATTTTCAAGCTCTACCGATAGATTTAGTAGTGGTAGTGCCCCTATGAGTGACCGAACACTGAGCCAATCACGGTGCAACTAGAGAACAATACCAACCCCTACACTCCGTATTTTCCGCTGGCTGCCCCATCACAACAGCAAGCACTGAGCTAGGCTGAAACACCTGCAATTTGGAGCTGCCTTACTCAAGAAAGCAAAAAAGAGACAATGTTTGTATGGAGGCTTTATTAACTCAATGGTTTAAAATGTTTTTTTACATTGTTTGTAAACTGATATGTGACACATATTAATGCCAAAATAACATGCAAAACAGGCAAACCCCCCCCCCAAAACAAAATAATATATGCATTAGAATTAATTTCAGCTAAAAATGTTGGGCTGTGGAATTTCCATGAGTAACGGTTTTCCTGACTGTTAAAAAACCCCTGCCTCGCCTATTGTTCCTGTGGAAAGAGGAAACCAACATTTATCTGTAAAAAGCTGTTTGCTCAATGTTCTGCTACTACCATGTTTCTGTTCTTGTGTCAGGAGGGTATGTTTAGGGATTCTTCAGTCTTCACTGTTTGTGTGCACTTAGCCCTGAGTGTTTTCACTAGCCATTGTAAGCAGTTTATCCTGTGTACATTAATGAGATGAATAGAGATGTCACAATCAGCAATGTCTGTTGGGTTTCTGCTCTTGATCACTTGTGATGGAGTAGAGCTTTGGAAAAGCTATCTTGAGGTGGTTATTCATGACTCTTAGGACACTTCCAGTGACATTTTATGACCATTTAGACATAGCAGTAGCAACACTGACTACATTAGGTTATCAGTGTGATTTGTGCCTGAGATTAGTGTCTGAGAGCCCAAGGCTTTGCATGGGATGCAATGCATGGTGGAAATATGGCTCAACTGGGCAGATCCATGAATTACAGGGTTCTTACTTGGAGACATCCTGTCCTCTGGCTGATTTATAGCCCCAGCTCTGTCCTGCTTTACAAGTTCAGTACAAAACACCTTGACTTATCCCCCAGGCTTTTCAACAATACTTATTAAAAACAAATGCCAGGGATTGGGAGAGGTTGAGCAAGACTCTCTACCCCCTCACAGAGAACAGCCAGAGAATGGGACCGCTCAACCAAAATAAACACTCACATATATATCTTAATAAAGATTGGACCCCAGTGATATTTTTTAAAGTCTTATTGGCAGCTGAAATGAACACCACTCATTTAAAACAATATTAGTTACTGAACTATTTCGAAATTCCTTCCTTATGTAACTAACTTGTGTTTTTGATGTCAAAACAACTCAGTCAGGAGAGTAAAAATCGTTAATTGAGTTGCAACTAGGTACTGAGGGAACTTAAATGCATATACTACATTTCTCAGTAATAAATAACACATTCATACAATGGTATCACAGGGTTGCTGAATATCTGTTACTATGCTAACACAGGCACATTTCCAAGCAATGAGTGTGAGACTACTGACCTATAGCTGAAGTGCTAAGACATTTCAACCCCTTATTGAGCACAGTAATAAGAACATTCATAGATCTGACTGGAGAGGTAACTTCGCGATAAATATGACTGGGCTAACCTTGCAGGTGTGCATTTATTATAACCCTGAAATCTCAGTATTAATCCAAAATACAGGTATCATAACCTCTATATATGACGAATAACAGTAAATCACACAATTCCTTAAAACCCATCTGAGCTCTAGAGACATGAATGGTCCAGGAGTTTGGATTCTGTGAATGGCTCAGGGCCTGGTGAAAAGTGGCTCCTCAAATGAGCAGTTAGAGAAACCTCAGCTGGGAAGAAGTATAGAAGTCTAAGAGAGAGAGAATGGGCTCCGGCTGCAGTGTTTGGGGCTGTGGCTCCAGCCCTGCAGTACACCTCATTCTGGTCCGACTCACACACACATTGTGATGACCATGTGGTCCCAAGCTGGAATGCCTGGGCAAACACTGGAGCATGTTAGATTGCAGCCTTGTATTGTCTCGCTTCGCCTCGGCCTACTTTCATTGGGCTGTGTCTCTGCTTATGTCCATGCGGGCAGTTCATGGTTCGCATGCTTAAGACAAGGAAGTGAGTGCTCCTCACACTGTCAACACCCACTCTCAGTAACTACCTACTGGCTGCTATCAGACTTAAACAGGGGATTAGAACTATTGATCAAATGGCCCGGGTCAAAGGTTATCTAGAGAACCATTAGGCCAGTGGACTTTCAAACATTTCACAGATAGTGGTCTGACTACTCACTGATTCTGCTGCATTCACTCGTTTGCCAGTCGCTATTGAATGTAGAATGTACACTATACTGTATATACAAAAGTATGTGGACATCCCATCAAATTAGTGGATTCGGCTATGTCAGCCACACACATTGCTGACAGGTGTATAAAATCGAGCACACCGCCATGCAATCTCCATAGACAAACATTAGCAGTAGAATGGCCTTAATGAAGAGTTCAGTGACTTTCAACGTGGCACGAAGTCATAACATTTCTGCCCTGCCAGAGCTGCCCCGGTCCACTGTAAGTGCTGTTATTGTGAAATGGAAATGTCTAGGAGCAATAACGGCTGAGCCGTGAAGTTGTAGGCCAGACAAGCTCACAGAACGGGACCACCGAGTGCTGAAGCGCGTAGCGCGTAAACATTGTCTGTCCATGGTTGCAACACTCACTTCCCAGTTCCAAACTGCCTCTGGAAGCAACGTCAGCACAAGAACTGTTCGTCGGGAGCTTCATGAAATGGCCGAGCAGCCGCACACAAGCCTAAGATCATCATGCGCAATGCCAAGCGTCGGCTGGAGTGGTGGTAAGCTTGCCGCCATTGGACTCTGGAGCAGTGAAAACGCATTCTCTAGAGCAGGGCTGTCCAACCCTGTTCCCGTAGAGCTACCCTCCTGTAGGTTTTCACTCCAACCCCAGTTGTAACCAACCTGATTCAGCTTTTCATGCAGCTAATTATTAGAATCAGGTGCGCTAGATGAGGGTTGGAGTGAAAACCTACAGGATGGTAGCTCTCCAGGAACAGGGTTGGACAACCCTGCTCTAGGGTAATGAAACAAGCTTCACCATCTGGCAGTCCGACGGACGAATCTGGGTTTGGTGGATGCTAGGAGAACGCTACCTGCCCGAATGCATAGTGCCAACTGTAAAGTTTGGTTGAGGAGGAATAATGGTCTGGGGCTGTTTTTCATCGTTCTGGCTAGGCCCCAGTTCCAGAGAAGGGAAATCTTAACGCTACAGCATACAATGGCATTCTAGATGATTCTGTGCTTCCAACAAAGCAAGGTCGTTGTGTAAGAACTTGACTGGCCTGCACAGAGCCCTGACCTAAACCCCATCGAACACCTTTGGGATGAATTGGAACGCCAACTGCGAGCCAGGCCTAAATGGCCAACATCAGTGCCCGACCTCACTAATGTTTGTGGCAGAATGGAAGCAAGTCCCTGCAGAAATGTTCCAACATCTAGTGGAAAGCCTTCTCAGAGTGGAGGATATAGCAGCAAAGGGGGAACCAACTCTATATTAATGCCCATGATTTTGGAAGTTGTTCGACAAGCAGGTGTCCACATACTTTTGGTCATGTAGTATATATACCATCAACTGTAGGTATACAGTAAGTGCCATGGTTAAATATTTTTTTCATCATGCAGGATCCCTGTATAGAGGCATTTTTAGCTTGGCTCTAAATTCTACCAATTAAAATGTCTCCACAAAATAAGCTGCCACTGCTTGAGTCACTGTTGTTTTCCACATAATGCTATAGGCAGCTCTCTGTCTCACTGCTAGCTCCTAATGACACATCACCCTCATGTGGCCTTGTCCCCATAGCAGCCATTCACTGTTATGTTCTGTGTTCATTGGTCGTGTCATGGGTGGCGATACTCTAAATCCTCTTGAAATTGTATTGTAATCCCTAGAAATATAATTATTATTTCTCCAAGCCATTTGATTAAGTTTTAGACCACCGTCATATTTGACATATAACTCCATTAGTCGACTTGTCTAACGCTTTAATAAAATTGAGTCAAAACTGATTGTCATAACAGAAAAGCCACATGCCTCCTTATCAAGTATTTTAACATGTTTTGGTCCTATTTCAGGAAGCTTCAATTAATTTGAGTAATCTGTGACAGAGTGTAACCATGTCCTTAAGCCTATTATTTTCATGTCTAGTTGGGTTTCACTGTAAAACAGTCCAAAGCAGACATTTATTTTAAGTATGTGCATGTTTATTGTCAGGGATTTTCATCCTGCAAAATAACCAAAACGTGGAGTGCCTCCAAATCCTTATTGCAATCACACACTCCCATCCATTCCATAGTTTGTATTGCAAATTAACCCATGGTTTGATTCTCATGTGACACATTCATATTAGCAATTTATATCTAGGCTTTACAGAATAATGTATTGCTTTTGCAGACTTTCCCTTTACAAACCATTAATTTCAGATGCAAAACTGTCAATTATGTAGGGAGCTTGAGTTCTCCTTCCCCTGAAGCAAAAATAGAAAAAGAGAAGAGAAGAGCAGAGTGCAACTTGGCCTCATAGCATTACGTATTCTTTTGTCCGTCTTCCCCAATTAAGATGCCACCAACCTCCTGTGGTGTAAACAGTCTGAGGGGGGTTTTGCATCAGTCTCAGTCTGGGTACATTTTCCCTTTGGACAGGTGTTGAGCTCTAGACCCGGGGTCTGGCTGGACAATGCTGCACTTCTTTCAGCCTGCGGAGCAGAGCCCTGACGTCTAGCACCCAGCCATCCCCACCACCACCACCAGTCCTGACGAAGGATTTATATATTTATACACGGCCACTGTTACTGTCGCTTCAAATGCGGCTCCAATCGCTACTATTTGTGCTGTGCCGTCACCCGTAAATCTATAAAGCTGTGGATGACTTATTGGCTCACTGGAAACGACCATCTCAGACAGACGTTCAGTACCTGAAAACGCAGCATAAGGGCCATTTGTGACAGCCAGGGGCTTGGCAGAAATACAGCCTTGTTTCAGTATGGGATGATGTCACTTCACAGGGAAGGATACAGGGTGGCAGGTAGCCTAGTGGTTAGAGCGTTGGGCCAGTAACCAAAAGGTTGCAGGTTTGAATTCCTTAGCCGACAAGGTGAAAAACCTGTTTATGTGTCCTTGAGCAAGGCACTTAACCCTAATTTGCTCAAGGGGCTGACCCTGTAGGTAGGCTGTCATTTTAAATCAGAGTGTGTTCTTAACTGACTTGCCTTGTTAAATAAAGGTAAAATAAAATACACTTACTGCAGCATGGGATAATACCTAATTTGTTGATCACACATGATGAGCAGATATGTTGCTGTGTTTATATATACAATAATGTACACACAAATCATGTGAATTATATACATTAATGATACACAGCTCAGCCATCTCATCTAGTGAGGAACTGATTTATGTCTCTGCCAAATGGGTGAAAAGGAGTATTTACCCAACTAGATTTTGTTGATGTGTTTCTTTAAGCAGTGTGTGTTCAAGAAAACTTAAAGACCAAGACCGGAGCTGAAGGAAAATAGAGCCACTGTACAAATTATTACTAACCCAAACACAGTGGAGAACAATACAATAATGATTATAATTATAATTATAATTATATTATTTTCAATGACGTTCTGATTTAATATCTTCAGTTTGTTGGAAAGGAAAGGGTTAACACTAAAGAGAAAAAAATATCCAATCAGGATTTTTATTTTTGCTGGTCTCTGCAGAGATAAATCTAGCTAGCTAAGTCAGCCATTGGCTAGGCCATCAGACACTAGATAAAGGCATCTGCCATTCAACTGTATTAGGAGAAAATGTTAGTGACAGACTTAATGTATGGGACCATTTTTACAAAAACGTATGGAAACTTCTGCCTTCTTGAAGGCTAACAGGTCACTGCGCAATAGCGAGCAGTAGTGTTCGCACGGTCTTGCTAGCTAGCTTTTGTTGCCGACCGATAGATAGATAGATAGATAGATAGATAGATAGATAGATAGATAGATAGATAGATAGATAGATAGATAGATAGATAGATAGATAGATAGATAGATAGATAGATAGATAGATAGATAGATAGATAGATAGATAGATAGATAGATAGATAGATAGATAGATAGATAGATAGATAGATAGATAGTTACTTTATTGATCCCCGAGGGGAAATTTCTTCGTCAAGCAGCTACGAAAAAGCACAGGGCAGGTGCAAAATGGCAGAACGAAAATACACAAAAGACAAATACGCGATACATGATGTATTTGTCTTTTTAAAAATACAAGAAGTCTGGAGTGCAAAAAAGCTATAAAAATGCATTGCATAGTATGGGTGGATGGCTGAATATGTACACTATACATTGTTACATAGTGTTAGGTTAAAATATAGCAAGTTGATATAGATAAATAAGGAGTATTTGCATGGTTAACTATACTATACAGGTCGATGGCAGAGAAAGACTTAAATAGCTAAAAGTGCGTATGATATAAGTGAGGGTAATAATAGTTTAGTATTCCACACAGTTGGTCAGCACAGACCCTAAGCACCCTTTGGCTAATTCCATCAGGGCCCACCGCTTTCCACTGATGTAGTTTCTCCAGCTCTCTCTTCACTTGGTTGGTTGTGAAAGCCAGCCCAGGTGGGGAGGTGGGGGGAAGGGGGGTGTTGAGGATCAGTCCAGAGGGAGCAGGGGCGGAGGTGGGGAGGGGATCGCTGATTGTTTCAACAGAGGTGTTGTGAGCAAAGTGGGGGTGGGACAGCCGTGAGGGTGTGTGGCCTGGGAAGCTGGAGGGGAGGTGGACAGGGCCAGTATCGAACCTGTTAAAAAATTGGTTCAGCTCATTGGCTCTGTCCTGGGTCCCCTCCGTCTGCCCACTGTTTGACTTTTTGAAGCCAGTGATATTTCTCATACCCTTCCACACCTCTCTCACCTGGCTCTGCTTCAGCTTGTCCTCCATCTTCTCCTTATACCCTCTCTTCCCCTCAGTAATCCGCAACTTAATCTCCCTCTGGACGCATTTCAATTCGTCCTTGTCCCCCTCCTTGAAGGCCTTCTTCTTCTTATTCAGCAGGGCCTTCTGGTCGCTGGTGACCCAGGGTTTATTATTTGGAAAACAGGGTACCTTCCTGGTGGGTACAGTGTTGTCTACCCAAAAATGGATATAGTCCGTTATGCAGTCAGTAAGTCCATCAATGTCATCCCCATGAGCCTCACAGAGCACATCCCAGTCTGTTGTTTCAAAGCAGTCCTGTAGGGCCTCATTCACCTCCGGGGACCATCTCCTAATGGTCCTAGTGGTCGCAGGCTGCTGTTGGACCATAGATCTGGTCCAACAGGTGGACAAGGCATCCTTTACATTAGCACATAACAAGTCCAGAGTTGTATTATTCCTGGTTGGAAACTTCACAAACGGTTTGAAAGTGGGCAGCGTTGAAGAGAGAGATGCATGGTTAAAATCCCCCGTAATGGCAAAGAAGCACTGGGATGCGCTGTCTGTAACCTTGCGATAGCAGAGTGGATGACGTCACATGCTGTGTTGGCGTCAGCGGAGGGCGGGATGTAAACAATAACAGCAATGGCCACCGTGAATTCCCTCGGCAAATAGTAGGGTCTCAGGCTAACGGCTAACAGCACAATGTCTGGGCTACAAAACTGTTCCTTAACAGTAATATGTTTCGGATTACACCATCTGTTGTTAACTAATAAAGCCAGCCCCCCTCCCTTGCCCTTACCGGAAGAAACACTATCCCTGTCCGCTCTGATGGCCTGGAAACCGTCGATAGTTATGTTCTCTATGGGGATGTTATCATTCAGCCATGTCTCAGTAAAGCACAATAGGCTAGCTTCCCGGTATTCTCTTTGGCCATGGACCAGACCCTGAAGCTCGTGCATCTTGTTATGTAGCGATCTCACGTTGCCCATAATGATAGACGTATAGCCGGCTTGTACTTACTCTACTTTGCCTTACACTTCAATCCCGCCCTGCGTCCACGCTGTCGCCTTTTCAACTCGTCCGGAATATCAAACTTTTCCCTGGGATGCAGCAGCGCTGAGTGTGCTAAATCCAGGATCTGGGCTCGGTTGTAAATAATTGAGGTCTCGTGTGTACGTTCGGCGCTGAGAAAAATAAAAAGTGCCTCAGTGATAAAAAGGACCGCTAAAACCTTCGTAAAACAGTAGCACTCCATAATCCTGAACTATTATAGTTCAACTGTTGCCAAAAAACTGACGAAAAACTAAAACAACAATTTACGAACAAACAATGGGAGCTGCTTAACATGTGACCACACAGGAAGGCATTTGTGAAAATTCTGTAGCAAAATAGTTGGAAAGCAGATGTATGTGCGTTTGCACAATTAATATATACTGCAGTAAATACAACTGAATAAAATCATCTGTCTTGTCCAGGACCGGAGTTTACAAAGACCGGTGCGCTATACCCAATCAGAGCTACAGCAGGCCTTTTATACAAACAAGCCAACCATCATTCACTTTGAACTGGACTGTGTGTTCACAGGCAGTTGCAACAGCACAAATGTAGATCATTAGAACGCATTCGCCAAAAGCCACAAAATACACCTGAATGGATTTCTGCAAATATGTAAACACCATGGGAGTCCTCTTACATTTGGGAACTTTACAGTCCTATTGATCAAACAACCATGAAAACGTAGGCTCTCTCTCCATCAGTTATGCACATCAACAACAACAAGATCAGTAACTAATGCTAGGCAGAGCAAGGTGAGCTAAAATCTAACAAAGGACCATTAGATAAACCCTCTCAAACTTTTTCATTTAGTTTGCCATCAAACTTGCACTGATAAACGATGGGGAATTGTAGCCTCCTCGTCCTTCTGCAGCTCGCCTGCCAATGCGTGCTTGTCCCAACCAAGCACCCAAGCTAACTGGCTAACTACTGTGGGGGCTGTGCTTTGGCAGAGTGAGTGGGGTTATATCCTGCCTGGTTGGCCCTGTCCGGGGGTATTGTCGGAAGGGGCCATAGTGTCTCCCGACCCCCCCTGTATCTATGCTGCAATAGTCTATGTGCCAGGGGGCTAGGGTCCAAATCTGATGGTATTATCCGGTGTCTTGTTATTCGACCCTGCTGGTCATATTGCTTCTCTATGTAGCTATGGTCCGAGTCTGACAGTTTCTATTCCTTTCTGTTTCTGTGTGGGTTTTGGGTTGGATCCCTAATTAGAGGCAGCTGCACCGCATTGTCTCTAATTAGGGATCCTATATATGTTTGTATGTCCTTCACTTTTGTGTGGGTCGTTATTCCTCCAGTCACGGGTGAAGTAAGGGTTCTTTGTTACGTTCTGATGTAGTGGTTGATTTTGAACGTGACGTTTGTCGTATCGTGTTTGTGTTGTGTAGTAGTTTGCATTTTAAGTTTTATTATACATAGTAATTCATACTACAAAGTATTACATAGTAAAATAAAAGAATGTATTGGTGAATTATATTAATCATGCATTGAACTGCATCCATCTATTCTGCCAACAATATCTTAATGTACATTATAGAACTTCTAGACTGGTCTCGGGAAGAAATTCGAGACACTCAATATGTGGTCTCGAGACCAGATTTGAGTACTACAACACTTTCTTTATGTCACACTATATTTAGATTGGCTTTATGAAGTATTATCTTTTGGGGAGGTGAGGTGAATGAGATGCTGGTGAGCATTAATTTAATGCCATCATTCAAATTCACAAACTCTGCACTTGCTGATAACTGTCCAAAAATAGCTGCTTTTACATGGCACTTTAACAAAATCATAGTGACTAGCACCTCATAGTCAATCCCAGTGGGTTGTGGTGCAATATATCACAATGCGCTGAATTTTTCTTGAAATGCCCCTGCACAGAATCACAAAGCCCACAAATCAGTAGCCAAAAGCATGGTTGACTTTACTAGCTACTTCTATACAGACTTGACTAAATCCATGTGGCAAAGGCCTGGATCAGACCTTTAGGGTTTCTATTGGTTTCTATTTGGCTGGTGCTTTGGGCTTATTCCAGTTCCAGTCAGAGTGAGTAAGGGACCACAGGGGGAACCAGGAGGCCTGGGTTTACTGCACTCTGCACAGCCAGCTGGGCTCCCCTGGAGAATGCTAGGTCCCTTCCTGTGCCAGAAATGTGGAGGGGAGAGGGAAAAACAAGCGAAAAAAGGAAAATCTGAGTGTGATGGCTAGAGAGTGGAGGGCAGTTCAGTTCCCGTGCTCTGGCACCCAAGGGGGAAATGAGAAGGCTTGAAGAGAGGATAAGAGGCACATAGAGGGAGAAGGAACCAATAGATGTGGGAGGGAAACCCAAAGTAAAATGGAAGTTAGAGCGGTGAAAATTGAAGAATAAAAAAAGGTAGAGGATGGATTAGTGGAAGAGTAACCTAATACAGGGATTGTTTTTCCTCATAAAACTAATGATTAATGGAGCCAGAGAGGATACTCATCATAGCATTCTATGTGGCTGTCCTGAGGCAGACTTTCTGGCTAGTGTTACGGAGAGACTGGAAAGACGGTTGAGGGAACAGACTTGCCATGTCAATAACAGTAGTATATATTCAGCATGAGACACCACAAACTGTTAAGCATGACCAGTCCTCAGGATAGAGAAGAGGTGCTTCCTAAAATATTGTATAGGCCTGCTGAGTGTGAACCAAAGGCTCGATACACAATACTCTTTCAATAGAGAAACAAATACTGTACTTTATTAGATAAAGATTCATATAAACATGGTGGTGTTTAGGTCAAAACGAGCTGCTTGAGAGCTTAGTCCAACATCATAACACTGATTTTCTCATCACCCCATCTGACCCCATCCATTCCCCAGCAAAGCAGATCATCTCTGGTTTCCACTGATTATTTTCATTCATCTGTTATTGTTATCATTCGTTCTGCGTATTAAGGATGTGAAATATTGCTGACATACATTCACTAAGACTAATATTTGGTCCCTTGTGGGTCCACAGAACTGGGTTTGTCCAGACAGCAGGGATACCACTGACTTTCAGGATCTTCATGGTCCAGAGAGGAGTCAGATATCAAGATGAGGGTCAGGAAGACTCAGCTCACTCATGTATGGGTTTATTGGTTTTAGTAGACAACAGCAAACAGACAGTGAGTGGGAGGACATTATCATATTTCTACACAATTGTTTTTTTTTGGTCCAGCTCCTGTGCCAAGTCAGATATGCATAAACACTCGTTGTTATTCGCTTTCATTAGTCATGTATTCACACTGGAGTCTGACTGATGAGACAAGATCTCTACTGTGTCACTATATGACATGTTATAGCACTGGAACAATCTATTGACCACAGTGAACCGATGCACTGTGAAGGACACTTTGGGTGAGAACTACTAAGCAGCAACAGCCAACAGGACCCACTAATTAGGCTCAGTTTGCCAATGCCAACATGTAATAGTTTAGTTAATGATATTTCTGAATGGCACAACTGCAAGGAACATTTTACTACAAAACCCACATCTATGTGAATACATTATTTCAATGTCTAATAATGTTTATATGCAAGAATGGATAATCATTATTATCATTATTTTCTTCCAACAAACCTCCCTGTGTGGTGATGACTGTAAATGGAAAATATGAACTGTATAAGTGTTTCCAAAAGCTTATGGTTATTAGTCAAGCTCCAGAACATTGACTACAAACACATAATCATTGTGGTACATTTGTTCTGAATTACAGTCATCCACAGCCTATGACAACAGACTCCTAAAGGACATCATCCTCTGTGTCTCATTAGAAAGAATGCCCACATAGACACGCATACATGCAAGCACACACACACACACACACGCACATACACACACACGCACACGCACGCACACACACACACACACACACGCACACACACACACACACACACACACAACCTGATTTTATTGTTGACAAGACTGCACTGATCCCTTGTCAGTCTGTGAAAAGCATATGATGGACCCATGAGGGATTAATATGACGTATCACATTTTTTGTAGGAAAATAATGTTGATTGTAAAAGGGAAGGGAGTCAGTGGCAGACCCTCACCCCTTCAGAAAGAGGTTAGGGTTAAGGGTTAGGGTTGAGCTAGGATGTGGACATAAAGCTAGGGTTAGGATTAGGGCTGTGAGTACATTTTTTATTTATTTTTATTTATTTCACCTTTATTTAACCAGGTAGGTCAGTTGAGAACAAGTTCTCATTTGCAACTGCGACCTGGCCAAGACAAACCAAGGCAGTGCGACAAAAAACAACACAGACTTACACATGGGAAATAAACAAACGTACAGTCAATAACACAATAGAAAATCTATATACAGAGTGCAAATGTAGTGCAAAATGCAGTAAGGTTAGGAAGACAATAAATAGGCCATAGTGGCAAAATAAATTACAGATTAGCATTATCACTGAAACTATGGAATGTGCAAATGATGATGTGCAAATAGAGATACTGGAGTGCAAAATGAGCTGAAGTAAAAAAATAAATATGGGGATGAGGTGTAGGATGGGCTATTTACAGAAGGGCTATATACAGGTGCAGTGATCGATAAGCAGCTTTGACAGCTGATGCTTAAAGTTAGTGAGGGAGATAGGAACCTCTAGCTTCAAGGATTTTTGCAATTCGTTCCAGTCATTGGCAGCAGAGAACTGTAACACATATAAACAATAAGACATTTACAATACTTGTTCAACTGTAATTACACAAATAGCTAGACAGTAATAAGGAAATTGTAATGTAAAGTGGTACCATTTAAAAGTTTGATTCTTTTTTTTGTAAAAACACAATTCGTAACAAGATGATGACATAAATAAATTGTTTATCTCTCAATAATTCTCTCATTCACTGTGTGTGTATGTATGACCGTGAGATGCAAAAGCAACTATACAAAGCCCATTGCCTCATGACTGTCCTCTATCAGCTGTATTATACTGACTCCTTGCGGGAAACATTTACAACTGCAGTTTTTATGTACTTTATTTATTATATTACCATGGTGCCAGCTTGAGAAATGTGCTTTGCATAATAATAGGGTGTTATGTGACTCGACAAACAATGCGAGAATTCTACAAAAAACAGCATTGATCAAATCAATTTTCACTAAATGTCAATAATGTGGTTGTTAAAATATGTGGAAGTTGTTAACCATGTGTAAAAAACCCAAGGCTTTACATTATGGTATTTACGTGATATGAGCCCAAGTGCAGTGCAATTCTATGGGACATCTTTTTTTATGAAATCCGCGAAATCATATTTGCTCTTTGAGTTTGCGATGGGTATTCCACACTCTACCAGAGTAAGATCGATGTTACATTGTTTTGCCAACAAGTATGGGTAAGTACTGAGGTTGTTTTACGGTCATCAGACATCATTGGACTGAAATATAAGGTATCCTTTGCTTCTGTCATTCAAATGTTTTCAGAGACACGCAGAGCTTAGTTTGTAAATCGGGAGGTGCCGGAACAAACAGTGAGCGCGAGAGGGGGGTGACCTGGGGATCTCTGAACTACCGGAAAATCACCTGTATAATAAAGCCTTGTATGCATATCATCACATTTGCTTAATGGTCTAGACTAGAGCAGTAGAGTAGAGACGCTTGCAGAATTTATTTTGTAGCCTAGGTTCCGGGAAAAAGTGTGCCTTTTATAAACGCATTCCGTGACATTCTATGTCATCAGATCACTTGAAAATAAGATATCTTAGCAATGTTAAGTCCTATCCTCATTAAATAAATGATATACTAAGTATAACACCAGAACCACAGTTTAATTTTGACCCCTAATACCCTAATAATAGTGAGCAGTAAATAATAAGTATGTTTTTGTTGTATATATGTGTGTAATATTCTAGGGAGTGCTATATTGTTGTGGCAAGGAAAGCAGAGAAACGGCAAAACTCTCAAAAGGCACACTCCAACACTGACATAATTTACAAATGAAGCGTTTGTGTTTAGTCCGCCAGATCAGAGGGAGTAGGCATGACCAGGGATGTTGTGAATTTGACAATTTTCCTGGCAAAATGTAACGAGTACTTTTGGGTGTCAGGGAAAATGCATGGAGTAAAAAGTAAGGAATGTAGTGAAGTAAAAGTAGTCAAAAATATAAATAGTAAATAAAGTACAGATACCCCAAAAAATGTATTTTAAATATTTGTACTTAACACCACTACTGTTATACCTTGGTTCTATATATCACAAGTAATACAACTTAACCAATATTTATTTATATTAACTAGGTAAGTCAGTTAAGAACAAATATTTACAATGACGGCCTACATCGGCCAAACTAGGACGACGCTGGGCCATTTGTGCACCGCCCTATGGGACTCCAAATCACAGCCGGTTGTGATACAGTTTGGATTAGAAACAGGTTGTCTGTAATGACGCCCCTAGCACTGAGATGCAGTGTCTTAGACCACTGCGCAACTTGGAAGCCCCAAAATATAAATCAAGCAATCTAATTTTCGATGTTCTGCATATAGTGTACCAATACACCAAACTTGCCATTATTACCATTGATGATTTAGGCTATTGATAGTATGTCAAATAGAAATCAAAAATGGAAATTTTTCATAAATGAAGGTTCTACCGAGATTTGAACTCGGATCGCTGGATTCAAAGTCCAGAGTGCTAACCATTACACCATAGAACCCTGCTGCGCATGTCAAGCAAAATTAGACAATATAAACAGTATGAAAGTATTGTTCAAACGTGGACATGAAGTAGTTGTAGAAATATTTTTGGGATGATTGTATTCGCTTAACCCAATATTACAGACCATATCTAGCGGTGTCTAGTAGTCGGCAAATTATTTCCCCTCCATTTCAATGCAATTGCAATCCCACAAATGAATTGGAGGCGGCAACCTGTGTTTATCATCGCAGACAGATTTAATTTCAAATAAAGCCCATGTGGTGTCCAAGATGAGAAACATAATGATTTGGAAGCTTTCACAAATGGTAATACCAAAGAGTTGTAAAACTAACCCAAGATAAACCACACCCTTTCGTTTCCAATGGGAGCAAAATAATCATAGTGGGCAGAACAAGCGAGGAAGTGGGCAGAGCCAAGCACGAGCTGGCGCGTTCTAGCATGTAGGAAATGTCAATATTTCCATTAGGGAACGCCTACTCTGTGAAGTGCACGTGTGCAATAACTAAATTCGCCCTGGGACTCGTTCTAAACAACTTTTAAAAAAACTTTGGCAAAGAATAAAGTATACAAATCTGTTCATAGCAGACTCTAGCAGACTGGAAATAGTAAACTGTATTGACATCAAATGTTTCATCGATGTTTGGTAGTGAGTGGAAACGCCAACCGGATGCTTCACATTTATACATCCGGTGAAATATCTGTCTCTGTGATAATACAATGAAAATGTTAAAGGCTATCTTCAAATGTATTTTAATCTGCTTGTCATTGTAGCGAGTATATAATAAAATATGAAATCTAGCCATAGCCATTCCAATTGGGTTGACAATATAGGCCTAATAAAACACAATTTGGCATTTGTGTCTGAGAATACAGAATATATGTTGTCATAGGGCGGCAAGCGGGCTATGGCAGTGAATGTTTGAGGGGATAGATTCTGGCTGCATTCACAGGGCTTGACATTCATATACATTTTCCAGTGGCACATCAGGCCAGTACCAAGTAAAAAAATAGCCTACTAGCCCGAATGAGAAAATGACTGGCCCGAATGAGAAAATTAATTGCCCAGGGTCAAGAGCACAGGAAAGCAAGTTATCCTAGCAGAATTTCAATCGTGGGTGATTTCATGTTTCATTTCAACTACCTTATAATATAGCCAACCATAAAATCTGAAATTTCAACTGTTTGTTTGGTTAACAAAAATAAAGCCATCCTCCCTCTCAGTGATGACATATCCTTAACACATTAAACTGTTTAATTTAATATTCCCCTCCAGAAATGAGCCCAATAAAATATATAAAAAATGTAGCGTGCATATTATCAGGCAGGTGTGCTATTTTAGCAATAAGCTTTATGCCTGTAGTCTGATGCAGCATCGTGGCTACATGGCTGAAGCATGGGTTGCTCATCTGCATTGTTTACCCCAATGGGCTAATCATTAGCTAGATCACAGACTCTAAATATGATGTTGTGGCATGTTTAATGTCATAAAATAAGCTCCCACTGGCATTAATACAATCATGTGATTTTTACTGTGTTTATACATTCAGTAACATTTTGTGAATTTTACAGTTAATAGGCTATAGCAGCCAGGTTGACTTCATTATTATCATGCCAGACACTCAGACTGCCAATTGCGCAAAACATTGGAATTGAGAAATATACCATATAGCATTGATCTTTTCCCTAAATTCCATTTATGAATATTGCGCAGTGACTGGGCTTATTAGAACATATTTCTTTCCACGCAGCAATCAGCTGTATGTGAGGAGTTAGACACTCTTGCCATCTGACAGCCGACATTCAGCTCATAAATAAATGACATAGCTCATTAACAGCTTCGGAAATATACAGTATATATATATATATATATATATATATATTGTACAATTAGACCTATACAGACTATAGGATAGCACTATTACAATATACATTTTTATTTATCCCTGTAGGCCTAGCCTATTTATCCAAAAGTGACAAAAGCAGTTCCATAGTATAGGCCTATGTAAACCTTTATTTGCTTATAATGACGTCGCTGTGTCTAATATGAAAAAAGACGGGAAAGCAGGTGGATAACTTTTTAATCCGTAGACCCATTTCAGCGGAGGCGGGAAATGGGTCTGGCGCGAGTTTCCAGGATGTATAGGCGGGGCTCACTCGAATATGTAGCCTACTGGCCCAAGCAGGCCATATAAAAGTCAGGTTAACCGGCCCTGTGTGCTCGGAAGATGTTGCAGGGCCAGCGGGCATCACTGAATGTCGAGCCCTGATTAATATACACTAGGGAATAGTCTATGTGGTGGGACTGGCCATGAGTAGGTTTTTCTAGATGTGAGAAAAGAACAGGTCCCACTCTACTGTATGTAAGAATGACAGGGCAGGGGGAAGAAGGTGTCATTTGCAATGTTAGACCAACCTCTCTTCCTCATGCAGAGTGTTTGAATTCAAAATAAATTGCTAATGTCAAGATACTGGACTGTATTAAATACATAGGCTAAACCCGTTATCTTGATCATACAGAGAACAAGGTAAATTGCCATCAATTACATTTACGTTATTTTGTAGACGCTCCTATTCAGAGCGACTTACAGTATTAAGCGCGTACATCTTCGTACTTTTTTTCATACTGGTCCCCCGTGGGAAACGAACACTCAACCTTCGTGTTGCAAGCGCCATGCTCGACCAAATGAGCTACACGGGATTTAAAGCCTGCATTAGGCTTATGTAAGATATTGATATATGCTGTTGTTATTCGCATCCACAAAGAACAATCAACAAGTATATGAAGAGATACAACATTTTATCACTCCTAAATACTGGTAGGCCTATGTGACTGTATGTAACTAACTCATTGATTCGGATGTGGTGTATTGTTTCAGTTTCTAGTGTAGTTTGGACATACAGAATAGCATCATATTACATCAGGAATGTGAGGGACTGTTGAGTGGGCGGGGGATACAACATGAAAGGAGAGCAGGGGAATCCTGAGTTCACAGATACACATGCCTGTGGGTGTTAATGTGCCTGAGTCTGTGTCAGGAGTGTGTGTGTGTGTGTGTGTGTGTGTATTTTGTGTTTATTTCTGAGTGCGTGAAAGTGTGTCTCTGTATGTGTATGTGTGTGTGTGTGGCTGCTGATGTGGGTCATTACCCCTTCTTTCCCCCCAGGGGCCAGGAGGAAAGAGAGGAGGGAGGGATGGAGGGATGGAGTGGGGGATGGAAGGAATAGGGGAGGGAGGCGGGTTCCCAGGGGAGGAGAGACCTATAAATCACTGTGCCGTCTCTGTGCTGACACCAGGCTTGTCTGCTGGGGGAGGGGTGTTCACAACAACACTGTGGCCTTGTCTCTCTGTCACTCACCCCCATGCTGGGCAGGAGCCATCACCAGCATGGGGATGGAGGGGGTGGGGGGCATTTGGGGGGTACCCCAGCCCCCCATTGGTTCAATGTGATACCTCATTCTATTATTTGTTTTCATTTGAGATGGATGTACTGAAACAGCTTAGTTCTATGTTAAAACATGATGTGAAATGCATGAATTTACTAACTATTTTGACTCATCACATCTGCTGCTGCTACTGTTAATTATCTATCCTGTTGCCTAGTCACTTTATCCCTGCCTATATGTACATACAGTATCTACCTCAATTACCTTTGTATCCCTGCACATCGACTCGGTACTGGTACCCCGTGTATATAGCCAAGTTCGTTACACATTGTGTATTTATTCCTTGTTTTTATTATTTTGTATATATTTTTATTTCTGCATTGTTGAGAAGGGCCCATATGTAAGCATTTCACTGTTAGTCTACACCTGTTGTTTATGAAGCATGTGACAAATACTATTTTACTAAGTTTATGTGTTTTTGAAGACTAAAAACAGGTTGCTGCATCTCCACAATTCCTCATATTCAACCAATTTATGTTTTTTGGGCTGCTGATATTTTCCTATAGGTACATAGTAGTTTGCCTTGCTCTTACTGCTGGGTACGCCCATCTCTGTACCAAATGCAGTTCTACAAGTTGTGATTACAAGGGATGCTGCAGGTGCGTGCCTGTGTGTGCATGTATAATATAAGTGGGTTGATCATATAGACTAGTTTCTTTTCAACAGGACATTTTCCTAAAAACAAAAGAGCCTCTTCCATAACGATGGTGTGGTGATTGAGGACTTTGAAAGGAGGGCTGTGCTCCATTGAGACCAGACAGCACTGGGACCTGCAGGCCTCAATCAGACCCCAGTTAGTATCACCCCCTCTCTGGGCTAACCTGCCTATAGGGGCTCCCAAGTGGTGCAGTGGTCTAAGACACTGCATCTCAGTATTAGGGGCATCACTACAGACAACCTGGTTCAAATCCAGACTGTATCATGACTGGCTGTTGGAGTCCCATATGGTAGGGTGGCATGCAATTGGCCCAGTGTCATCTGAGTTTGGCTGGTGTAGGCCTTCATTGTACATAAGAATTTGTTCTTAACTGACTTGCCTGGTTAAATTAAATAAAATATAGCTATAATGTGGGTCCTTCACTTCTACCAGATCACATTCTATCATTATGCCTCCTCCAGCACACAATGCACACCCATACATCCTGCTGCCTGCCTGACCTCCTCTGCCCGCCCTACCTGCCCACCTCCTACATAAAACATCTCCACGCAGCAGCCTGCAATACATTGCATTCCTCACAACTTTTTTTTATCTAATAAATGTGATCCTAGACCCTGGGAGGGAGACCAGCAAGCTGCATTTAAAATTCATGGGGAAAAAATGGCAATAAAATCTCTCTCTCCCCTCCCCGTTTCTCTCTCTCTTTCACTCTCTTTTTCTACCACCCTTGGGCACTCTCTTTCGCTCAATCTCTAACTCTCCCACTGGTTCGTCTTTCTTAACCCCCCCCTGTCCTTCATCCCTTTCTCTCTCTCTCTCTCTTTGTATTTTCCAACTCAACCCCTGGCAGGTTGTGATTTCCACTGTCAGAAAATTGCTTTTTCAATATCTGTCTCTCTAATTATGAGGCCTGCTAAAGGGGTCGTGCCACCAGAATACCAAGAAATGTCTCCAAAATGTTCCTCTTTCAAATACTATTTTTGATTCTTTAAAGTTTAAAGGAACAAAAAATACACACTTAAATATGCAGGTGCTTGGCTATAATCACCATTATATTACTCACTGGTTCATCAACAGTGCAAGTCTCAATGCTGTGTAGTTTTCAAATCAACAACAGCAATGGCAGTATGTTCTAAAAACATGTTGAAAGCTTACAGCTATAGGTTTTCTTCTGTAACCTACTTGCAATATCAACTAATTATGAGATTAAATACACTCGTTTGTGAGGTGGGATGATCTCGTTACTCATGTTAATTGTTTATTTTAGATGTCCAAAAATGAACATTAGTCAGATTTAGAATATAATTTTCTAATAGGGCCTGACAATCTTTTTTCTTAGTTTCAGCGTGAACACAATTATATATATATGTTATGCAACATTTAACATTTGTGCACCGATATACGATTTGTGGGAAGAGGAAATATGCTATATGGACACTTCTGTAGGTCTACCACAACTCATATGTTTTTATCACTATCACGTCTAAAGGGTTAAATTGTCCTCGCAGCGGTTTCGGTCTACTTGATTGACGTTTGGAGCACTATAATGGCAGCATCCTCCAATAAACAAACGGTCAGTGTACCCCACGTGGGTGTACTGTATACTCATTGGTTACTTTCACCAGCGTTAATTGTGACTGGATCGAGCCCCACGTGGAGATTTCATTCAATTGTTGAACAATTCCATTGTACCCCCACGTTCTATTGAAACATGTAGGCTACACGTAGTGTATATACACTTATAACATGGTTGATGTAGGAGTCTAATATATATATTTATTTTCAATACAAAGGGGGCTTCAATTGCATGGCTACTCGAATGAACCGCACTGAGTAGCAAATGTACAATCATGGTGAGAAAATCAACAAGGGTGTTTAGTTTACTAATATCATTAGACTATTTATACAAGAGCAATGAGCAAACGGTGTATGTCATTGGTCTGAAATGTTTTAGAACCAGCAAACAGATTTGGCCTTCTTTGGTGCACTATTAGACTGTGTAGGCTAGATGAGTTGTTCATAAATAAGGACATAAAGGCGAAACCTTATCTCAAGTCCTATGCTATCTTGATCGAGTATTTCTGGCTTGATCAACGATAATATCGAAATAGGTTACTCCCTTCTCATTCTGTCTAGCAAATGTCCCTTTACTTTCTCCCTCAAGAAAACTAAGATATGTCTTGAAGATCAGGCGAGGATCAGAAAAGAAGGTGGGAGTAAGAGGAGAGCAGTGTTGTAAAGGAGTAGGGCAACGAACGAGACAAAAGAGGCTGCGGCTGCATTGAATGTGGTGGTGGCCGTCTCGGAACCCACATAGTATAACCTAGCCACATTTTCTCTTTATTCTAGGCGAGAATAGACCGGGGAGGGGAGTATTTACGAGAAGAAAAGGTGACATTTTACTCATTCGAAGTGCGTCGTCACGAGGACAGTAAACGTCTAGTCGTGGACGGGGTGCATCTTTACTACACCGAATGTTCTTTTTCTGTGGGTTGAACATAGACCAGAACAAAGGGAGTCTTGAGCAAGGAATGAGCGAGCTGAGACTAGCTTTGCCATTACCACCTCTGAAACCAAGCCAAATGCGTCTCTGAAACCAACAATATAACGCCTTCGCCATTGCTGTCCGATTCTTTTTGCCCATAAGAGAGGAAGAAGATAAAAAAATAATAATAAAAAAATCGGCGCCCAGAATGTTTCCTCAAAACCGACCTCCGGTAAGTAGGCTATACGATTAGCATGTAACGTTCGGTAATTGTTCTGTTGGAGTTATTCTATGAAACCATATTGAAATCAAGGAAACAACTTGAGCAAGAATGCATACAGAGGTAGGGCCATAAACTTGCTACATGAGGAATTGTTACATTTTATCTCTTTGTCATTGAATCCATGTTATTTGTATCCGGAATTCCTTTGTGATCATGTTGGTCAAAAAGTAACACACGCTGCAACATTGCAAACCCTTTCTCAATCTACGTTTAGTACTTGCACGATGAGAGGTGTAAACTCAATCCGACATAGGTCAAATATGGGTCTGTTATTATCCACGCTAAACAGATGGGATTTATAGCGCCAGAATCTGGCAAAACAAGATAACTTTAGTAAACCTCATTTTGTGCAAATTCTGGTCTCCTGTTGTTGGTATTAACTTTCAAGTATCAGATTGAACGTTCTACCTCGAGTTATCCAAATGGTAGGCTGTATTGGCCTAGATGATGGAGTGGTCTAGGTTTGTTTGTCCTTTCCACACTCGACAGTCTATTTAAGGGGTGAGTCAACTATAGGCAAGGGCTTGGGTTGTTGACACATTTACTAAATTACCCACCCCAGTGAAGTGCCACTCATTGTTTTCAAGATTTTTTTTTTCTCTCTGGCATTCATCTCATTTATGATGTATGTGCTTTTGATTTGTTTGATTTGAACAAAAGTATCAGGCCATAAATGAGGTTTTCTAGACACCCAGTACCAGGAACTGCAATCTGAATTGACTTTGTTAACTAAATATTTGGGCTATAAACTTTACTCATGTCACATCATGTTTAAGTGTTTTTTTGATGTACCTGTTCTGTGGAATCAATACATAATAGAAAAATACAGTACGTGCCCTTTTATCCGAAGTTCCTATCAATTAAGTTTCTATTTAAGTTTCTAACCCTCGTCTCTCCTCCATGCCAACCATACATACACACCACCACCCTGAGAGTCATTTCACATCCATGTCCTCCTAGGGATGGAGATTAGGCCCTAATGCTAATTATGACACCATGATTCATGGTGGGTGGGGAACAGGTTAATGGGCACCTTTGTCCCTAGAAAACATAGTGCCTTCAGGAAGTATTCACACCCCTTCCCACATTTTGTTGCGTTACAGCCTGAATTAAACATTTATTACATTTAGATTTTGTCACTGATCTACACACAATACCCCATAATGTCAATGGAATTTTCATTGTAGAACATTTTTAGAAATTAATAACAAATTAAATGCTGAAATATCTTGAGTCAATAAGTATTCAACCCCTTTGTTAAGGCAAGCCTAAATAAGTTCCGGTGTAAAAATGTGCGTAACAAATAAGTTGAATGGACTCATTCCGTGTTCAATGATAGTGGTTAACATGATTTGAATGACTACCTCATCTCTGTACCCCACACATACAATTAGCAGTAAGGTCCCTCAATCGAGTAATGAATTTCTAGCACAAATTCAACCACAAAGACCAAGGAGGTTTTCCAATGCCTCGCAAAGAAGGGCACCTATTGGTAGATGTGAAAAAATGAAGCCAGCTGAATATTCATTTTGAGCATTTGAAGTTTTTAATTACACTTTGGATGGTGTATCAATACACCCAGTCATTGCAAAGATACAGGAGTCCTGCCTAACTTAGTTGCCGGAGAGGAAGGAAACTGATCAGGGATTTCGCCATGAAGTCAATGGTGGTTTTAAAACAGAATTTAATGGTTGTGATATAAGAACTGAGGATGGATCAACAACATTGTAGTTACAATACTAACCTAAATGACAGTGAAAATAAGGAAGCCTGTACAGAATAAAACTATTCCAAAACATGCATACTGTTTGCAACAAGGCACTTAAGTAATATTGCAAAAATGTGTAAAAGAAATGAACTTTATGTTTGTGGCAAATCCAACACATCACTAAGTACCACTTTTCATATTTTCAATATGCATCATGTTATAGGGAAGCATCATTGGCAAGGACTAGGGAGTTTTTCAGCATTAAAGTAAACGGAATACAGCTATAAGCACAGGCAAAATCCTAAAGGAAAAATGATTTCCAACAGACAAACCTTTTACTATTATTTTACTGCTTTTATTTCTTTACTTATCTATTGTTTACACTTATTTGACTTAACTGCATTGTTGGTTAGGGCTTGTAAGTAAGCATTTCACTAAGGCCTACACTTGTTGTATTTCGCGCACGTGACAAATACAATTTGATTTGATTTAAAACCTGTTGAATGTTCCAGAGTGGCCTAGTTCAGGTTTGATTTAAATTTGCTTGAAAATCTATGGCAACACTGCTAAGCAGCAATTTTCAAGTTATCAACAATCAACTTGATAGAGCTTGAAGAATTTTAAAAATATAAATGATCCAGGTGTGCAAATCTCTTAGAGATTTACCCAGAAAGACTCACAGCTGTAATCGCTGCCAAAGGTTCTTCTACAAAGTATTGACTCAGGGGTGTGAATACTTATGTAAATTACATGTCTGTATTTCATTTTCAATACATTTGCTAAACATTTCTAAAAGCATGTTTTCACTCATTATGGGGTATTGTTTGTAGATGGGTGAGAAAATCAATATATTTAATCCATTTTGAATTCAGGCTGTAATACAACAAAATGTGGAATAAGTCAAGGGGTACTTTCTGATGGCTAGGACCAGACCATTACATTATTTTTAATCAATAAAACCGTATACATGTTTGATAGTAGTTGAATTGGGTTCAAATGGATTCTACTAGTAATTTTGATTTGAACTTAGATTTTTTTTAAACTTCCTGAGATTAAATTCTACCTCTTCAGAATCTCTCTGTTCTCTCCATACCTGACAGAAGAGTGAGAGGGCTCTACACAAACTTCATGTGCCCCAGCCCAGCCAGCTGTTGGACTAGAGGGAGAACAGAACAGAATGTGGCGCTGTGGTTTCAGCTCTTAACCAAATCCCTCTCATCCACCAACTCCACACTACATCCCCTGGGGAGCTAGTTACCAACCACAGCTCAAATGTATGGTTATGCATCCTGGAGGGAGAGGGGCGCTGGGTCGGAAAGAAAGCATGGGTTTGGTTTCAGTCTAACCACAACAGACTTGAAACACTGAAAGCATGTCCCCCCAAAGTCATTGGCTTTCATTAAGGCTTGTTTGGAAGACCCAGGGAAACAATTGTTCAAACTATACTGAACAAAAATATAAATTAACTATTTTACTGAGTTACAGTTCATATAAGGAAATCGGTCAATTAAAATGAATTCATTAGGCCCTAATCTATGGGTTTCACATGACTTGGCAGGGCTGCAGCCATGGGTGGGCTTGGGAGGGCTTAGGCCCACCTGTTTGGGAGCCAGGCCCAGCCAATCAGAATGACTTTTTCCCTACAAAGGGGTTTTATTACGGACAAATACTCCTCAGTTTCATCAGCTGTCCGGGTGGCTGGTCTTAGACAATCCAGCAGGTGAAGAATCCAGATGTGGAGGTCCTGGGCTGGCGTGGTTACACATGGTCTGCGGTTGTGTGGCCGGTTGGACGTACTGCCAAATTCTCTAAAATGATGATGGAGGCAGCGTATGGTAGAGAAATTAACATTAAAATCTCTGGCAACAGCTCTGGTGGACATTCCTGCAGTCATCATGCCAATAGCACGCTCCGTCAACTTGAGACATCTGTGGCATTGTGTTGTGTGACACAACTTCACATTTTAGAGTGGCCTTTTATTGTCCCCAGCACAAGGTACACCTGTGTAATGATCATGCTGTTTAATCAGCTTCTTGATATGCCACACCTGTCAGGTGGATGGATTATCTTGGCAAAGGAGAAATGTTCACTAATAAACACATTTGTGCACACAATTTGAGAGAAGTAATTTTGTGCATATGGACATTTTCTGGGATCTTTTATTTCAGCTCATGAAACATGGGTCCAAAACTTTACATGTTGCGTTTTTATATTTTTGTTCAGTGTATTTATATATACTCCTTTTTATGGAATATTGTTTCTCCAGTTCCCTTTAATGTGGATATATGATACTGAGTATACATTCACCTGGTCAGTCTGTCATGGAAAGAGCAGGTCTTCCTAATGTTTTGTACCCACTGTATATATAGCCAGAAATGTGCTATTGCTAGAGTCGTTCTTAATATTTATTATACTTTTTTTCCCCTCAACCTTGGGATGTCATGAAATGAAGTTCAATTAATGTTTAGGTAAAGACCTAACATGCACATGTGAAATACATTCTTCCTCATTTTGTTACATAGCAGTGAGCCATTGATTTGATAACCTTTTGCTGTGGCAGGCAGACTGCTTAGTATAGCCTGACCAAGGAGACCAGCTCCACCTTACAGTCCCTGGAAATCAGCATAATGCGTGCTAGTAGTAGATGTCAGCACTGCTGTTCTCAATGCTTAGCATCCAGTTCCCTTTACCGGTAGCGTTTGCTGGCCAAGAGTACTTAGCACCTCTGAGCAGATTGCTGGACGTAATTTGCAAAGAATCGCACGGCAATGTCGGTAGTCAGACCAGCGGGTGGTCCCTAAAACACACCATGCTAGACAAACAGCAAATCAACATTTGGTGTGTGTGGTCCCTTAGTTCATCTTACATAACCAAACTCGGCTATGGAAATGCACCATACTACACAGGTCAGGCTGTAGAG
The DNA here is from genome assembly GCA_023634145.1 of Thymallus thymallus. Classification (NCBI taxonomy): domain Eukaryota; kingdom Metazoa; phylum Chordata; class Actinopteri; order Salmoniformes; family Salmonidae; genus Thymallus; species Thymallus thymallus. The sequence goes on along the minus strand of CM042392.1, from coordinate 24,872,335 downwards.
TGTAGATCTACAATCACACCTAACGATTAAGAGATTTGTCACTCAGTCACCAGAGAGGAAGTCTCGCCTCCCAAGGTTTTGAAATTTGAAAAAACATCACCTTCTATTTCCTTCTTACAAAGCCCCAAGGGGAGATGTTTCAATGCTCCCTATAGTCTTTTTGTACATGTATCCATTCCACCCCCTGTTCTCTGCGGTCCAGTAATGCCAGCAGGCTCCTGGAGCTCTGTTGGCCCAGTCAGCAGACCCTCCTGCTCTCCCATCAATAATCCAGGACTCACACTGGGCTGATTCTGGAAGGGTCCACTTCAGCAGGGCTGGGGAGTGATGGGCTGAGGAGTGATGGGCTGGGGAGGGGAGGTCTGGGGAGTGATGGGCTGAGGAGGGGAGTCATGGGCTGAGGAGGGGAGGGCTGGGGAGTGATGGGCTGGGGAGTGATGGGCTGGGGAGTGATGGGCTGGGGAGTGATGGGCTGGGGAGTGATGGGCTGGGGAGTCATGGGCTGAGGAGGGGAGTCATGGGCTGAGGAGGGGAGGGCTGGGGAGTGATGGGCTGAGGAGGGGAGGGCTGGGAGACAGAAGGACAAGTGGGAGGCCTCACCCCATCGCCCCCACAGACCCAGCGTGTGTGAGGCACTTCCTGTAACCCAGCTTGCTTTAGCTCTTAATTTCCAGTGATCGATTAGATGGCCGCCCGCCTGCCAGAGGAAAGGTTTTTGTGCCAGGTTTGCACCAGCTCTGGAGGTGTGGCACTTAACTCTGAGCCATGGAAAGAACAAACCGGCTGTGGGTGGGTTACCTAATAAAGGAAGGCACTTACAGCAATTAACACAGCTGACAACCAAACAGTTCTGCACCGCTTATATACACTGACAGTGGCGAAATTTGAATAACAAGCTTTCAGGAGGCGAGAGAAGAGAGAAGAAAGGTGTAGCGCTAATGAACGGTGCCTAGCAACCCTCCCCGACGCAACAGAACTGGGGCATTTCCCTCACTCATTCACTCCCCCATCACAGCAGAGAGATCCTGGAGGTTGTGATCAATTGTGTGTGCGTTTTGTCTACGTCTATTTGTGTGCGCATGCGTGTCGGGAGCGTGTCATCCACTCACTGAGGCACTTTAAAATGCAAATAACTGGTTTGTTGTTGACTATCGTATTTGAATAATTTGATATGAGGCTTGAACTTCAAACGCTTTCTGCAAGGACTGTGTATTACCATGTTTCACAGTTGTTGTGTTTAGTAGTTAGGGGAATGCTTGGGTGAGAGTGGAGGGGGCAGGGGGCATGTTTACCCTACTATGGTTCTCAGCTGGTGGGGGGGGGTTAGGTCTGCCATGCCCTCCTTCCCACTACTGTGTTCCCAGAGACAGGCAGGCAGTGTCCCAGCAGAGAGGGAGCATGGTAGGCGTTTACTCTTAATGATCGGCTCTGTGGGAAAGCAGTGTAATTAGCAGGATGGGTCGTTGGCTAGGTTGGTTTCCAGTTCTTCTGCTGTTGGATACTGGGAGGAAGACTTCTGCTGTTGGAGACTGGGAGGAAGACTGTTGGGCATAGAAGTGCAGGGAACATAAAGAAATGAAGTTCTCAAGGCTTCACTTTTGGTGCGTGTGTGTGTGCGTGCATGTGTGCTTGTGGTGTGTATGTGTGCTTGTGGTGTGTGTGTGTGGGCATGTTTGTGTGTGTGTGTGTGTGTGTGTGTGTTTTTGGGAAAATCAAGGGATCTGAGTTCAAAGTGGTATTTGGTTTAATTAGGAGTAAAAGGAAAACAACCATTGATTGCATGCAGGGAATGCCACACTCACAGGTTCTTAGAGGGTGTGTGTCTGTACATGTCTCGCTCTCTCTCACTCTCTGTGCGTGTGTGTGTGAACATGTAGGGCTTTAATAGCAGCCAGACTCTCTATAGGAAGCATCAATCATTTGCAGCAGCAAGCTGTATGTGCAGCCCTGCCAGCCTAGCTCCAGCCCAGCACCCAGCGGCAGTCTTCCCTGGCTGGGGATCACGTGAACCCGGGTGGGCCTGTAGGCTTTTCTCCCGCCTATTTAAAGGCCCATTAAAGACAACTTAGTCCTGATTAGAGCCATTACTGTCCTGGGATGCCTCTTCACCTCTCCTCTCCTCCTTTCTACTGCTCCCAGCCTGGGCAGATTACTAGGAGACTCAGGGAGGAAGGTGGTTGGTCAGATAGCAGCCTGACTGCCTAGGGTTCCTTTAACCTGATGGTGCTCTCTAGCGTCTGGCTCTTCCTGGCAGGGTGGAACATGGCTGTTTTGGAGGTTGGCACATTCCCTGACTTCCTATAGGGACAAACGGGATTAGTTGGAGTAATCGGAGGGATTGCATCGTACTGGAGAGTAAATGTTGAGTTGAAGTGATCACTGTCCCTATCTGGCTGGCTAGATGCCTGTGTGGGTGATTGAGTAATCCAATGGGGATCAGGTCAGCAGTGTGACCTCTGACATCACACACTAAACCAGATCAGCTGACCAGTGAGGTAGAGGGGTCAGAGAGTCATCTGACTGACTGCTAATGAAGGGTCTGCTCTGCAGCACCCCACTCTTATTGTTCATATTGTTGTTCCCGTAAGGGGCCACAGGGGTCTGCTGCGTGCCTGCAGGCACCTACTCTGACATTGGCCTGAATCATAACAGCACCTGGGCATCAAAGCCAGAATGGCTGATGTTAGCAGAAGCCCAGGCAGCAGTTTCCTCTGTCTTCATAAATCTTCCCCATCATCAAACGCAACTACTAATAGCTACTGGGTCAGCCTCAATCCCACACTCCCAATTTCTGTCTCAGAAAGGCTCTCTCTGCACCTGTTCTCTGGAGCACGCACACACAGAGGTGAAAAACAAGAAAAAGGGGAGTGGAAGGTGGATAGAGAGAGAGAGAGAGTAGGGCAGCAGTATTCTCCCTCTCCTCCTTCCACAAAATGGCCTTGGTGCTCTTGTTCCTGAGGCGCTTTTCTCTGGCCTGTGAAGAGTAATTGGTGTGTGTGTGTGTGTGTGTGCGCGCAAGTGTGTGAGAGAGCGAGTCTGTGTGTGCCTGTGTTGAGAGGGAGGATCTGGCCAGCAGATTGAGTTGGAGCGCAGGCAGGCAGGGGAGAGGAGCTCATTAGAGGCTGGAACAATGAGCAGCCCCTCTCCTGAACCTCAGTGGACCTGAGGGGTATACTACGATTGACGCTAGATCTACTCAGGGTTTTCTAAAGCACACCAGCTTCAGTTAGCTTCACATTCCAGCTCTGGCTTCATCCTTACTATGACGGTGGATATTGCTTGTCTGCCTACGTCATACTAACACATATGCGTTTAGCGGTACCATGCAGATCCACACTGCAGTCACATGCAGGATTCATTCAATATGTCCTCTCTCTCTCGACCTCTCCCTTCCTCAGTTATCCCTCTCCACCAGGGAATCCAGAGGAACAAATAAGCCAACTACTTCATGTGACTAATGTCACTTTTATAAACCAATAACATGCTTCTGCATAGGGCCCATGAGTGGAGCTATACCCACTCAATTATTTCCTCTATAGAGAGAGGCACACACACACACACACACACACACACACCACCTCCTCTGTTCTCATTAAAGAGAGCGGTGGTGTGAACGGCCTGTCCTATATCCTTCTCTGTAGCTTTAGCACCAGGGCGGAGGGGTGGGCCTCCATTGACAGAGACCCAGAGAGACAGACAGACAGTCGCTAGCCCAAGGTCCGGCCCATTGTCTGGCTGTCCTGCAGCATTACCTCTGAGGCCCTGCTAACTAATTGCTCAAAGTCCCGCAGAGAGGGACCAGAGAGGCTGCTGGGAGTGCTACTCCAGAGAGAGGAGAGCCAGGCTGCTGGGAGTGCTACTCTGAAGAGAGGAGAGCCAGGCTGCTGGGGGTGCTACTCCGGAGAGAGGAAAGCCAGGCTGCTGGGAGTGCTACTCCAGAGAGGAGGGCTAGGCTGCTGGGGGTGCTACTCCTGAGAGGAGGGCTAGGCTGCTGGGGGTGCTACTCCTGAGAGGAGGGCTAGGCTGCTGGGGGTGCTACTCCTGAGAGGAGGGCTAGGCTGCTGGGGGTGCTACTCCTGAGAGGAGGGCTAGGCTGCTGGGGGTGCTTCTCCTGAGAGGAGGGCTAGGCTGCTGGGGGTGCTACTCCTGATGGGGTCCCCCCGATTCTCCTTCCTTTCTTCCAACCCAAACAAGTGTCTTAATTTGGTCAAGAGCCCCCTCCCTCCACCCGCCTTCCCGGTTCCCCTCACACATCTGGCCCTGAAATGTTTTTGTCCCACTACAATGGTTCCTGTCTCCCCTGGCCTCTCCTGGTTTCCTGACAGTCTCCCCCTCATCCTCCCTCCCCTCTCTGTGCTCACACACACACACACACCCCTCCGTGCCTTTCAGCTTTGTCCTTCAGCTCCAGCTCACTCATCATGGCTCTCCAACTCACTCCCACTGCTCCCCATGCATACGATCACATCTCTCATAGGACCCACTAACAGAGATGACTAGTGTTTGACACACATCTGCTATTAGATTAATACGTAAAGGATGTTGACCCAACTTGGAATGTAAACATGCAGTGATAAAACGTGTACAGGTATAACATTGTTACCAAATCACCACAAAATATACTGGTTATGTAGGTAACTGCCAAAATAATGGAAACACTTGAGTAAATGAGTGATATTATGTATATTGAAAGCTTGTGCTTCCACACAGGTGTGGTTCCTGAGTTTATTAATCAATTAACATCCCATCATGCTTAGGGTCATGTATAAAAATGCTGGGCATGCCGTTCATTTGGCCATTATTTTGGCTACCATGGCTATGCCCCCATAGGATGACAATGCCCTCATCCACAGGGTGCGAGTGGTCACTGGATGTTTTGATGAAAACGATGTAAACCGTATGCTGTCTCCAGATCTCAACCCCAGATCTCCCAACACTTTTGGGGGATTCTGGAGCGGCACATGAGACCGCATTTTCCACCATCAACAAAACACCAAATTATGGAATTTCTTGTGGAAGAATGGTATCGCATCCTTCCAATAGAGTTCCAGACAGAATCTATGCCAAGGTGCATTGAAGCTGTTCTGGCTTGTGGTGTCCCAACGCCCTATTAAGAAACTATATGTTGGTGGTTACTTTATTTTAGCAGTTACCTGTATATAGAGTCTAAAAGATCTACACACTTTTGACAATATATGCTCACAGTGCTTATTGTCTTTCTGCGTAGGCACCTCTCCAGCCACCCCCTGGGTCTTCGGTGTCCGCAGTGGCAGCTGCTGCCGCGGCGGCTGCAGCCTCGGGAGCCCCCCAGGCCCTGAAGCTCACCTACCCAGAGACCCTGGACCGCATCAAGGAGGAGTTCCAGTTCCTCCAGACGCAGTACCACAGGTACACAACCTCCCCTAGTACCCAACTCAACACTGCAGCCTTTTCTCTCTCTCTGTGCGTGTTTGTTTATATGCTAGTTTACAGCTTATGTAGCTTACAGGGGCCACAAGTGTTTGGAGAGCTGCTTAACATCTTATTAGGCTTCCATGACCAGAAGCAGGAGTGGGTTGGTTTTATACTAGATCTGTGCTAGAACACCCACAGGACCCAGCCTCAGCTTGTTCTGAGGGGGAGGAAAAGGAATGAGAGGAGAGGCGAGAGAGATACAGCAAAGTACATCGGAGGAATGAGCCACGGAAAGGAAACGGAGGGACAACCACAACAATGGATGGAGGCTCACAGGCTTTCTTCATCCTTTTAGTTTGTAGATGAACTGGAACATGCATCTTCTGGATATCGTTAACCGTAGATGAGTCGTTTTTTATGGGTTTCAAGGCTTTGAGAGAGTTTTCCTTCCGTAGGCTGCTGGGCATTGGGGGTGGGTTGCCGCTCTTGTTGGGGGAAGGGGTTTCAGAAAATTGAGACTCCACAACAATACGCAAACGTGTATGTGTGTGTCTCAGCGTGTGTTTGTATGTGTTTTTTGATGTGTGTGTGTGTCTTCTTGTATATGTCTATCTGTGTGGTTGATGTGTAAGAATGTAGCCAGAAGTGGCCTGACTGGCTTTGACTGTGGGACTCTAGCAGTCAGTGTCGTCCCAGCCTGCCTCCCAGCCTCAGCCTGCTCTGCCTCTCTCTGTTCTCTTGGCACACCTTCACACTGTCCCCCGCTTTGATTCGACCAGCCAGAATCAGCTATTCCACCCGCTCTCCCAGCTAACTCCTATTGTATGGCCCCCTCTCCCTCCACCCAGCTCCCAAGAACCGACTCAAAGGCTCCCTGTACAAACAGGGGGGCAGCGTTCAAACAGGCCTGGCTGATTCGAGATAGACCTTCCGGTGGTGCTGCACGGCGGTGACATGTTTCTCTCAAACGAGACAAAAATGTTTTGTGTGGGTTCCCTGCACTTTTTCTTGTTCTGTGATACCCTAATGTGGATAATTCCCCTACCCCTTTGTGGATTATAAATTGTATGGACGTGATCACCAGCATGTTCAAAAACCTCGGACTCAACCTTCTGGCAATCGCAACATGCTTCTTCCTTATCAAATGTGTACTGTCGGGCTCACCTGGAGGAGCTCTCTGAGGAATGGTGATGTGCTCCGCTACAACCAGGACGAGCTACTCCTGCTAAGGCACACTGTGAATGGGAAGAGTGAGTGTTTTCCGTACGTACCGGATTCTATTAAATGGACTGAGAAACGGAAACGCAAACGAGGCAAGAGGGGTGGAGTAAGGCAGCGTGTCCGAGACAGAAAAAGCCACCCACCTCAACCAACCATCCTCTTAACTAACATACGTTCCCTGTCAACGCATCATGATGACCTTGCTGCCAAATGGTGTAAGGATTTTACTATAAGGGAATAATTTTGCAGTGGGGATGTGGAAGTCCTCTCTTTGGACAAGTGTGTGTGTGTGTGTGTGTGTGTGTGTGTGTGTGTGTGTGTGTGTGTATATATCTAATAATTTGGGAGGGTTTTCTTTAAGGCACACCCATTAAAATCACAGAGGATGAGTTGTGGTGCAACATTCTCCAATCTTCCAATGAGATTATATATATATATATATATATAAAATACACTAGATCTCTGTTATGGAAGTATAAAGCATATGGCACATCTTGGGGACTCTGATCATAATTCTACACTGAACAAAAATGTAAACGTAACATGCAACAATTTCAACGATTTTACAGAGTTTAAGTTCATATAAGGAAATCAGTGAAATAAATTCATTAGGCCCTAATCTATGGATTTCACATGACTGGGCAGGGATGCAACCATAGGCCCACCCACTTGGGAGCCAGGCCCGGCCAATCGGAATGAGGTTTTCCCCACAAAAGGGCTTTATTACAGACAGAAATACTCCTCAATTGCATCATCTGTCCTGGTGGCTGGTCTCAGATTATCCCGCAGGTGAAGAAGCCAGATGTGGAGGTCCTGGGCTGGCGTGGTTATACATGGTCTGCGGTTGTGAGGCCGGTTGGATGTACTGAAAAACTCTAAAACAACGTTTGAGGCGGCTCGTGGTTGAGAAAAGATCATTCAATTTTCTGGCAACAGCTCTGGTGGACATTCCTGCAGTCAGCATGCCAATTGCACGCTTACTCAACTTGAGACATCTGTGGCATTGTGTTGTGTGACAAAATTACACATTTTAGAGTGGCCTTCTATTGTCCCCAGCATAAGGTGCAACTCTGTAATGATCATGCCGTTTAATCAGCTTCTTTATATTCCACACCTGTCAGGTGGTTGGATTATCTTGGCAAAGGAGAAATGTTCACTAACAGAGATGTAAACAAATTTGTGCACACAATTTGAGAGAAATAAGCTTTTTGTGCATATGGGAAAATTCTGGGATCTTTTATTTCAGCTCATGAAACAAATCAAATCACATTTTATTTGTCACATGTGCCGTGAACCGCTTACTCACGAGCCCTTTCCCAAAAATGCAGCAAAAAAATTGCAAAAAAAGGAGATGGTAATAAAATAACAGTAACGAAACGATATACAGGGAGTACTGGTACAGAGTCAATGTGCAGGGGTACGATGTAGTAGACTAGGTAATTGAGGTAATATGTACATGTAGGTAGGGGTAAAAGTCTGCATTAATAAAAACCAAAATATGAATTGGCAAGAAACAAGCTTGCTGGATTAACACCGAATCCATAATCTTGCAACTATAAATTGCATTCTGTGGCAGATTCTAGATTCTACTATAGAATTCTACGACAGCGAGCCACACACAGTGTTATGCAAATTGTTATTCAAAGCATGTTTAGGACAGACACCAGTCTATTGGATTAGGGGTGACCTGCTTAGCATCCCTCAGCGGACAGACAAGTAAGCTGCAGGTCTCTCGCCACTGAGGATCTCATGAGCACCCACTCACCTCTAACTGACAGACTAATCAGACTTACTCTAGGTAAAACACATGGCAGCCGGCACGCACGCACACACACCGCGGCGGACAGAGACCGACAAGATGAATGCAGCCTCACACTCAGACCTGGGTTAGAAATAGCAGGGTTTAGGTTAGTATTTTGATCGTGGCTGGAGCCTGATCGCTGTTGCTTAGCTGGATTAGGAGGCAGGAAAGTGACTGCGGTAAAGGGACTAGAAGTAATGGGCTGTATGTGTCTTTCCTGGTGTGTGTCCCTCTTGTTCTGTGTGTGTGTGTGTGTGTGTGTGTGTGTGTGTGTGTGTGATTCAATATACAGTATGTGGACCCCATAGAAGAGGAAGACATTCATTAAACCTAGCTAGATGTGTGGCTCACTTGCTACTGCATGAAATATACTTGTTTTTGCCTGCCAAGTTTGTGTGTGTGTGTGTGTGTGTTCTGCAGTTGCTCTTTAAACAATCTCTAATCAGCAGACTGAAGGGAGCTGCTGACATGGGCCTCTCATTACAGTACTTCTCTCTCTCTACACAGTTTCCATATGAACGTCAGCGTCGACCCACATCTAACATAATAAGTGTGTTGTGTCTAGATTGAACGAGAGGCTCTCATACTGTTAACATGCTGCCACTCAGAGAACAGAGAACCCACTTCTCTCTACTGCGCTGGCAGTATCACACTGTTTTGATACCAGGACTGTGCTATAAACAACTGTGTGTGTATGTGTGAGAGCTTGAGCGGATGGAACATTGGGTTTATGTCAGTCTCAGGGTTTGCGGTTCAGGGTTGTTTGTGTGTGTGGCAGAGCCTGCCTTTATGGGCGTGTGTGTGTGTGTGACTGAGCATGTGTTTGTGGTGGTGGTGGTTACTGGTTGGTGCTTAAGTGAGCAGGGTGGGTCTGAGCATGTACTCATGAAAGGACAGTCTGTACAGTAAACTAGTCTCATATGTGCACACACACACTGTCTTTACAGTAAACTCACACATGCTAGTTAGTACAGAGAGCAGGGAGGGCTCTCTCTCTCTCTCTCTCTGTGTGTGTGGGTGTGCCCACACCCTTGAAAGGCTACACTGAGTGGGCCGCTGGTGTGTGTCTGTGTGTTTAAAGCGGGGGAGGGGTGTGGTTTGGGGGACTGAGACGGAGGGAGAATGTGCTGTGGTACTGCAAAGAGGAAAAGCTCATTAATAGTTAATTAGATTTAAAATGAACATCCACACACCTGGAGGGGGGTAAATGGCCTTAATGTATCCCGAGCACACAAACACTAACAACCATCCATCAGCCTAACAACAACCATCCATCAGCCTGCCTTCCGCGCGCGCACCTGTCCAACTCCACACCGTACGGTATTCATAACAGACTTTGCACTGAAGTTCATGTTACACGCATGCATCTGTCGTGTATATTAATTTCCCTCTCGCTGTCAGTGGGGTGTTTGTGTTGAAACCTAGATGCGCTCATTGGGAACAAAGTGAAGACGACGACCTGAACTCGTCCATAAGAATTGCTCGTTTTCATTCTGTTGCAAGACGTTTTGAAATGTTCCATTGCGTGGCCTCATGAACTCCAGGCAGGTGTGTGGGTAGAAGTAGCAGCAGAGGTTTAGCGTAGTCGTTAGTCACCTGCTGCTATAGCTATGACACACAGTGGAGCCATACAATGTACTCTGCAATATACTATGGTATTGAATGAAGGATACCACGTTTGTTTTGATTTGAGGTGTGTGTGTGAGTGCACAAACATGCCTCTTTGTGATCGTGTGTGTGTTAGTGTAGGTCTGGTGGCGCGTGTGTGGCGCATGTGTGTGCGTGGGGTTATGGTGCTCTGCTGGCAGGCTGCAGATTTGTAGCACATTTCGATGATCATCTTATCTACTGTCACCGTGAGGGACTCACTCTCTTTTACTCTCACTCTGTGTTTCTCTCTTTCTACTATCTCTGCTAGGGGTAGGAACTGGTTCAGGGAACAAACCGGAAAATAGCTAAATGTTTAGAGGAACAGAACTGGGAATGAAAGGGATCTCTAGTGTTCCGGAACGGAACCATTATTTAAAAATCTTGAGAACTTGTTATTTCTCATTCCAAAAATATTACTAATATCTAGTATATCATTCTGTAATTTGGTGAAGTTATTTTCACCCCCCTCTACTCACCCGTGAAATTTCAGTCCCATCTCGTGCCTGCACTTAACTGACCAATTAAACATGTAAACTACCATAGCAAGCTGCTCTATCCATGCTAATTGGTAGTGTAAATTTAATGAGCTAAATGTGAAATCGATGTTGATTTCAGAGGTTAAAAAATGAACGAAAAGGAACAATATGAACCATTACTTTTTTGGGTGGTTCGAACCGGTTCTGAACAATATTATGTTGGTCGGAACACTGGCACGGAACAAAAAAAAAATAGGGGTTCTGTTCGGAACGGAACAATTTATTTCTCGCTCTCTTTCTCTCTCAATCTACACATACCCACACACCATCCACACTCTCCTTCTTTCAATACCCTTCCTCCCTCCCTCTATATACACACACACACACACACACACACACTCCTCTGTCTGAATGCTGCTGAGCCAAGGACTAATTATTACAGGCAATCATTTCTACATGAAATACTCCCTCCCTCCCCCACCCCTTCCTCGCTCTACCTCCCCTCCCTTTATGCTCTTGCGGTCACTTAATGACATGGAGACACACAAACATGCGCACAGTAGCGCGCTCACACACAAAATGAGACCCCCCCCATTCACATTAGGAGATAATTGTGCCATTGCTTTTTGAATGTGTTCCTATCGTCTGCACTGAATTCAAAATCTATGAATATATTTGCCTGTATATGTGCGGTATAGTCCTCTGCTGTTGTATGGTAAAGATGGGCTGATGTAAAGGTCAGACATTACTATGGAAGGGTGTATGTTGTTGTCTGTAACTTGTGGGATTTAATTCAACATTGGCCTCAATGCCAGTCTGTCAAGGCATTGAATACAGAACCAGTCTTCTGAACTCCTGATAACCTGGCTGTCTGAGAATCCGTCTCTCCTGCCCCCCTCAACACCCCTCATCTGATCTGACCCCCTCCCTCCCCAGAGTCCTCTAGAACCTCAGTAAGGACTCTCCACTTCATTCAGCTCAACTGTTTCCTATACTTTAATTACATGCTGGAGATCCATTAAACGTTATGAAAAAATTACCATCACCCTGATCTGAGAACAGTTATTGTCCTAATCCCCGGATCGTTGTTTGTATATGTTCATGTTAGCATGTGTTTCATTCCACACAACTTGAGGAAAGTCACCCTCGGAAACACCCAGCCTGGCCCTTGTCGAGGTGAACGGATACGGATATAATCGTCACTTCTCAGAAACCCTGCCATAGGTGACTTATGCAGGGAGGCTACTCCACTGTAATAAAATCTATCAGGGGAATGAATTTAATCCCCCAAGCTCTCACCCGCCCACCCCCATCCCTCAATCTCCTCCCCCTCCCGTCTCCTCCCTGGCGGTGATAAATGAGTCAATTATGGGTGGCAGCGCGGGCCTTCTGAAGAGGAGCGGATGTGCCGTTATTACCTGTTGTAGCTTGGTAATGTTGCAGTATTAATCATATTCTAATTTCCCAGGCTCTCGCTGCTCTCCCCCGCATAAATCTGCTACACGCAAACAAGTCAGCAGCGTGCCCGTCGGGTTGAAATACAACCCTGGGCTGGCAAGAGGAGGAGGGAGGGTGTTTGTTATAGAGGACGTGGGAGGGGTGTGTGTGATATAGAGGACACAGGGGAAGTGTGTGTGTGTTAGAGGACACAGGGGAGGTGTTGGCTAGTTCCTTAAAGGAGTGCTGTGTGAGTGCTTGGTTGAGGATTCCTGGGGTCCCATGGTGGGTCATGGTCACAGAAGGGTGACTTGGCAAAGACTGAGGGAGAAGGGGTCAGATATAGGGACAAATGGAGGGAAGAAGAGTGAGGAGGGGACTGATAAATAGTGAGAGGGAGGGGATAGACCGAGGGCAGAAGGGGGAGGCGGACAAATAAAGAGAGGGATAGATGAGATTTGGAGGGAGGGAGAGGTGCCTGCCCTCCAATGACACCTTTGTCCTGGGAGAGACTATATCATGGCTGTTCTGTTCTGGCTGGGAGGCAAGCGCTAAGTGTGAGCTCAACTATTCCTGGTGTGCTCTGAAGCAATAATATCCTGTCACCTTCCCAATCCTATCTCTGCTGGCACACATCTATCTGCAGGTGTCTGCACTGCCTACTAAACATGGATGTGTGTGTGTGTGTGTGTGTGTGTGTGTGTGTGTGTGTACACTACCGTTCAAAAGTTTGGGGTCACTTAGAAATGTCTTTGTTTTTGAAATGACTATTGTAGCTGGAAACAACTGATTTTTTTTAATGGAATATCTACATAGGCGTACAGAGGCCCATTATCAGCAACCATCCCTCCTGTGTTCCAATGGCACGTTGTTAGCTAATCCAAGTTTATAATTTTAAAAGGCTAATTGATCATTAGAAAACCCTTTTGCAATTATGTTAGCAAAAATGAAAACTCTTGTGCTGATTAAAGAAACAATAAAACTGGCCTTCTTTAGACTAGTTGAGTATCTGGAGCATCAGCATTTGTGGGTTCGACAACAGGCTCAAAATGGCCAGAAACAAAACTTTCTTCTGAAACTCGTCAGTCTATTCATGTTCTGAGAAATGAAGGCTATTCCATGCGAGAAATTGCCAAGAGACCAAAGATCTCATACAACGCTGTGTACTACTCCCTTCACAGAACAGCGCAAACTGGCTCTAACCAGAATAGAAAGAGGAGCAAGAGGACAAGGCAGAGTTGGAAAGAAAAAGCCATATCTCAGACTGGCCAATAAAAATAAAAGATTAAGATGGGCAAAAGAACACACATTGGACAGAGGAAGATATTACTTTTTCTTTGCAACTCTGCCTAGAAGGCCAGCATCCCGGAGTCGCCTCTTCACTGTGACGGGTACTATTTAATGAAGCTGCCAGTTGAGGACTTGTGAAGCGTCTTTCTCAAACTAGACACTAATGTACTTGTCCTCTTGCTCAGTTGTGCACTGGGGCCTCCCACTCCTCTTTCTATTCTGGTTAGAGCCAGTTTTCGCTGTTCTGCGAAGGGAGTAGTACACAGCGTTGTACGAGATCTTCAGTTTCTTGGCAATTTCTCGCATGGAATATCCTTCATTTCTAAGAACAAAATAGACTGACGAGTTTCAGAAGAAAGTTATTTGTTTCTGGCCATTTTGAGCCTGTAATCGAACCCACAAATGCTGATGCTCCAGATACTCAACTAGTTTAAAGAAGGCCAGTTGTATTACGTCTTTAATCAGCACAAGAGTTTTCAGCTGTGCTAACATAATTGCAAAAGGGTTTTCTAATGATCAATTTGCCTTTTAAAACGATAAACTTGGATTTCTGGCTCTGTGCGTGTCTTTGTGGGGGTGGGGGAACTTTTTGAATGATATTGTATGAAAACATTGGAACTGGGTGTGTATTATTATTATTATTATTATTATTATATAGATTTGAGTATCTGCTCTCTTATAAATCTAACCTCTTCTTCCTTACAGCCTGAAGATGGAGTGTGAGAAACTGGCCACAGAGAAGACTGAGATTCAGAGACACTATGTTATGGTGAGACCCTCAAACACAGTCAACAACACACACTCCATCCACAACCTTGGGTGTGCTAAAAAACACCATGCTGAGGATTCTTGTCTGCAGGAGAAGAGTTATTTCTCCAGACTGAGCAGACGCAGACACACACACACACACACACACACAGGCAGACACACACACAGGCAGACAGAAAGGCAGGCAGACAACACAACACTGTCTCGGGTTACACAAGCCAGCGTGTAACAACAGCTCTGTTTGACTGTTAACTACACTACACCACTGATGCCAGCATCTGGCAAGGGATTAAACATCACACCCACTGGAAACCACATGGACCACACATGCATGCACACATATTGACTTGTGTGTGTGTGTTGTCTCCAGCCCAGATATGGGTAATCCTCGACATTCCCTTAGAGCAGGCAGTGTTCAGACGAGGAAGTGATCAGAGAGCGCCCTAACCACAGCTGACTGTGTGGTGCCAGGCCCCACTGTTGCAAAAAGATCTATGTGGTAGCCTGGCACATCCCGGTGCTCTACCCATTTCTCTCTTCCTTTTTTGGGCTAGAATTTGGGTGTCTGCAAGTCGCCTAGCAACAACTCTGAATCTTGGCACAGCGGCAGAACAAACAGCCAGCTGTCTCTCTCACACACACACGCCTTTCTGTAGAATATAGAGGGAAAGAGTCTGGCTCTGCTCCATCTAAATGCTTTGAGCTTCCATCTCTTTATTTCTTCCACCTAGCTGACAAACCCTTCACTTCTTACTCCTCAACCAACCCTGCTGAAAATCAGACATGTCATAATGTCACATAAGAGACGCCTGTTTTTAAAATGATTTGAGCTCTGCCCGATGATGATTTTCCATCCTTGTTCTGAACCGAATGATTGACACATACCATCTCTGGGCTCACATGCCAGGTTGGCATAGTTTGGAGCTGAGGGCACAAAATAAATTAAACAGAACCAAATGGCTCTTCCACTCATCCAGCCTTCAAAGGTGTGTTTTTTGTTGATCTACATGTATGCAAATGTGTAACCATCACTTTACGTCTCATTTTTACAGTATTACGAGATGTCCTACGGCCTTAATATTGAAATGCACAAACAGGTGAGTACAACACTCCCTTCCATTGTCATCTCTCCCCCTCTCCCTCCCTGCCTTTCTAGTCAACCTGGGTCTAGAGGATTAATATATGCTATGCTGCTGGGAGAATCTTGTGAACTGGCCTCGAGCACAAAATGCTAATCCACCCATGATGGACCTGTGGCACTGTGCTGCTGCTGCATTAATAGGATCTGCAAACAGAATAGTTATTTCTAGACACACCAGACCAGATCAGAGGAGAGGAGAGGAGAGGAGAGGAGAGGAGAGGAGAGGAGAGGAGAGGAGAGGAGAGGAGAGGAGAGGAGAGGAGAGGAGAGGAGAGGAGAGGAGAGGAGAGGAGAGGAGAGGAGAGGAGTACTCTTCCTTCCTAAACCCTCAAATCCTCTATATTATCTATTACCACTGCTGACTTTACCCTCCTCCTCTCGCTATCCCTCCCTCACCCTCTTTCTCTATAACCTCCTCATCCTTTGTGTCTGTCTCTCTGTCTGTCTCTCTTTCTTTCTTTCTTTCTGTGTCTTTTTCCTCCTCCTCTCCTGCAGGTATACAGTCCATACTGAATTTCCCTTTAAATCAGGTCACTGCCTTCATTGCGTCTGCTCTCTCCCTTCTCAATCGCTGTGCTTTTATCTCCCTCTAGCTCTACCTTCTCCTCCTCATGCATCCTGCCTCATTGGCTGTCATTTCCTCAAATGCACAAGACCTCCCCCGCCTCCTCTCCCTCCTCTTCTTCTTCTGTTCATTTCCCTCTCTACCATTTTGTTCTCCCCTCTTTATCCTCTTTCCCTTGCTCTCTCACTTGTTCTCATTCTCTCTCCCTGCCTCCTTCCCTCCCACCACGCTGCCCTTCTGTCCAATCTCCCTGGCTTTCGCTCTCCTGAAGATGACATTTAGTAGTTGGCGTTCTCTAACAAGAAATCATTGGGTTTCCCTGGGGAGGGTGCTGATGGATTTATGGAGGAGAGTGCTGAAGGGTGGGCACTGCCTGTCTTGAGAATAGAGGAGGGAGGTGGAGGTAAGGGTGGGGTGGGGGTCGAGAAGACGAGAGAGCGAGAGGAAGAAGAGTGTGAAGGAGGATGTGGGTGGGAGTTCACCACAGCATCTATAAATCACTTAGTAGAGAATGGTGTGTGGCCGGCCGGACAGAACAAGAGCAGAGAGGGAAATGGTACTGCAGAGGCTAGCTGTCAGCAAGACTAATGACACCCAGTCATAATGATGTTGTCATCATGATCTCTGCATGCATATCATTACTGGCCTTAACAGGCTTGTTAGGGGCCAGTTCTGAAGGGAGGAAGGGAGGAAGGGAGGGAGGGAGTGTTGTGTGAATCAGAGAGGCAGACGCCCATGCCTAAGCCCACTGACTCCCAGCAGGTAGCCCCTCCCACCTGGGCTGGGTGGCCACAGCAGATGCTGGCCATGCATATTTTAGCCGGCTCCCTGGCAGTGCTTGGATTTGCATGGACCAGATGTGAGGAGCTGAAATATTTACCACACTGGCCCTCGCAGCCAGACATGCTCAGGTTTTGGGGTGTGTGTGTGTTGCTTTGATGAGCACACACAAACAGTGTCCTCCCTCACACACTCTCCCTCTATTTTTCTACAGACTGAGATCGCCAAGCGCCTGAATGTGATCTGTGCCCAGCTCATCCCTTTCCTTTCACAGGAGGTGAGACACACACATACACACTGAGTCATGCATATTAACACATCAGTAACACATTCAGTATCTCTCTGACAACCACCCACAGACTCAGGCGTGCACATGCATGCTCCTAGTAAGCAAGAACTCACAGTATAACATTCAGACATACCACTAGGGACCAGGCAGACATACAATAACACAAATGTTGTAACACAGAATAAAAACATTAATAAAAGTCCCATGATGGTAGTGACTGCCCATTTACTGCGTATCACTAATTAACCATGATTTATTCACATTACTTTAATAAAATAATTATTATTTCATTCCAAGTAATCTCATCTCTATAGAGCTGTTGCCTATGCTGTATGACAATCACTATTTTTATGACTGCTGAATATCAACTATCATAGATCATGTATTTTCGGGCTCGCAAAGCAACTGCTTTCTATCCCTCTTGATCGCGCACCCTCTTTTCTCTGTGTCTTGTTCCACACACACATTTAGGTGGATTATGGTCATTGTAGTTAATTACCACGTTTTCTGCTCACAGAAAAAAACTAACAATGGAATTCAAATAATTTAATCGAAACAGCACTAACACTTATGGAACTTCAAAGTACAGTTATTCATTCAAGACTCCTAAACATTTACATGCTATATACCAGGGGTTGGAACCAAAATTATTTTCCAATTGTTTAATTCTGAACAGAACCGTTTTTTTTTTTTTGTTCCATTCCACTTTTCCGACCAGCAAAATAAATAGTTCTGAACCCGTTCGAACCTAAAAAAAAAAGACTGGTTTATATGGTTTCTTTTTTTAAACCTCCTGAAATACACACTTTTTTACATTTAGCTCGACATTTAAATTAATTCCCCAATCAGTGCGGGTAAGCAATTTAATCTGTTTAGGAAAGTTGTTAAGAGCAAATTGTATTTTGCTGTAACAGCATGGTTTAATCATAATGAAAGACTGCCAGTCACAGTGTAGGGTGCGAGATGCAAATGAAATTGAGGGTGAGGAGAGAGTGAGCGAGAACGGAGGAAGCTTGCCTTGAAGCGCTGGGCATGTTATGACATGCATTATCTGAATTAGGCCCACAGATTTATATCTACAGAAGAACGACTTCTAAGAAGGAACTTTGAACGTCTTTGAACGTCTTTGAACTTCCGCATTGGTTTAACGTTGGACCAGAGCAAACGTTAGCTAGCTAGCTAACAAGCATGTGTGTGCAGAGCAGCACTAGAATTCCAAACACGTCTTACCTTTTTTGCACCTGATAAATCGAATGTGGAATGTGATAACTATAGTACCCTTAACTGTTGTACCACACCACTGTACAGACGCTGAAGTGGTATTATTCGACCACCTCTGACAAGGACTGGGCCACAATGTTTATCACAGGGTCTTTGGTTTGATCCCTCACCTCAATCAGTGCCTCTCTCACTGCTACTGCCTGATACCTCAGTGGCTCAACAGTCTTAACTTTACTCTCCCACCTTGTCTCAGTCCACATCTTCAAAGTGATGTCTATATGTTTTTTTCAGGATGGCCCATCGCTGTGTGGAGGCTGAGAACAAGGTGTACAGTTTGTGTAAGATGCCAAAGTAACCTGTGGCATTGACAGAACTTTTAGTAGCATCAGCCACACCCAGGTTCAATGCGTGAGCCCCACATGGCACAAATAGAGCTCTTGGATTCATTTCCAGGAGTCTGGCCTGGAAACCTTTGTTTTTGCCTCTCATGTTGGCCCCATTATCATAAGACTGTCGTCTGCAGTCCTCCAAACTGAATTTTTAGCTCCTCTAACCTTTTGAGAATCAGGGATGCCAAATGTTGACCCCGGACTCCTGCCTCCAAAAACCCCATAAAAGGTTCATTTATGTGGGGCTCCTCCTTCAGTGACACAATTAAAATCACAACTGTTCAGTGTGGCTGATATCTGAGCTGCAATCTAGAATGATAGAGAAGAATTTCGCCAGCTTGATGTCACTCACCATTATTGAAATGACCTTGCTGCTCAACAAATCAATTCTGAATTTCTTGGCCAAGGTAGCTGGTGGTGTGACTCGAGGTCCCTTTTTAGACACCGTTAAGGTGCTCTTTCATGACGATCAAATTGTTCAACCTCTTTGAGAAAAGTTCCATTTGATGGAGCGTACAGTGTTTCTGTGTGTCCTCTTAGTGACAGATTTCTAATTGCCAGACTGCACAATAGCAGTCAGACGTGTCAACACCTCTCTCCATCTTATCCTCTCAGCCTCCATAAGTGCCATCTCATGCTTATCAATTGTTTCCCCTTTTTTGATCCTCATTGCCAGTTCTTTCCATGTTTTCATGCAGTTTTGGTGTTCTGGACTGCTGTCGTGTCAGCAAAGAACTTGCATGTTTCCAGTCTGTCAGTCCTGAGTTTGCTAAATTTAATTTTCTTTTTAGAAAAGAGTTTGCAGCAGAAGCAGAAGAGGCTGTTGTTTCTTTCAGAATACACCAACCAACTTCTAGGGATTTTTTTTCACCACTCACCAAGGTCTTCCTGAAATACTGGTGGTGGCAACTTCTTCCACCACTCCCATTCCTTTGGAATGGTGGTACCTCACTTGGTCCTCTGCAAACTAATTCTGTCAGTCAGAACTGAAGGCCAGGGTCTGTAGACAGTGGTTCATCCTCAGCAGCAGGATTTGGTGGGGATGCTGCTACAGGCATTTCTAATGGAGAGCACATGGGCATTAGTTTACACACGTTATTCACAGCATTTATAGTGGAACATCCCACATACATACCCAGTAATAATGCAATCATAATTGTTATCTAGAATATGGAAACTTAAAACTTTGCAAAAGGGAAATTATTATTTTTTTAATGTTATGCAGGGATGCACACACACGTATGTGCGTGTACACACGTACAAGTGCGCGTGTGCACAAACGCACCTGAAGAATCCTGCTGGGGAGAAGTAGAAGCAAATGGGTCTTCATCCTCAGACAATATTGGTGAAGACACCTGTGTGGCTGAGGTGGTGGATGGCTCTTCGTCCTGAGGCTCCGAGATAATTTTTGAAGAGGCCTGTGTGGCTGAGGTTGCTCCACATCCTGGCCAGTGTCAGAGGGTGCTCCAAAATATTTCAGAAGTGCCCCTGAATTTGCATTGAAATACAGTATATTGACACCCTAAATAAATTTGTTGCACTATTAAATATGTCATTATGCACAATTTATCAAACTTTAAGAATAGGAACCAAATTAACCATACAACCTCCATGGCTAATTTAGGCATAAGACACCCCAAAAGACACAATATATCACAAAAGATACAAAATATCAGCATAATATATAATATAATATAGTTAGCCTAAAGCATTGGAAAGTCCCCTTACTGAGCTCAGGACCTAGTCAATACAGTCACAGAAAACCTTTATGATGTCACCTCAATGAAAGTTAACCAAATCAATAGTGCTAGTTAGGTTGTAATAATTTTGCTGCAGGCTACACACATTCTCATGATGAAACTGTGTGAAATTATATCCAATGTTATGTAAGCTAGTTGGACAGAGAACTGAATATTGTCACCCTATGTGGGCGGGTGCCGCACCCCGGCAAGATGCTGCCCTGGGCATGTCGCCCATACCTAAATCCGCTACTGCCCACTGGCAAAGATTTCCAGCTATCAGGCAGATGCTGGAATTATTTTCAGAGTGACAGAGTGAGGGCTGTGCATAGGCGCTTTGTTGTGATTTTTGTGGGACTGTGGAAAAAAGCCTGGAATGTAAAATAACGTTATTAACATTAGAACCACCTGGCCTTTCAGCATACAGCGGGTGAAATAAGTATTGAACACGTCACCATTTTTCTCAGTAAATATATTTCCAAAGCTGCTATTGACATGAACGTTTCACCAGATGTTGGTAATAACCCAAGTAATCCATACATACAAAGAAACCAAAACAAATAATTTCAGAAATTAAGTTGTGTAATAATGTGAAATGACACAGGGAAAAAGTATTGAACACATGAAGAAAGGGAGGTTCAAAAAGGCATGGAAAACCAAGACAACAGCTGAAAACTATCAGTAATTAAAAAGCAATCCAGCCCCCTGTCAGTGCAAATTAATATCAGCTGGTTCAGTCCCAACTGATGGCCTACAAAAAGGTCTCATTGCCAAGGTGTCACACAAGACACATCTCATGATGGGTAAAAGCAAAGAGCTGTCAAGACCTTCGCAACCTAATTGTTGCAAAACAAAATGATGGCATTGGTTATAGGCGCATTTCTAAGCTTCTGAATGTTCCAGTGAGAACTGTTGGAGCCATAATACGGCAGTGGAAAGACAATCATTTCACCATAAATTTGTCTCGACCAGGTGCTCCTCGTAAATTTGCCCATTCATCCTTCCATCAATTATGTGAAGTTTGCCAGTACCAATCAATAAAAAAACAATAGATAGTCAAGTATATGTTTTGTATAATTCTACAAAGTCCTAGAAAAAACGTAGGTCTATAGCCTATTTTCGTTTCCCTTACAATAAAAACATTTGTATAATCCATTTGATCAACTTTATTTGTAGATTGATTACTAATAACGTTATAGAAGTCGATTTACAGCTTGTTTTGACAAAGTTTAAAATGAAGATGATGATGATAATATAACCAGCCAGATGCGCAGGTGAAATGATTTGCTGTGTTCCTTAACAAAAGCACCAGTGCATGCACAACTGTAAAGGATTAATTGCATGAAGAAATATCCATGGGAATATGTTAATGAAAAGTTATAAAAACAGTAATTTGTTGATTTATATCAGACACTATATGGTGCCCTTTACACATTAATCAATCAATCGCGACTTTCTTTATGCTTCGGGTCTGCAGTCAGCACACAGCTTCGGGGCTTTGTGTGAGCGGTTGCACTGCACACAGTTTTCATGGGCCTTGTTTCGTGTGCACATGCCGACTTGACATTGTGTCTTATTTTTCAAAAGTGGGAGCTGTGGTGCTTGGGGAAGAGGGAGAGCATGACCTGCTGCTTTGGTGGCTGGAGCTTCTTTCTTCTCACAAAGCTCACGATCCAGTGGGATGCATGGTGCTACACGTAACTGAAGTCACATGCACCATTATCAGTTTCTATCTGGTTTCTATCACCATACAGAATAGCATAGTGTGATTTTCCGTTTGTTACTAGTTTTTGCTTCGTAGTCAGAGCAATACTGCCGCACGAGTGGCCATGTGCTGAATTCATGGGCAGATATTCTTGGAAAAAGGGACATTTTGAAAAAGAGCTGCACTTCTTGAATTTGAGAGTTATTTGACAAAGGTAAGTGTCATAGAAACGGCAGAATATACTCTTTCAGATACTATATAGAAATCACCTGCATGTGACTCTGAAGGAGGATTTGATAAAGCAAAGTGAATGTAATCTTGTCTAGGCTAATTTATTATGTGTGAAATGTAGTTTTGGTATAGTTAGGTGTAGTTTCAATGGGCCAGCTATGCAGGCGGACAGGCATTGTTTGTTTCCCGCTCATCATCTTGGATAGAGTCAAGGCCTACTGCAACGCATATTTTGTTTTCGTTTCCCTTACAATAGATTCAAATGATATATATTTAACTAGGCAAGTCAGTTAAGAACAAATTCGTATTTACATTGACTGCCTACCCCGGCCAAACCCTCCCCTAACTCGAATGACGCTGGGACAATTGTGCGCCGCCATATGGGACTCCCGATCACAGCTGGTTGTGATACGGTAGTCCCATAGGGCTGCGCACAATTTGCCCAGCGTCGTCCGGGTTAGTAATAAAGTTACAGTAAATTAAATAATCCTGTAACAGGTCCTTTTTACAAAGTAAAACGTAAAAGAGAATGGTATCAACCTGCAAGCCATGCGCCAACTCTGATAAATTAAATCAACCACCCTCACCATTCAATTAGGCCTAATTTAAATTTGATTGTGAAGTAACTTGCACAATTATCGCCCATTCCATCCATTTGTCATTCATTCATTGGGCTGGCATCGTTTGCTTCGTTGGATAGAGTCAATTATATGTTTTGCATTATTCTAAAGGCCTACTTCAACATGTAGCATGTTTTTGTGTCCCTTACAATACATTTAATTAGTAATAGAGTTATAGTAAATAAAACAGTCCCGTAACTTATTTCTACAAAGTAAAACGTAAAAGAGAATGGTATCATCCCGCAAGGTGTGCGGTCAAATGATTTGCTGCTGATAAATAGGCATAACACACTCATTACCCTGTCTAAATTAAATCAACCTCTCATCCATTTGTCATTCATTGTGAGGAGAGCGAGATGAATTAGCGTCTGGCTGGGTACCAACGTCCAACAGTTAGGAATAGGTGTGAAAAAAACAAGTAAAAATGGTCCAAATACTTTGATTGAAAAATTCTGACAAATGAGCAGTGTTAAATACAAACGTTTAGGAAGTTGGGAAGGAGCAGGGCATATCTTTTTTGGGGGGGGGCAGTGTTTTGAATTTATTTAAAAAATCAAACATCGGTGGCTGTTGGCCTATGGCGATTCTAATGTTAAGTTAACCTGTTCCCATGCTTTTAAAATAAGTGGTGTACTGGAACAGTACAGTTATTTTCCGGTTTTCGGTTCTGTTCCCTCAACCGGTACCAACCCTTGCTATATATACCACATGCTGTTATAGTGTTCTTTTGAAGTTTTATATATTTTTATTGAATGTATTTACATTTTGTTAAAATGCAGACTTTTTTATTTTCAAGTTTCCTTTCTCCCCATCTCACTGTTACCTTGGCTTGTCCCACAGCACCAACAACAGGTGGTCCAAGCCATGGAGCGCGCCAAGCAGGTGACTATGGGGGAGTTAAATGCGTCGATAGGGGTACGTGGATTCCCTCCTCTACCTCATACAGTGTGTACCTCATCCTCTCATGCGTTTTGATTTTGGTTATTTTGTTTGTGCTTTCTGTGGGTAGACAATTCCCCCCTCCTCCCAGCATGCACACAGGTGCGCATACACACAAACATACACACACACAGACAAATTGGTCACTTAGTGCAGGTCTGACTGGAACAGGCTGAGATGAGTCTGCTAAGAAATGGAGAGGGAGAAGAGAGGGATGAAAGATGACACTGTCTGTGTGCCTGCACAATGCTACTGATGTGTGCCAAGAGACAACTCAATGGCCTCACCAAATCAGAGGACTTTCAAATTACATATCGATTTTCACAGCCTGAGAAAAGTCCCCCCCAATGTATTTTAGAGTTATGTGAATAAATACTATTATTTTTATTAACTGAAGATGGTTAGAAAAACCAAAAATAATGATATTTGAGAGATTATGATTGTCTTGTCTTTTTTCACATCACATCTTTTTAACAATCATGCACTCCACGGATAGATTTTGTGGCAGTCTTCTTTATCCTAGGGAGACTCTCCTTCCCGCCACTCTTCCTCCATCTTGGATGGTACCATGCATGGGCTCCTGCATCACTGGAGGCACACATCTCTCTGTATACCTCTCTCTCTTCAGCCCCCATCCAGTCCACCTCTAACCCAGTAGACTCCAACTCAACCCTTCTCTCTCTCCTTCTCTCTCCTCCCTTCAGCAACAGCTGCAGGCGCAGCACCTCTCCCAGCATGTGGCCCAGGGTCTGCAGGGTCTGCACAGTATGCAAATGGGGCCCCACCCTGGGGGCCTCCCTCACCCTGGCCTGGCGCTGAGCGGAGGGTCTGGCCTCTTGGCTCTGTCTGGGGCCCTGGGGGCCCAGCTGGCTGCCAAAGAGGGCCACGAGAGGGCCCACCTGGAGGCTGCTGCTGCTGCCGCCGCCGCAGAGCACCACAGAGGTATGGGCTGGGACGGGACCGGATGGGGAGCAGGATAGAGAAGGACGGGGCCGGTAGGGATGGATTAGACTGAGAGAGAATGAGATCTGTAGGGTTTGGTCTAGGCTAGATTGTTTGAGCTGGTTGAGTTGGGCTAATAATGTGTGAAATTGATAGTGATATGTTAAAGAAAGAGACATTTCAAGAAAATACCATGTGTGTGAGAATGGTGATAGTCATGTTGTATTGTGTTTGCTCTGTTTTGGCTGGCTGCGGGGACGTGGGGCGATGCTGCCCATCATGGACGTAGACCGTGAGGCTGGACCGGTGAGAATGCAACACACAAGTTCCCTACACCCAAGTACACTGCAATATAGTACAATTCACCATATTACACTTCACCTCGATCCTCTGTGTTCCTCACGGACACTGAGCCCCAGTCGATGCTGTGACATTTAGCCGGGGTGGTTATGAAGTTGACATGGTTCATACAGTTCCTCTCACCTCATTATCACCATCTCCTCTCTTCCTCCTCAGAGCTCTATGTCCAATGGGGATAAGGGCCGTTCAGCAGACTACCTCAGCAATGGGAAGAAGAGGAGGGCAGACGAGAAGGAGTTCATGACAGATTATGTTAGTATGCTGCCACGCTGAGAAGTTGATTAGCAATTGTGTGTGTAAACATTTGTATCTAATACCCCACATTTTGATTGCAGGGCAGCGATGCGGATAAGAGTGATGATAATTTGGTGGTGGATGAGGTGAGTTGGCTCATCTCAGTTCAGATTCCCTAAATCACTCTGATCATTGACTGATTCAGATTGATGAGAGAAACACTCAGTAGTGGGGCCATGGCTGGTAGACTAACTCCCACCCCCCCCCCCCCCCCCCCACCCACAGGACCCCTCGTCCCCCCGCAGTGTCCACTCCTACTCGTCCAGAGAAAACGGCCTAGACAAGTTGCCCCCGTCCCGTAAAGACGCCCCTCCCCAGGCCAGCCCTGCATCCCTGGCCTCCTCCAGCAGCCACGCCTCCCCCTCCCGCAGCAAGGACCGGGAGCCACCGGTATGCTCAGGATCAGTCCATTACATGCACACACACACACACATACAGCTTCATACAGTTATGCTCGGTGTCAGATGAGTGCTTATATGCATAGTAAGGCATGCTCAGCCCACACACTTAGTTCCAGTGATACTCCTTCCATTCAGCCTCACTCTGTGTCAAGGACGTTCACATCCCATGTGACCCTAGCCTTACTGAATTACTGCATTTCTACACACCCACACTTTGACATGACCTCTCTTCAGCATAGATAGATCCTAGATACATAGAACAGCAGTGATACAGAAGCCATCTGTTAAATATTCCATTCCAAATGGTTTCTCTATGTTGGGTGTCCATGTAACTCCACAGCATTAGCACCTAGGTTCTTTCTGATAACTCTGGTGTGATGGAAGGAAATCTCACATTCACATCACACTATCTCTCACACTCTCTCTTTCACTCTCTCTCTCTCTACCTCCCCCCTCCTCTCCCCAATGTATTTTCTCTCTCTAACTAACAGAGGGAGAAGTCCAGTACACCAGGTATGAAGCCAGGCACCCCCCACGGTTCCCAGGACCCCTCCACCCCCGGCCCCAGTGCCCCCCCACAGTTCCGCCCCGTCTCTGGCAAACCTGGCGTTGACCCTCTGGGTAAGACCAACCACAAGACCATCATGGATCACATGTGTATTGCAGTTTTCACTAAGTGCCTTAAATACCAGCCTTGATCATTGATCATCAGATGACTTTTATCTGAAGCAGCCTACAGTTTCCATCTTCATTCAGTATTTGAGTCCATGCATGAATGAAAATGGTAAGCCACGTTCCAACCAGCTGAGCTATACAAACTGCCCTTGACTTTGGTTAACTGATGTGAGAGATGTACAGTTGTGTGGATTTTTAGCAGGGAGATTAAGAGAGGTGACGGACTGTGACATTGAACTCTTTCATAATTATGCTGTTTCAGTCTATTGCAATGCATCAAACTCCCCTCCCAGCAGCTCCTATTCAGTAGTCGTGGCTCCACATATAGCTTCATATTGTTGTGTGGCAGACGAGCCAGCAGAGTGCAGTAGTGCTCTGGTGATGTTCTCGCTACTTTGGCAGAGGGCTGTGCGTTTGAGCCTGTTTGATGTGGAACCCTGCATAGAGGATCAGAGCTGGCTTCCAGGCTTGCTGTTTACACAGGGTCTCCTCTGTCTTATCTAACAGCGTTAACTCTATCAGCCACACTAATGGGAATGGTAATCACGGCCTTTCCCAAGACAATTAATACACCCAAGATAGATAATAGAATGAGAATAGAAAAATGCAATTTTATATTTGTCGTTGATTACTGCAACAAAGCAATACAAACCTCTCTTTGCCTCCTCCATCTCTGTATTCATAGTTCTAAGGTAAACATCAGCTACTGGTCTCTGTTGGATTGTAGCCTTCTAAGGTTAATTTGCTTTGTCGCTTTCTGCTTTATCGATTCTTAATCTTATCTTCTCTCCCCTCTCTCTCTCTCTCTCTCCCTCCCGCCCACTTTCTCCTCTCCCCATCAGCTCTGGGTCTGAGGAACCCTCTGGCTGTGCAGGGAGCGTACCCCCCCGGGGCGTTTGGCCTGCCCCCTCCAGGGGTGAACGGGGAGTTGGCGGGGGCAGCGGCAGCCTATGGGGCGGGGCTCCACCTCGTGTCCCCCCAGATGAACGGCTCTGCAGCCGCCGCCGCTGCAGCCGGATATGGACGTTCACCAGTGGTGAGAGAGGGATGGGGTAGTGATGGAGGGAAGATAAAGCGAGCGAGAGGGGAGTGGAATATATATATCTGTGTACATGCACTTGCAAACTGAGTAGGCTTCTATTGAAAATCCAATTATATGACCTTATAAACCAGTTAAATCTCTTCATGGTATGGACTTGTTATTCACTGTGGGGAAAACAGTAGAAATCTACTATGTGGTTTTGAGAAGGCTTTCTGGGAGTGTGAGTTGACTGCTCTGTCAGATGCTTGAGCTAACATTTTTTGTCCCCGTCTTCCAGGTGGGCTATGAGTCTCCTCACCCCCACATGAGGGTCCCAGGGTTACCTGCCAGCCTGCAGTCCGCTGCCTCAGGGAAACCGTGAGTACTGTTCTCTCTGCCTTTGCTACCACAGCACAATTTCACTATTATGCCTTCATACTCGTTTGTCTTGAGGGTAACCTCAAGCTTCAGCCTTGTTAAGGCCAATGCAGTCCAAAAATGAGATTTTCCTGTGTTTTATATATATTTTCACACTATGGGGTTGGAATAATCAGGGGTGTGGACTCCAGTCACATGACTTGGACTCGATTCTGACTCCAGTCACAAATTTGATGCCTTGAGACTTGACTTCATACAAAATGACTTTACTTGGAGCCTCAATGTTTTTGTCTCTGTGGATTACTCTCCACACAGCCAGAGACAGTAACTGCTGCATTGACTTAAAAAAAAAAAAAACAGCAGATTTGCTAGTGAAATGTACACTCAGCCCTCTGATTGGACCAGCTAACTGTAGGTAGCGCAGCGGTTCTCAAAGTGAGAAGGTTTTGAGGGTTGCGAGTGTGAAACTGAATGGGGAAAAATACATATTTTTCAATAGGCCACCATTTGTATTTTCTATCTATCTTTGTCCATTTGATCTGATTTCTAATATAGGCCCACGGTATTGCACTAAATGGTCTCAAACATCTCACCTGTGCTTCAGAACCAAAAGTTGCACGTCTTGATTGTCATCAGCATTGGCACGCAAAGGCAAGCGCGCATATCCAAATATAAGTGACCAGAAAGCTCTTGCTTACTTTTCTCCAGTTTTGCCTGGCAAAAACAGAGTAGGACTACGTTTTATATTATTCATATAACATACAGTTTAGAAATCTACTACAGAGGCATCTTTGCCAGAACAATACTAGTCTACCTGGTGATGTCATTGATCATTTTCATATTTCAGATAGGCCTTGTTTGGGTGGCTACTGGCTATACGTCTAAAGATAGCTGTAACATCGCACTGCCTTCAATATTATGTGATGAAGATGTAACATTCTGCTGAATTAATGATGGTATTTGTGAGGAAGAAAAGGGCTTCCCCATTTTCTGCGGGCAGGCGGCTCTCCAAAGTGATAGCATGCGTCACAGGCGGATCATGCTTTCCATCCTGTCCTGCAACCTCCGCTGCATACATGCAGGCTGTATGATTCTGCAGGCTCTGGACAGAGAAGTGACATGATATCCCTAGTTAATATTGGCTGCTAACATGAATGACTTTCAGATACAAATGCGGATGTAAAATGCAGTTTATTTCTGTATCTTGCGTTTTGAAAATGCATTGCCATTTATGGCTCTAATGACAGGCTACATTTCCACAGTGATTGTGTGCATGTGTATGTGGGGTCGCAAGCTTTGAACCACTGTTTTTGGGGGTTGCTGGTCAAAAGGTTTGAGAACCACTGAGTTAGCGAACAGATTGCTGATTTGCTGAATAGCTATTTTTAAAAAAAATGTTATGTAACTAGGCAAGTCAGTTAAGAACAAATTCTTATTTACAATTACTGCCTACACCGGCCAAACTCAAACGACGCTGGGTGCAGCACAAACGTGAAATTGTAGGGAGAGTGCCATAAATAAATATCTAGATCCAATAAACTTTGAGAATATTAACTGGTTATTTTACAAGCTCACCAGTAATGAAGCATCAATGAACAATTGCTAGCATAAGCCTAGCTACTGGTCTTATGGTATGTCAAAATTGCTTGAAATTGATCATTTGGAATTTGTTGTTAAACTCAATTCTTACATATCAAAATGTGTTACGGACAAAATAATGAAAAGGCCTGTCTGGTAGCCTCAACAAATAGACAAGGATTTGTAGTTGAACAAGTCATTGTATGTATAGATTTGTTTTCTTTTTACTTGACTTGAGACTTGGATGAAGAAAACGTACTCATAGAATGCACGACTTGGACTCTACTCGTTCTACTTGAGACAACTTGAGACTGACCTTGTGACTCGAGACTTGCTTGTGACTCGAATAATAGTGATTTGGTCCCACCTCTGGGAATAATATTGTGAAAATGATGATAATGCCCTTTTAGTGTAAGAGCTGTTTGAAAAGACCGCCTGAAATGTCACCCTGTTTTGATAGGATGGAGTTTTGGTCTGCCTGGGTACATCACCAGGCGGTAAATTAGTTAATAGACCAAGTAGAGAGTTCCAAACAGCTAGTTTAGATTTTTCTCCTCCCCACTCCCAGACAGTCAGAAATTGCTCTTTGCTAAGACGTTATTTTGTATCTTTTTGACAATTTTAATTGAAAACAATCACAGTAAGGTGCTTAATTGTTACCCAGAAAGGATTTGATATCGAAATAAAAACAAGTCCTTCGGACCTTTTTTTTAAAGTAACAACTACTGTAGAACAGCACATTTCACTGCACCTATCCAGTGTATGTGACAATAAAAAAAATATAGATAGATATTATATTCTCCTCCCACCTCCTTCCTACCTCTGTGTTCTCTCTCTCCAGTGCCTATTCTTTCCATGTAAGTGCCGATGGACAGATGCAGCCGGTGCCTTTCCCTCCGGACGCCCTGCTGGGCCCGGGCATCCCGCGGCACGCCCGTCAGATCCACACTCTGAACCATGGAGAGGTGGTGTGTGCCGTCACCATCAGCACCTCCACACGCCACGTCTACACCGGCGGCAAGGGCTGTGTCAAGGTGTGGGACATCAGCCAGCCTGGCAGCAAGAGTGCCATGGCCCAGCTCGACTGTCTGGTGAGTGGACACACACACACACACACTGTGCATAGAGACACAAACCTACAGACACCAAAGAGATAGCGGAGGACGGAGAGAGTAAATGCTTTCCAGTGTACATAAAACATTTATGTACCAAGTTGTCTTGAAGGGAAATGTTGCGGGGTGGTAATTTTTTGGTCTGTTGGTACTACTGAGGCTCCACTCCTTAGAGGACTTAATTCTCCTGCTGTCATTATTAATAGTTGTGAATTGTATGTTGCCCACCTCACCTAGTCACATTTGCACCCTATAATTACTGGAGTTATTTTATCTGTTTCCCAATCAGAATAGGGATAACTACATCCGCTCCTGCAAACTCCTCCCTGATGGGCGGACCCTCATCGTTGGAGGCGAGGCCAGCACACTGTCAATCTGGGACTTGGCCACACCCACTCCCCGCATCAAGGCGGAGTTGACGTCTTCTGCCCCGGCCTGCTACGCTCTGGCCATCTCCCCCGACAACAAGGTCTGCTTCTCCTGCTGCAGCGACGGAAACATCGTAGTCTGGGACTTGCACAACCAAACCCTGGTTAGGTAAGGAGAGGAGGAGGAGGAGGACGGGGGAGGGGAGAGGAGATCACGGATCACATCTGGGGGTTGATGTTGATTGTGTCTCTGTGCTCCCCAGGCAGTTCCAGGGCCACACTGACGGGGCCAGCTGTATTGACATCTCCAACGATGGGACCAAACTGTGGACAGGGGGTCTGGACAACACAGTACGCTGCTGGGACCTGAGAGAGGGACGACAGCTGCAGCAGCATGACTTCACCTCACAGGTACTGATGAAGCTGAGACTAGGTCATGGCCAGTATCCACAAAGTGTCTCAGAGTAGGAAATTGGTTGTAAGTGCTGAGAATAGACATTTTACTCCTACTCTTATGGGTAAAAATAAAAGCTTTGCATGAAGCCTCTTTAGTCGTGAGTCCCACCTAGTTGACAGAGATGTATGTATGTATGTATATGTATATGTATATGTATATGTATATGTGTATGTATATGTGTATGTATGTGTGTATGTATGTGTGTGTGTATATGTATACCTCATGAGTTGTCCTAACTAGTTAAGAGTTACCAGCAGGGGTCTTGATAATAGAAAAAGCCAGCGAGTCCACTTGGAGCGCAACATTACGTTGTTAAAACATTAAATTGGCCATGCCTATAAGTTGGGCAATTGAAGGCATCTAGGGCTTATGATAACTTTGATTGTTTTAGATGAAATTGATAGACCTTTCAAATGTTGTATGCAACATTATCGGCAAGTGACTTAATTCCTACTGTGCCAAAGCGATTTAGAGTTGTTAAACGGGAGTGACGAGTGTGTTGATATAATGGGTAAAAAAAATTGTTTTTACGCATGCCAACATATTAGTTTAGAGTAGGCAAAGTAATTGTCAGGCAAAAATGTTATCCAACGTTTTACCGTTGCAATGTACAGTCACATTCGGAGTGGCTCCCAAGTGGCGCACTGGTCTAAGACACTGCATCTCAGTGCTAGAGACGTCACTACAGACAACCTGGTTTAAATCCAGACTGTATCACAACCGGCCATGATTGGAGTCCCATAGGGCGGCTCACAATTAGCCCAGCGTAGTCAGAGTTTGGCCGGTGTAGGCTGTCATTGTACATAAGAATTTGTTCTTAACTGACTTGCCTAGTTAAATAAAGGTTCAATTAAAAAGCGTCCTATGGAGTTCACAGCTGGCGATTTCTCATTGCGATGGGTTATTCCCCAGGTCACAGAGCGTCATCACCAACTTTCCCTTGCAGTACCTCAAACTGTTGTGATTACAAGCTGAGAAACTTTTATGAGTTGGTTTTACTCCTGGCTCAGTTTGTCTGGGCAGTGTCTTAACATCATCCTAAAACCTACTCTGAGCTGGGAGTTTTTTTTTTTTTTTTTGCCAAAATATGTTTTAACAGGATTCCTAGTACCTTTTCTGAGATGCTTTGTGGATACAGGCCCAGGGCCCTCAGAGTAGAACATTGGTTGTAAGTTCTGAGAATAGACATTTTACTCCTACTCTTATGGGTGAAAATAAAAGCTCTGCATGAAGCCCCTTTATTCATAAGAGTCCCACCTAGTCGATAGCTATTTAGGAAACCTCATGAGCTGTCCTAACCAGTTAAGAGTTACCATTAAGAGTTACCAGCAGGTGTCTTGATAATAGACAAATGCAGAGAGTCGGTGGTTCCTGCGCCACATGAAATTGCTTATGAGTTGTTGAAAGAGTGTTTTGATATTTCTATATGATCAATCGATTTACAATCTATCTCTTGTGCTTTTGCCGAGGGCTATTTCACAAGATATGCCTAAATACTTTTTTATTTAAATAAACTACGTACATGTTATTTCAAGTTATCCCTTTGGAGTGCAATTTCACATTGTAAAAAAAAAAAAAAAAAGCCTAGAAGTTGGGCAATTGAAGGCATCTAAGGATTATGTTAACTTTGATTGTGTTCGATGAAAAATGTTTTATGTAACTATATCGGCAAGTGACTTTATGCCCACTGTGCCAAAGCGATTAAGTTGTGTGTGAATATAATGGTAATATTATAAAAATTCCACTTTTAACAACCATCAGTTGGTTATAAAAAAGGTTATGCATGCCAACGTACAGTGCCGTGAAAAAGTATTTGACCCCTTTCTGATTTTCTCTATTTTTACATATTTTGGACGCTAAATGTTATTAGATCTTCAACCAAAACCTAATATGAGATAAATGGTCCCTGGGTGAACAAATAACAACCTGTTGATACTTTTTAAATGTATTTAGTAAACAAAGTTATGCAACACCCAACGCCCCGGTGTGAAAAAGTTATTGCCCCTTTACACTGGTTGTGCCACCTTAAGCTGCAATGATTACAACCAAACGCTTCCTGTAGTTAATCAGTCTCTCACATCCCTGTGGAGGAATTTTGGTCCACTCTTCCTTGCAGAACTGCTTTAACTAAGCGACATTTGTGGGTTTTCGAGCATTTCAATCAGGTTTAGGTCTGGACTTTGACTAGGCAATTCCAGAACTTTAAATGTGTTGCTTTTCAGCCATTCTGATGTAGACTTGCTTTTGTTTTGAATCATTGTCATTGTATCAATTCTCTGATACAGAGCATAATTCATGGTTCTTTCAATGATGGCAAGTTGTCCAGGTCCTGAGGCAGCAAAGAATCCCCAAACCATCACACTACCACCACGCTGGACCCATGTTGTCCAAAAAGTTTACATGTCCATAGAACATTCTTCTAGGAGTCTTGACGATCATCCAGGTGCTTTTTGGCAAACTTGAGTCTGCGTTTTGGACGACATGTGTCCTGTTATGTCTGGCGAAAACCAAACACTGCATTCCACAGTAAGAACCTCATACCCACGGTCAAGCATGATGGTGGTATTGTAATGGTTTGAGGACCTGGAAGACGGAACCAGATATTCTAGGCAACAGTCACATTCACTCTTGAGTTTGATTGTTGAGCAGAGGCATGTGCTTGTTTCGGTTCTACAAAGCTGTGTCCAACGATAACATTCGCAAATCAATTAATTGCATTCAGTCTTGCGTCATTTTATCAATTACATGTATTTTTCTTTGTAAAACTGTATTCACAGTCACAGCCTGCCACCGTCTCTTATAACCGAATAGAGCTTATGCATATCAGGACAGCGATTACTCACCTCGGACTGGACAATGTTTTATTTTTCTCCAACTAACAATAATCTTTCAATGAGCCCGACTCAGAGGATGTACTTCAGACACCCGACAAGGCCCAAATCCGCGTCATTGGCAGGAGAAGGAGACGGGGTATAGAGGACGGAGATCATGGTGGCTTGTAAGGATCTGCCAACAGCGAGTGGGAAATCTGCCTTTACCATCAATATTTACTCGCCAACGTACAATCATTGGACAATAAATTAGACGAGATATGATCATGAATATCCTACCAACGTGACATCAAAAACTGTAGTATCTTATGTTTCTGCGAGTCATGGCTGATCGACGACATGGACAACATTCAGCTGGCAGGATATACGCTGCACCGGCTAGATAGAACAGCAGACTCCGGTAAGACGAGGGGGGGCGGGCTGTGTATATTTGTAAACAGCTGGTACACAAAATCTAAGGAAGTCTCTAGATTTTGCTCGCCGGAAGTAGAGTATCTCATGATAAGCTGTAGACCACACTATTTGCCAAGCAAGTTTTCATCTATATTTTTCGTGGCTGTTTATTTACCACCACAGATGGATGCTGGCACTAAGACCGCACTCAGTCAGCTGTATAAAGCAATAAGCAAACAGGAAAATGCCCATCCAGAGGCGGCGCTCCTAGTGACCGGGGACTTTAATGCAGGAAAACTTCAATCAGTATGTTAAATGTGCAACCAGAGGGGAAAAAAATTCTAGACCACCTTTACACCACACACAGAGACTCATACAAAGCTCTCCCTCGCCCTCCATTTGGCAAATCTGATTTGTGCTTACAAGGAAAAACTAAAGCAGGAAGTACCAGTGACTCGGTCAATAAAGAAGTGGTCAGATGACGCAGATGCTAAGCTGCAGGACTGTTTTGCTAGCACAGACTGGAAGCACAACTGAGGCATGCATGAGAGCATCAGCTGTTCCGGACGACTGTGTGATCACACTCTCCATAGCCGACGTGAGTAAGAGCTTTAAACAGGTCAACATTCACAAGGCCGCTGGGCTAGATGGATTACCAGGACTTGTACTCCGAGCATGCGCTGACCAACTGGCAAGTGTCTTCATTGACATTTTCAACATGCCCCTGATTGAGTCTGTAATACCAACATGTTTCAAGCATACCACCATAGTCCCTGTGCACAAGAACACTAAGGTTACCTGCCTAAATGACTACAGACCCATAGCACTGACGTCTGTAGCCATGAAGTGCTTTGAAAGGCTGGTCATGGCTCACATTAACACCATTATCCCAGAAACCGTAGACCCACCCCAATTTGCATACCGCACAAACAGATCCACAGATGATGCAATCTCTATTGCACTCCTTACTGGCCTTTCCCACCTGGACAAAAGGAACACCTACGTGAGAATTCTATTCATTGACTACAGCTCAGCATTCAACACAATAGTGCCCTCAAAGCTCATCACAAAGCTAAGGATCCTGGGAATAAACACCTCCCTCTGCATCTGTATCCTGGACTTCCTGGCGGGCTGCCCCCAGGTGGTAAGGGTAGGTAAGAACACATCTGCCACGCTGATCCTCAACACTGGGGCCCCTCAGGGGTGCGTGCTCAGTCCCCTCCTGTACTCCCTGTTCACCCACAACTGCATGGCCAGGCACGACTCTAACACCATCATTAAGTTTGCAGACGACAGTGGTAGGCCTGATCACCGACAATGACGAGACCACCTATAGGGAGGAGGTCAGAGACCTGGACGTGTGGTGCCAGGACAACAACCTCTCCCTCAACGTAATAAAGACAAAGGAGATGATTGTGGACTACAGGAAAAGGAGGACCGAGCATGCCCCCATTCTCATCGACGGGGCTATAGTGGAGCAGGTTGTGAGGTTCAAGTTCCTTTGTGTCCACATCACCAACAAACTAGAATGGTTCAAACACACCAAGACAGTTGTGAAGAGGGCACGACAAAGCCTATTCCCCCTCAGGAGACTGAAAAGATTTTGGCATGGGTCAAAAGGTTCTACAGCTGCAACATCGAGAGCATCCTGACTGGTTGCATCACTGCCTGGTAAGGCAACTGCTTGGCCTCCGACCTCAAGGCACTACAGAGAGTACATCACTGGGGCAAAGCTTCCTGCCATCCAGGACCTCTATACCAGGTGGTGTCAGAGGAAGGCCCTAAAAATGATCAGACTCCAGCCACCCCAGTCATAGACTGTTCTCTCTGC
Organism: Thymallus thymallus; assembly: GCA_023634145.1. Lineage (NCBI taxonomy): Eukaryota > Metazoa > Chordata > Actinopteri > Salmoniformes > Salmonidae > Thymallus > Thymallus thymallus. The sequence goes on along the minus strand of CM042392.1, from coordinate 24,836,038 downwards.
TACCGCACAGCAAGCGGTACCGGAGCGCCAAGTCTCGGTCCAAAATGCTTCTCAACAGATTTTACCCCCAATCTATAAGACTCCTGAACAGGTAATCAAATGGCTACCTGGACTCTCTGTTTATCATCTACGCATAATCACTTTAACTATACCTACATGTACATATTACCTCAATTAGCCCGACTAACCGGTGCCCCCGGTACCACCTGTATATAGCCTCGCTACTGTTATTTTTACTGTTATTTATTTCTTTATCTATTGTTTACCTAATACTTATTTTTTACTTCAACTGCACTGTTGGTTAGGGCTTGTACACCTGTTGTATTCGGCGCATGTGACAAATAAACTTTGATTTGATATCAGACCTGTCGCTCCTCTCAGCATCACTTCACACAATGCTGATGAATGTCTTTGTCAGATGAGCTACATTCAGTCGTTTAATGAGCATTGTCTCTCTTCTCTTTCCTCTTTCTCATACTCTCCCTCTCTAGATCTTTTCTTTGGGATACTGTCCTACAGGAGAGTGGCTGGCAGTGGGCATGGAGAGCAGTAATGTAGAAGTGCTGCATGTCTCCAAACCAGACAAGTACCAGCTGCACCTCCACGAGAGCTGTGTGCTCTCACTCAAGTTCGCCTACTGTGGTACGCACCACACTCCTAATTGTTCCAATCAAATGTTTTCTTGTGTAATCTTGAGGACAAAATAATTTGTTTGCCATTTAGCAGACGCTCTTATCCAGAGCGACATACAATGAGTGCATTCATCTTAAGATGGCTAGGTGGGACAACCACATACAGTTGAAATCGGAGGTTTACATACACAGTTTTTCACAATTCCTGACATTTAATCCTAGTAAAGATTCCCTGTCTTAGGTCAGTTCACTTTATTTTAAGAATGTAAAATGTCAGAATAATAGTAGAGAGAGTGATATATATTTCAGCTTTTATTTCTTTCATCACATTCCCAGTGGGTCAGAAGTTTATATACACTCAATTAGTATTTGGTAGCATTGCCTTTAAATTGTTTAACTTGGGTCAAATGTTTCAGGTAGCCTTCCACAAGCTTCCCACAATAAGTTGGTTGAATTTTGGCCCATTCCTCCTGACCGAACTGGTGTACTGAGTCAGGATTGTAGGCCTCCTTGCTCGCACACGCTTTTTCAGTTCTGCCCACAAATGTTCTATAGGATTGATGTCAGGGCTTTGTGATGGCCACTCCAATACCTTGACTTTGTTGTCCTTAAGTCATTTTGCCACAACTTTGGAAGTATGCTTTGGGTCATTGTCCATTTGGAAGACCCATTTGCGACCAAGCTTTAACTTCCTGACTGATGCCTTGAGATGTTGCTTCAATATATCCACATAATTTTCCTTCCTCATGATGCCATCTATTTTGTGAAGTGCACCAGTCCCTCCTGCAGCAAAGCACCCCCACAACATGATGCTGCCACCCCCGTGCTTCACGGTTGGGATGGTGTTCTTCGGCTTGCAAGCCTCCCCCTTTTTCCTCCAAACATAATGGTGGTCATTATCTATTTTAGTTTCATCAGACCAGAGGACATTTCTCCAAAAAGTACGATCTTTGTCCCCATGTGCAGTTGCTAACTGTAGTCTGGCTTTTTTATGGCGGTTTTGGAGCAGTGGGTTCTTTCAGGTTATGTCGATATAGGAATCGTTTTACTGTGGATATAGATACTTTTGTACCTATTTTATCCAGCATCTTCACAAGGTCCTTTGCTGTTGTTCTGGGATTGATTTGATTGATTGATTTCGCACCAAAGTACGTTTATCTCTAGGAGACAGAACACGTCTCCTTCCTGAGCGTTATGACGGCTGTGTGGTCCCATGGTGTTTATTTGAATACTATTGTTTGTACAGATGAACGTGGTACCTTCAGGCATTTGGAAATTGCTCCCAAGGATGAACCAGACTTGTGGAGGTATACAATTATTTTTCTGAGGTCTTGGCTGATTCCTTTTGATTTTCACATTATGTCGAGCAAATAGGCACTGAGTTTGAAGGTAGGCCTTGAAATACATCCACAGGTACAATTCCAATTGACTCAAATGATGTATCAGAAGCTTCTAAAGCCATGACATAATTTTCTGGAATTTTCCAAGCTGTTTAAAGGCACAGTCAACTTAGTGTATGTTAACTTTTGACCCACTGGAATTGTGATATAGTGAATTATAAGTGAAATAATCTGTCTGTAAACAATTGTTGGAAGAATTACTTGTCATGCACAAAGTATATGTTCTAACCGACTTGCCAAAGTTAGTTTGTTAACATGAAATCTCTGGAGTGGTTGAAAAATGAGTTTAAATGACTTCAACCTAAGTGTATGTAAACTTCCGACTTCAACTGTTTTCCTTCAATAAATCAGCTATGAGCAGAAGGCTAGAAGGAAAATACGGAACAGAGATTATTTAAGATGCTCTTTGAATAGGTAGGGTTAGCCTAAAATGACTCTGGCTCACACAGCATAAGTCCCTTTCTCTTTCTCGCTGTATGCAAAATACTAGCCATGCCTCTCTGTCATGCTGCATCTCTTCATCTCCCATTGTGCGTGTCTTTGGTTCTGTAGGTAAATGGTTTGTGAGCACAGGCAAAGATAACCTTCTGAACGCATGGCGGACACCTTATGGATCAAGCATATTCCAGGTAGGTCCCCGCTTTGATTTACTACTGGTTTGTGTCTTACACTTTTTCGCTAGAGAAATTGTATTTCAAGTGCATTTGTTGGGTTTCAAGTTATTTAAGACATTTATTATATAAATCACTTTTTTGTAGTGATGTTATTGTTTCTGTGAATATGGTCTGTGTGTGTGTGTGTGTGTGTGTGTAACTGGAGTCTTTTCTTTTTGTTTTTCCAGTCAAAGGAGTCGTCTTCGGTGCTCAGCTGTGACATCTCCCCTGATGACCAGTTCATTGTGACAGGCTCGGGTGACAAGAAGGCCACTGTGTACGAAGTCATCTACTGAGGAGGGAGCGCTCTGATTGGATAAAGTGGGGGTGAGGCTCCCCTGACACACCAGTGACTGTAAAGAGAGTGGTGGGCGTCGTGGAGACCAGAGACACCCATTGTACTTTGTTGTTTTATTTACTTCTGTAAAGAATGCAGATGAGGGCGAAGTCGGATATCTGGAACTTTTACCTTTTGTTTTCCCCAATTTTTTTTTTTTACAAAATGAACCTGTAGTGAACAAAACATTTGCAAAAAGTAAATCCTTATTTTTTTAGCCTTAGAATTCTTGACGAGCTTTAGGACCATGGTGTGTGCACAGAGAGAGATAAGGGGTTGTGAGTGCTGGAAGGGGGGACGGACGGGGTTGGATGGACGGGAGAAAGGGGATGTGTGTGTGTGTGTGTGTGTGTGGGTGACCACAGTTTTGTGTGTAGCCTAGCCCAGTCTCTGCTCATATCACTGTGTCTTTCTGTACTCATCTAGCAGATGGCATGGCGGACAGACAGTTTGCTGTGAGATTCCAATGACTAAACGTGGTTAGATTCAGCAGCAATATGATTGTATTGTATTGTAATACATGATAAAAGGACAGAACACTATCCAGGATACGAAATGAAAATGTGTGTTCACAGTATTCTGTAATTTCAGGGAAATGGATACTTACTACATCATCAACACTCAACAATGACATGTTTTCTATTGTATTTGTTAGGGCACATAGACCGGTATTTTCACTACTGCATCATGACCTTTGAACTTGGTATATATCAACTGTAAATAAAGCTCTCTAAAGGCAAAAAAGGACATTCGTGGGTCGGATTTGCTTAGAGCCGAGGAGAAAAGTAAATTGTATGATGGTTTGTACAGTATCTCTAAGTGCATATGCCCAAGAGAAGCAGGACTGTGACTAACCACCATAGAGGTCTGGAAAGATGTCTGCAGCCACACAGCTCAGAGGGAGCTTTGATATGAGTCTGACTGTCTGCTGCTTTTAATGTCTCATTGTGTCCTCGACTGGAAGTGAAGCCGAGGAGGACCTGCCTCTAACTTCTGTGTCAACACTTCTCTACACACACCCTGTGTATTCACTCTCTCTCGCTCTCTATAGTACATCTCTGTTCAGAACAGAAGCCTCAACCATGAGTAGGGCTCATATCCAAAGGTGGACATTTTCCAGGAGTGGGCAGTTCTGCCTGTGTACAGATGGATAATGTTAACACAATGTGTTCAAAGCTACTGTGTGCCCCCTGTAAATCTGAACGGTCTGAAGATTACATGTTAAGAGAGTATAGCAGCGATGTCATGGAGGCCCCCCAAGGGCCATGTCTTATAATGGACTCTCATTAGGAGTGGGATGAAGTGGCCCTGGCCTAGACAACATTTACCTGCTGGTGATTATGGGATGGTGCAGGTGTCTACTGGCCAAGGAATGAACCTGTCAGGCAGGTGAAAGACACGAGGGAGGGGGAATGATGTGGGCAAGAGTAGATCTAGGTAATGTAATGAAACCAATAAACTATTTTGTATGGTTCTTGGTGTTTTCATACTGTATGTCTCCAACATTAACATTCAATAAGAAAAATAAATACACAAATGGTCAGCAGCACTTGAAAAAGATGAACACTTTATTTTTCCAGTCGTAGTATTTATTGTACAACGTGAAATTTGTCAGGAAAGAAAACAATGCTTTTTTTTTTTTAAGTTCCTTGGCTTTAAAAGTAGTTAAATTAGAGCTCTATTCAATCCGTAGCTGAAGACCTGTGCTACAGTGCGGTAGAAATGTAAAGGCAATGTTCCCACTTTCGCTGGGACTTCATTCACGGTAAACACTGCATATGTTGGATCAATCGCGCTGCAGCTTGAATAGAGCACTTTAAACAAAAGTCATTAACTGTCGGAACAGAGAAAGCAGGGTCTGTGAAGGTTTTACTGACCGTGACCACGTTTACATGTACACCAATATCCTGTTATTATTCTGGATATTAAGTATTCTGTTTTTGAGTTGACACATATAAACATAATTTCCCGTTTGCAATAACCCGAAAAAGCTTTTATCCCGGTTATGAGAAACCCGGATAAGATGCCTGGGATATGCTAATCTTAAAATGGGATACTGTTGCATATGAACATTTTATCCCGTTTACTGTTTTTCAGTCTGCACAGGCTCAGTTTCGCATATCATAGGTATTGTGTGATGTTTTCACCTGATTGTCAAACAAATCACTTCAAAAAGTAGGCTACCATAATTCCATAGTTTATTTAGCTTATACTGCGTACTGGCTACTTTCACCCCTAATTTAGAGAAGTTTCTGCTTCTAATTTCGGACATTTTGTTAGGCCAGAATTTTTTCCGGCATTTGGTAAACCTTAACTAGTTGCAGCTTCTCTTCTGTCATACCTTGTCACCCCAGAAGACTAAATAAAGTAGTGCTCACCAGAATAATGTCTTGCATCGAAAGAATGAATGCATTAGTAATCTAGTTAACACTAGTAAGGTTGTCTGTTTCGTTTAGGGACTGGGAAGAAAACACAAAAACAGTGGAAAGATTGGTCCTCTGTGAAATGTCCAAATGTCATCAGTTTGAAGGAAATGAAAAGCTGAGAACTATGAAACACGTTTCTAAACAGACTTCAGTTGGTCTTGGGTGCATATTTTATGTGGTTGAAATACTGTCTGCATTCATAACAGTGTCAAAGATAGCGCATTCACATTTTCTCACAAGATCATATTTCTCACTACTGTATAATTTTGCAGGAGTTAATATAATATCCATATTTCAGTTACTATTCCATTAAACTCATGAACTTTAAATGAGGAATATTATGTTTATTCATGGTTACAGGGATACTCTTAAGCGCGATATCAAAGGTGCATGTAAACAGCTGATCCCAAATAAGAACTTAAGAGGGATATGAGCTACTATCCGGAATACATGTACGCATATAAACGTGGTCAGTGAGCTGAGAGACACTGTCATCCGCAATAACATCTGCTAAATATGTGTATGTGACCAATAAAATTAGATTTTACTTTGAGTTGAGAGACTGTCTCTATGACTGACAGGCAGTGGGGTTGGGGAGGCAGGCATCATATACTGTACACTTCCCAATGTCTCTTCACCTTTCCCCAACACAGCCACATGACCCAACACCTGCTGCTGTATACTGACTAACTACAGACTGAACAGAAACACTGAAATAGCATTACACACTAATGACTGAAAACATACATAAGTACGGTTATCACTTCTGCTTGAAACTGGAACAAAAACAGGAGTCAGAACAAGCCTTCCTCAAAATGATGGGCCAGTTTCAGGGCCTCTATTGTGAAAGGGTAGTACAGTCCACTGCCTGTCACATCATATATAAAAAGAACAAAAATACATAAATATATTTCCCTCACCCCCTTGTGTCCACTAGGTTGTGGAGTGTATGTGTATCGTTTCATCTTGCTCTCCAAGGCTAAAGTACAGGCGTAGGCAAACATAGCTTCCTCTTAAAACATAAAGCAACAAAACGACTATCAAAAGTAGCTTGAGCGTGACTTTAAACAAATCTGCACATTAAGCTCTGTGACAAGTTCTATCGAAGCAGGGTTTTGCAATATACATGGATATCATCAATTTCCTTATTTGCTACTCGTTGAAGCATGTAGTATTAAAGAGGGAAGTTAAATGAGCAGTAAGCAGTGAGCGGAGTCAGGAGAACAATCCATTGGTAAGCATTAAGATGAACAGCACAGCACAGTGTTGCTCCTGTCTGGTTAGTGTTTGTGGCACAAGGGCCTGCTGAGACTCAGATCGACTCTGCTCCTCATTAAACGCGGCCTTTGTGAGACGAAAATAAAATAGATATTAGGGTAGTGAGACGGGGAGCGCTGCTATGAATATTTAATTGGGTGCATGGCTGTGTGTGTGTATATCTATTTGTGTTGTGGGTATATCTCTGGGGCAGAGCTCCAGCACTTCTCCAGCCCGGCTCACAGTGCTAGCTCTCCCAAGCTCCTGACACCCCTGGCTGGGGAGCTGTGGCGCAGCGTTGGCATCATTAAGGGTTCCATCCTGACTAATGAATCGATTGTGTGGTATCAGTGCTCCTCGCTGCAGCTCCCAGAGTGGCGTGCTCCTCCTCTGGGGTTTCCCTTCTGCTGAGCTCTTAATCAGAAAACAGCACTAATTACCCTCCTCCTTTTCTCCCTCTATCGCGCTCTCCTTCCTTCTCTCGTTATCTCTAGCCCTCTCCCTCTCCCGGTGTCTTTTCTCTTACTCTCCTTCTCTCTTGCTCTTTACGCATCTCACCTTCTTTCTACCCTGCCTCATCCTCAGGGGTATAGTGGGGGTGCTGGGATGAGCAGCTAGCTGAGATTGGGAGAAAGAGCGGGGGGTGTTGTAGTAGGAGTCCTTTAGGAGCCAGAGCTGGGGAGCATTGCTACTGTACAAAAGAGCCATTGTTGCCCACACCTGCCCTGCTGTGGGCCTGAAGTAGGTAACCCCCCCCCCCCCCCCTTATTTCCTGTTCTCAGTAGACCACCTCATACACGGTGGCCTTCTTGTCTCCAGAACCAGTCACTATGTACTTATCATCCGGTGACACGTCACAACTCAGGACAGACGAGGACTCCTTGGACTGAGAGAGAGAGGAAGAGAGGAGAGCAGGAGGAGGAAAAGAGAGATGGAGAGAGGAAGAAATAAGGGAAAAAGTTGTTAGAAATCAGTTACTCATCCATGAACTCTGATGTGGACCAGAGGTTGACCCACCAAAGCCTGGTCCTCATCAGTAGGTGTAATAACACTCAGTTACACACAGCTAGGGAACTGAGTTCCACACAGCTAGGGAAAAAGTTGTTAGAAATCAGTTACTTATCCATGAACTCTGATGGTTTCACACAGCTACATGGTGGTGAAACTGAGTTTAAACGGACAGTATGAGACAGACAAGAGAGGTTCAGTGAGAGAAAGATCTGTCTTTACTCAGGAACACAGACCGGTCTGGGAAGGAACACACTTCCACCAATTCTTCCACAGCAGTGGGTGAGTGACATGATTAGGAGAGATCTCCCTGAGGGTCCCACATGGCACCACACATCCCTGCTCTACTCAGGAAGCTAATGTCTCACTCGTCTCTCATGTCTCTATAGTGCTGTTTATACATGGTTCTAACATGCGTTCTTTGTCCTGATCCTGTCCACATTTTGATTGTGCCCACATTTTTAGATGGGTGTAGATGATTAAAAGACGCTTTGATCTGATTGTGGTCAGATCTTCCTGACTACCTCCGGAGGTTGACACCTCATAGCTTGTATCTGGATATCAATCAAGTGTAAACCAAACTGGATGGTCAAACCATTTAAATCATCATTATGCCGGACTCTAAAATCATTGACAGGTAGCACCATGGACTTATGGCATCAATACTTGTTTTAAAATACATACATTCAAATTATTTTGAAAGAATATCTGTCAACTAATTTGCATACAGGAGCCCCGTTTATATCTGGTTCTAACATGCGTCCTTTGTCCTAAACTTGTACACATTCTGATTGTGTCCAAATTTTTTGACAGGTTTAGACAATTAAAAGATGCATTGCAAAGTGATTGTGATAAGGTCTTCCTGACCACCTCTTGAGGTAGTCAGACACACATTGTGTCTGGATATCTTACAAGTGTAGACAGATCTGGACAGTGAAACTATTTAAATCCTCATTATCCCGCCCTCTAAAATCATTGACATGTGGCACCATTGACTTATGGCATCAATGTGTCTTAAAATAAATAAATACATATTATTTTGAAAGAATATATTGACAAAGGACACGTTAGCACCAGGTCTAAACCAGACTTGTCTCAATGTTGGTCCACTACAGAGTTGACTCTTTATAGCTAAAAATGCCCTAATAACACTAGTGTGTATTATCAGAGGATGGGGGGATATATAGGAGGACATGCTAATTGTATTGGCTGGAATGGATGATTGGAACAGTATGAAACATATGGAAACCACATGTTTGACTCCATTCCATTCTCAACATTCCAGGCATTACAATTAGCCTGTCCTCCAATAGCTCCTCCCGCCAGCCTCACTGATTATTCCCTGGATGTATTAATTTAATCAAAATAGGGCACAAAATAAAATGTTTTTGTTTGGACACAATAATCTGAATATATATTATGGTCTTTCTGATGTATTAAAGACCCTTCTCTACTTTTGAGAAAACGACCAAGTTATTGCAAGGGTTTTAGATCATCCCAGTAATGGTAATTGCTACACAACACGTTTCATAACAGACAATGGTGCCGGAGGAGTGATGTCAACCCAGGTTCTTAAAGGAGCAATCGACACAAAACCACCAATTCCTATGATTTACATGGTTAAATAACTCTAATATGTGAGAACAATATTTTTGTTGACAAATGTTTCATTTAGTCGTTATAACAAGGTCGGTAGAAACATGTGAAAATCGGAAATATGTTGTAGGCCAAGTCGACAACAAAACCAACAATGTAATGCTCATTTTAGGCTGGCTTGCTAGCTAAGTATATACCAGTCTGCAAACGTATCTAAACACAATAATACCAACGTCAATATCAGCATGTGAAGTAGCTAGCAACCTGTAAAATCGCCTAAACAAACTGCAATTTAGGAGTCTACAATCTCAACCATGTTCAGCTTGCAGTTCGTCTCAGTCAGTCTCTCCCCCAGCGCAGGGTGCAGACGTTGCTATGGTAACAACGGCCCTTTCCCACAAACACACAAGGCGCATTGCGTGAAGGGTTGCCAGGTCCAGCTCAATTCTCTGCGATGCCCACCCCAATAGACCAACATTCTAACCGCTAGGCTACCTGCCGCCCTAAAAACTGATCACAAGCCCTGAAAACTAGCCCAATAAAGGATTTTTTTTCGCAGCAAGAGTGGAGTTGCTGCATTTATCCAAAATATGTCATATTAGCTCATTTGTGCTGTTGGTTTGTTATTCTCACATCATTTGTGAGTGCTACATTTGTGAGTGCGCGTGCTACTCTCACTTACGTGACTCAACCGCTCTTTCAACATACAATCCTAAACAACCACTTGCCCCTGCCAAGTACTTATGTAAAAATACTTCAAAGTACTACTTGAGTAGTTTTTGGGGGTATATGTACTTTACTATTTATATTTTTGACAACTTTTACTTCACTACATTCCTAAAGAAAATAATGTACTTTTTACTCAATACATTTATCCTGACACCCAAAAGTACTTTTACATTTTGAATGCTTAGCAGGACAGGAAAATTATCCAATTCATGTACTTATCAAGATAACATCCCTGGTCATCCGTACTGCCTCTGATCTAAACACAAATGCTTAGTTTGTCAAATTAAAAATTATGTCTGAGTGTTGGAGTGTGCTCCTGGCCATCCGTAAATAAAATAAACTATAAAATTGTGGTGTTTGGTTTGCTTAATATAAGCAATTTGAAATTATTTATACTTTTACTTTAAAACTGAAGCGGTTAGAGCGTTGGGCCAGTAACCGAAAGGTCGCTGGTTCTAATACCCAAGCCGACAAGGTGAAAAACCGGACGATGTGTCCTTGAGCAAGGCACTTAACCCTAATTTGCTCCAGGGGCGCTGTACTACTATGGCTGACCATGTAGGGAGGCCGTCATTGTAAATATAATTTGTTCTTAACTGACTTGCCTAGTTAAATAAAAGATAAAAATAAAATAAAAATACATTTATTTTTGATACTTAAGTATATTTAAAACCAAATACTTTTAGACTTTTACTCAAGTAGTATATTACTGGGTGACTTTCACTTTTCTATGACAATTGGGTAGTTTTTCCACCACTGACAATATGGCACGACGCAACGCTATTATAAACTGTTTACCAACGTAATTAGAGCAACAAAAATAACTGTTTTGTCATACCCGTGGTATATGGTCTGATATAACACAGCTGTCTGCCAATCAGCATTCGGGACTCGAACCACCCAGTTTATAATTATTAATAATAAAACAAGCATTAAATTCAAATGAACAAATCTCCCCTGTAGTTTTGCAAGATATAAACCTCAGTAACATTTAATAACATGCAATTTGGGATGTATTTCATCATTTGTCAAGTCTCAAAATCCAATGAACAAATGCACGTGGTATATAATTAAGCTCCACTGTCCATTTTTTTGTGTGAAATTGTGCAAACTCAAAAAATAACATGGTGCCTTATGGGATTACATTTTGCTCTGAAGCTTTATGGGATTAAACTTCACTCTGAAGCTGGCAGCTTTGCTGGATCGGTCAAAGTTGTTATCGGAGGGTCTAATTAGCCCCTACCTACACTCTACATAATTTTCACTCCCCCAGCTTTGGGACACTTGTGCATACGGCGGAGACATGCGGGAACACGCAAATGGAGGGCTGAGGGGAAGGGGTTGATTTGGGATTCAGCACACACACCTCTCTGGCCCTCCCCCTCACTCAATCAGCAACAGCCTGCCTCACTTCCTGATAGCCAGCAGCGGTAGATCGCACTGTCACAGTGCAATTAATATACAGTTGAAGTCGGACGTTTACATACACCGTTTTTCACAATTCCTGACATTTAATCCTAGTAAAAATTCTCTGTCTTAGGTCAGTTAGGATCACCACTTTATTTTAAGAAGGTGAAATGTCAGAATAATAGTACACAGAATTATTTATTTCAGCTTTTATTTCTTTCATCACATTCCCAGTGTCAGAAGTTTACATACACTCAAATTGTTTAACTTGGGTCAAATGTTTCGGGTAAACTTCCACAAGCTTCCCACAATAAGTTCATTTTGGCCCAATCCTCATGACAGAACTGGTGTAACTGAGTCAGGATTGTAGGCCTCCTTGCTCACACACGCTTTTTCAGTTCTGCCCACAAATCTTCTATAGGATTGTTGTCAGGGCTTTGTGATGGCCACTCCAATAACTTTACTTTGATGTCTTAAGCCATTTTGCCACAACTTTGGAAGTATGCTTGGGGTCATTGTCCATTTGGAAAACCCATTTGAAACCAAGCTTTAACTTCCTGACTGATGTCTTGAGATGTTGCTTAAATATATCCACATAATTGTCCTTCCTCTTGATGACATCTATTTTGTGAAGTGCACCAGTCCCTCCTGATGCAAAGCACCCCCACAACATGATGCTGCCACCCCCATGCTTCGCGGTTGGGATGGTGTTCTTCGGCTTGCAAGCCTCCCCATTTTTCCTCCAAACATAATGATGGTCATTATGGCCAAACAGTTCTATTTTTGTTTCATCAGACCAGAGGACATTTCTCCAAAAAGAACAATATTTGTCCCCATCTGCAGTTGCAAACCGTAGTCTGGTTTTTTTATGGCGGTTTTGGAGCAGTGGCTTCTTCCTTGCTGAGCGGCCTTTCAGGTTATGTCGATATAGGACTCGTTTTACTGTGGATATATATACTTTTGTACCTGTTTCCTCCAGCATCTTCACAAGGTCCTTTGCTGTTGTTCTGGGATTGATTTGCACTTTTCGCACCAAAGTACGTTCATCTCTAGGAGACAGAACGCGTCTCCTTCCTGAGCGCTATGACGGCTGCTTGGTCCCATGGTGTTTATACTTGCATACTATTGTTTGTACAGATGAACGTGGTACCTTCAGGCGTTTGAAAATTGCTCCCAAGGATGAACCATTGAAATACATCCACAGGTACACCTCCAATTGACTCAAATGATGTCAATTAGCCTATCAGAAAGCCATGACATCATTTTCTGAAATGTTCCATGCTGTTTAAAGACACAGTCAATTTAGTGTATGTAAACGTCTGACCCACTGGAACTGTGATATAGTGAATTATAAGTGAAATAATCTGTCTGTAAACAATTGTTGGATAAATTACTTGTGTCATGCACAAAGTAGATGTCCTTGCCAAAACTATAGTTTGTTAACATGAAATCTGTGGAGTGGTTAAAAAATGAGTTTTAATGACTTCAACCTAAGTGTATGTAAACTTCCGACTTCAACTGTAAATACATATATTTTTTAATTGAGAAATGTCATGGCTTCCGTGGAGGAATTTAGAAGTAGCCCCAAAATCCGCAACCAATACATTTTCACCCGTGACATCTTTAAAGTAGTCCAATTTCAGGAAAACCATGGTCATGGCAACCCTGATTGCATGATGGTACTTGAAGGATTGAGCATATCTAAGTGAGATATATACTTTGTCATGACGATATAAACGTATGGAAGTGTTCTAGACCAAGGGGATCTCTAACCTTTTTCCCACCTTTTGTGATAGCAAATTCATCAGGGACCCCTCATAATCAGAACACAACTCGAGTGTGTTCTGATAGCCTATAAGGAGTTTTACTATGACGTCTCCATGGCTGGACGAACCAAGTCTCGGGCCTGCCTCTTGGTATCGGAGAGAGAAGAAAATCACTTTTCAAGCAAATTTCCTGCAATTCTACACATTTTGCCATGAGGCAAAGAGACAACTTTGCAGTTTTAAAGCTAATAATACATTGGGGGGAATAGTATTTAGTTGAAGAGTGGATAATTACTGTGGATACAAATATCCCTTTGAGCCTCCCAGGCCCATGTTGCCCAGGCTTAAGAACATACATTGTAGATTAATAATATTAAGATTTTTATCTTAAAAGCGTTGTGAAATTTGATATTGTCTTATCCCCTATCTCCAGTTATGAGAACCTTATACAGTGGGGAGAACAAGTATTTGATAACCTGCAAAATCGGCAGTGTTTCCCACTTACAAAGCATGTAGAAGTCTGTAATTTTTATCATAGGTACTCTTCAACAGTGAGTGACGGAATCTAAAACAAAAATCCAGAAAATCACATTGTATGATTTTTAAGTAATTAATTTGCATTTTATTGCATGACATAAGTATTTGATACATCAGAAAAGCAGAACTTAATATTTGGTACAGAAACGTTTTGTTGCAATTACAGAGATCATACGTTTCCTGTAGTTCTTGACCAGGTTTGCACACACTGCAGCAGGGATTTTGGCCCACTCCTCCATACAGACCTTCTCCAGATCCTTCAGGTTTCGGGGCTGTCGCTGGGCAATACGGACTTTCAGCTCCCTCCAAAGATTTTCTATTTTCTATTGGGTTCAGGTCTGGAGACTGGCTAGGCCACTCCAGGACCTTGAGATGCTTCTTACGGAGCCACTCCTTAGTTGCCCTGGCTGTGTGTTTCGGGTCGTTGTCATGCTGGAAGACCCAGCCACAACCCATCTTCAATGCTCTTACTGAGAGAAGGAGGTTGTTGGCCAAGATCTCGCGATACATGGCCCCATCCATCCTCCCCTCAATACGGTGCAGTCGTCCTGTCCCCTTTGCAGAAAAGCATCCCCAAAGAATGATGTTTCCACCTCCATGCTTCACGGTTGGGATGGTGTTCTTGGGGTTGTACTCATCCTTCTTCTTCCTCCAAACACAGCGAGTGGAGTTTAGACCAAAAAGCTCTATTTTTGTCTCATCAGACCACATGACCTTCTCCCATTCCTCCTCTGGATCATCCAGATGGTCATTGGCAAACTTCAGACGGGCCTGGACATGCGCTGGCTTGAGCAGGGGGACCTTGCGTGCGCTGCAGGATTTTAATCCATGACGGCGTAGTGTGTTACTAATGGTTTTCTTTGAGACTGTGGTCCCAGCTCTCTTCAGGTCATTGACCAGGTCCTGCCGTGTAGTTCTGGGATGATCCCTCACCTTCCTCATGATCATTGATGCCCCACGAGGTGAGATCTTGCATGGTGCCCCAGACCGAGGGAGATTGACCGTCATCTTGAACTTCTTCCATTTTCTAATAATTGTGCCAACAGTTGTTGCCTTCTCACCAAGCTGCTTGCCTATTGTCCTGTAGCCCATCCCAGCCTTGTGCAGGTCTACAATTTTATCCCTGATGTCCTTACACAGCTCTCTGGTCTTGGCCATTGTGGAGAGGTTGGAGTCTGTTTGATTGAGTGTGTGGACAGGTGTCTTTTATACAGGTAACGAGTTCAAACAGGTGCAGCTAATACAGGTAATGAGTGGAGAACAGGAGGGCTTCTTAAAGAAAAACTAACAGGTCTGTGAGAGCCAGAATATTTACTGGTTGGTAGGTGATCAAATACTTATGTCATGCAATAAAATGCAAATGAATTATTTAAAAATCATACAATGTGATTTTCTGGATTTCTTCTGATAAAAATTACAGACCTCTACATGCTTTGTAAGTAGGAAAACCTGCAAAATCGGCAGTGTATCAAATACTTGTTCTCCCCACTGTAGGTATGACACGTTCCTACACAATTTCCTGATTTCACAGACGGACCCCTTAGAAGTTAAATAATGGTGAAAATAGTTATTTTACCCACTCATAGAACATAGACCATCCTCAAACTGACAGGAGTTTCATGTTTCACTTCTGGGGGTGGATTATCCTTTTAACCCTACGTGGATCAGCTGTGCTCTCAGCATCACTAATCATAGCTTTTAGAATCACAAAAACACAGGGAGCTGAATCTTTCTCCAACTTTCTCTACATTAACTGAATAAACAATCCCTACTACTGTACCTCCATTCTCTGTCTCCACCAGGCTCTGGCTCTGTCTGCATCAGACCTATGATCCTATCCCCAGATGGTTCCCTAGCCCTGCTCCTCTCTCAACCCATCCCTCCTTTGAACCTCTACCTCTCCCTCCTCCCACTTCTCTCCCTACACTCTCCCTCTCCCTCCTCTCTCAATCTCATCCTCCTCCCTGCATCCCCTCTCTCCTCCATATGACAGGTTCATATCACCAGGGCTGTCAATCAGCAGGCCACTGGTGAGAGAGGCCATGCTGACTGACAGACACACTCACACTACAGAGAGAGAGACGGGGAGGAGGGAGAGAGGATGGAGAGGTACAAGGGATGAGGTAGTGGTGAGTGAGAGTAACTGGAGGGAGGAGAAAGGGGGGTGTGTGTACATGTGAGAGAGAGATAGAGAGAAAGAGAGAGAGAGAGAGAAAGAGAGAGAGATGAATCAAAGGAGTAAAAGCAAGCAAGAGAAAGAAAGAAAGCGAGAGAGGAAGTAGCAAAAGAATACCCTTTACAGACATAGAACGCCACTACAGTAACGTGCGATAGCAACAACTGATAACCTTTAAGACAATTTTAAGAAGTGCAGCATCAGAAGTGTCTGTACCTTTTCAGACAGTAGAATTCTGCTCCGGCATAGAATGTTCTGTATTGTTTCCCTGACGACAATAAACGTTCCTGATTGCTGTGTTGTTTTAATGCTGTTTTTTGCAGTTGTTTTATGGTAGGGTAGCTAGATGTCTTTTCTTTCTACTAAATGTCTTGGTAAATCACGGAGGCAGCTTGAGATCATTTGATTGAAGTGGCATTCCTTTACAGACAAGTAAAATGCCCGTTTAGTGACGCTTCAAAACTATCTCCAGAGAAGGTTTTGTGTCGGCATTTAAAAAGCTGTAGTGTATGTACCCTTACAGCCAAACAAACAAACATGCCGTAGCCGAGGTGCTTTCAAGGCACCACATTCCATATGTCTGAAAAGGGTAGAGAGACAAAGAGAGACAGAGATAGAAAAAGAGAGATGTGAGGGAGAGTGTGAGACGTCATGTGGAGGGAACAGAGGCATTTGGATAATAAAGCAGATAGCCTCTGTGCTCATCAGAGCCATAGGGAGACACTAACCAAGGCTGCAGATTCCTACCTCCCTGCACTAGACTAGCAAACCGCAATGACAGCCATACTGCCTCCCTCCCACACACAACCCAATATCTCCCTTTAAACAGTCTTCCTGTAGCTCATCATCACACTCATACATACCCAGCACAGACACAGCCTAAAGTGTGTGTGTGTTGCAGTCTGTTCTCTGTCTGATAAACCCCAGTAAGTCACCTTGAATCATATCTGTGATAAACAACTTGTCTTTCAACCTCTGTCCCGCCCTCACTCTCTCACAGTGCGAAACAGCTAACTTCCAATTCTACACATTTCATTTTGCCAGAGAGAAATGTGCAGTTTTATAGCTAATCTCATGCTATTCTATACATTTTGCCATGCGGCAGAGAGAAAATGTTGCTGTTCTAAAGCAACTCTCATGTTATTCTATACATTTTGCCATGCGGCAGAGAGAAAATGTTGCTGTTCTATAGCTAATCTCATGCTATTCTATACATTTTGCCATGCGGCAGAGAGAAAATGTTACTGTTCTATAGCTAATCTCATGCTATTCTATACATTTTGCCATGCGGCAGAGAGAAAATGTTGCAGTTTTAAAGCAAATTTCCTGCCATTATACACATTTTGCCATGGGGCAGAGAGAAAACCAGGGGGCTGCGGGAGTTTGTGCTATGCCAGTGCTCTCTCTCACACACACACACACACACACACACACACACACACACACACACACACACACACACACACACACACACACACACACACACACACACACACACGCCATCACACTGATGGGAACAGGAGAATATTAGAAGATTGGGCTATGGATTGGTGTTGGTCGTGGGATAGGGAAAAGGAATTGTGTTGGGGTTGGATAGGATTAGTGTTGGATTCACTGACGGTACAATACAGTATGAGTAGTAGACAAAGGGCTATCCTGCCTCTCTCTCTCACCTGGAAAATACTGGCTCCATATGGCGTCCTCCATGCATTCAGCAGATTGTCCTTCCCTGTGCTCACAAACCACTTGCCTGAAACACACACACACGCACACACACACACACACACACGCACACATTATACTTCAGAGTTAGCTGATGTATCCAAGCACTATACATCTCATTAGCATATTATGCAAGTTAGGAGAGTGTGTGTGTGTGTGAGTGCCAGTCAGAGTTCTGAGCTTGTGCGTACCACAGGAGGCGAACTTGAGTGAGAGCACACAGCTCTCGTGGAGGTGCAGCTGGTACTTGTCTGGTTTGGAGACATGCAGGACTTCTACATTACTGCTCTCCATGCCCACTGCCAGCCACTCTCCTGTAGGACAGTATCCCAAAGAAAAGATCTGGAGGGAGGGAGAGTATGAGAGCGAGAGAGAGGAAAGAGACGAGAGAGAAAGCTCATTACACGACTGAACAAAGTTCATCTGACAAAGATCATAAGCAGCATTATCATGTGAGATATAATACAACAGAGAGGAGCAGAGTGACTGGTCTGAAAAATAGGCTGATATGTACAGTATCATTAAGGTGCAGTCTTCTCAGAAAGACGGTACTGAGTTGATCTTAGCTAGTGTCAGCTAGTATCACAAAGTCTCAGGTGCTTCATCAGTACCTGTGAGGTGAAGTCGTGCTGCTGCAGCTGTCGTCCCTCTCTCAGGTCCCAGCAGCGTACTGTGTTGTCCAGACCCCCTGTCCACAGTTTGGTCCCATCGTTGGAGATGTCAATACAGCTGGCCCCGTCAGTGTGGCCCTGGAACTGCCTGGGGAGCACAGAGACACAATCAACATCAACCCCCAGCTATTCAGATGTGATCCATAGTCATATAACTCACTTCCCTTCTCTCTCCCCCTCTACCCTCCTCTCCTCCTCTCCTCACCCCCTCTCCCCTACCCTCCTCCCCTCCACTCCACTCCTCTGCTGCCCTCTCCTCCTCATCTACTCTCCTCACCCCCCTCTCCCCTCCCCTCCTCCCCTCCACTCCTCTGCTCTGCTGCCCTCTCCTCCTCATCTACTCTCCTCACCCCCTCTCCCCTACCCTCCTCCCCTCCACTCCACTCCTCTCCTCTGCATCTACTCTCCTCACCCCCCCTACCCTCCTCTCCTCTCCTCTGCTGCCATCTCCTCCTCATCTACTCTCCTCACCCCTCTCCCCTACCCTCCTCCCCTCCACTCCTCTCCTCTCCTCCTCATCTACTCTCCTCACCCCCTCTCCCCTACCCTCCTCCTCTCCACTCCTCTCCTCTGCTGCCCTCCCCTAATCTACTCTCCTCCCCTCCCCTCCTCATCTACTCTCCTCACCCCTCCTCTCCTCCCCTCCTCCCCTTCTCCTCCCCTTCTCCTCTCCTCTCCTCTCCTCTCCTCTCCTCTCCTCTCCTCTCCTCTCCTCTCCTCTCCTCTCCTCTCCTCTCCTCATCTACTCTCCTCCTCATCTACTCTCCTCACCCCCCTCTTCCCTACCCTCCTCTCCTGGCCTCTCCTCCTCATCTACTCTCCTCACCCCCCTCTCCCCTACCCTCTCCTCCTCACCCCCCTCTCCCCTACCCTCCTCCTCCTCTCCTTACCTAACCAGGGTCTGGTTGTGCAAGTCCCAGACTACGATGTTACCGTCGCTGCAGCAGGAGAAGCAGACCTTGTTGTCGGGGGAGATGGCCAGAGCGTAGCAGGCCGGGGCAGAAGAGGTCAACTCCGCCTTGATGCGGGGAGTGGGTGTGGCCAAGTCCCAGATTGACAGTGTGCTGGCCTCGCCTCCAACAATGAGGGTCCGCCCATCAGGGAGAATCTTACATGAGCGGATGTAGTTATCCCTGTTCTGATTGGTGGAAAGAGAGAACATACGTATTGGACAGCTAAAACAAGCAATATGACTTTTAAAGTTTGTGTCCACTTACCAGACAGTCGAGCTGGGCCATGGCACTCTTGCTGCCAGGCTGGCTGATGTCCCACACCTTGACACAGCCCTTGCCGCCGGTGTAGACGTGGCGTGTGGAGGTGCTGATGGTGACGGCACACACCACCTCTCCATGGTTCAGAGTGTGGATCTGACGGGCGTGCCGCGGGATGCCTGAGCCCAGCAGGGCGTCCGGAGGGAAAGGCACCGGCTGCATCTGTCCATCCGCACTTACATGGAAAGAATAGGCACTGGAGAGAGAGAAGAGGGAAAAGAGGCAGGGAAGTAGGAGAGAATGGAAGGAGTGTTGTCATCCAGAGTCACATTTATTTATTTTACAATTTATAACACACAATATTTGACATACAGTAGGTTTTTAAATGAGCAAAGAGTTTGGTCTGCTTCGTATTTTCATTTTTGATGATAATGGTATCGTCCCGGGCCCTACGATCAATAGCATAGCGACGCCAAGGTTGTTGTGTAATTGTATATCGAAATTGGTAGAGCTTGCTGGTTGCTCCAGCTAAAACAACAACAACAACAACAACAGTTCTTTATGTTTGGATGGGTGTGGATGGAGGAGAGAGTGACGTACGGTTTTCCCCCGGAGGATCCACCAGGCATTGAGGAGGACAGCCCTGGGGCCCTGAGGTTGGACCGAGACTCATACGCCACCTGGAGAGCCTAGGAGGAGGACCAAGACATTAGGAGGATTACTAAAAGAATCATCCATGTTGTAACAGTTCAATCTCAGTAAATCCTAATCTTATCAAGTTGAGTGAAATCTTAACAATTCATCCAACACAAGTTTTCAAACCAGTTACTACTACAGAAAACATTGTCAAAACAGAGGGTTTTGTTGTAAACTAGTGATGCATATCTTCCATCCTTCAGGGCCACTGTGTTTACAGACTTTCTTTCTTTCCTTATAATTAGTAATTGATTCACACCTGGGCAACCAGCTGGGTGGCTAGCTGGTCAATTAGGGACATAATTGATCAATTAAGTGCCAGGAAGAAACAAAGACTATAGACAATGCAGCCCTTGAGGTCTGGAGTTGTGGACACTTGTTTTAAACAGAGAGACGAGTGAGGCGTGGTAAATAACTCACCAAGGGGCTGCGGGTGTAACCGCTGGTGGCGGCGCTGATCTGGGGCGAGAGGGTGAGGGCGCCCGCGAAGCCCCCAGGACTGGCTAGCTCCCCATTGAGGCCTGCGTGGGACACCCCCCCAAATTGAGCCGGGTACAAACTGGGGGGCACAGACAGAGGACTGCGGAGAGCTGGGGGGTGGGGTGAAGAGAGGGTGGATGAGAACATCTTACGTCACTGAGGACCAGAGAGGGCAGACAGGTGGGGTCTACGGAGAGTTGTGTTGGTGAGTTCTTATTCTATAACACGTCTTTATTGCTTTAGGTAGACTGTGGCTGATCGACAGAACCACAGGAGCACATTATCACAGTAGGGGTGAGTTATAATGGTATTATGAGCAGATTAAAAGTATAATTTTTGTATTACATGGTTATATGATCACAGTAGAGTAATAAGATGGTATAGCAGGGGTATAATAACAGGGGCACAGACATAGGGTTTGACAGATGGACAGGTGTCTAACTCACCCAGGGGGTCAGCAGAGGAGGCAGCCCTGCTGACCAGGCGGAGGCAGGACGTACTGGGGCCGGCGGGGCCGGGGGTAAGAGCCTCATGGTGAGACGGGGACGGGGTGCTCGACTTAGACATCGAAGATCCAGACTTCTCCATCTAAAGAGAGGTAAATAGATACAGTCAAATGATACATCGTCATACAGATAAGTAAGTGATGAGTACCTTAATTTGTGGATGTTGGGCACCATTTTAATGCTTGACAATGAATGTATAATACCTGTGCTGGGTCCTTAGCCTTGCCCGGTGTAGGGCTGTGTGGTAGGGGGGAGGACGGGGCCTCCCCGGGGCTCCTGGGCGACCCTGGCAATTCCTTCCTCAGGGTGGGGGCCCGGTCCAAACCGTTCCCATGGGGGGAGTGAGGGGGGCTGCCCGCGGGGGACGTAGGCTCCTGTGGACATAGACAGATAAGGGACCCCAGGTCACCCCAAAAACACCCAAGACTGTAGCTTCACATTACCTGTCAAAAATCTCTAAAGCTGTAAGGTTATAGACATTATAGATTACTATATTGTCTGTATGGTTTTAAGCACAAGTGTGTATGAGGCTTGTACGGTACTGTAAGTCAATCCTAGCAGACTATCTACCTCCCTGCCACAGCCACCCCAATAAAACCATTCCCTTCTGCTCCCAGTGTGCTGCAGTCAGCACTTCCCCTGAAGCAGAACACACATCCACAGACTGTACTAGAACAACCACCAGAGACACTCTCTCTCACACACCCATTAAGAACATTTGTCAAATTCAAAAATTGTTCTGTATGCAAAAATCACACAAGCGACTTTCCCGCTTTTGTGCATTGTGCTGCGCAGTACCAAATGCAGAAAGCTTGTGTCTGTGTGTGTTTTTTGTGTTGCCTAGGGCGGCAGAACATCCAGGGCCGCCCCTGCCTGTGTGCCTGCTTAAGCAGATCTGTGTGTGTGTTCCAGAGATGTGTTCAATAGGGAGAGACTTTACTCACTAGTAAAGGAGAGAACATCAGCTAGTGATTGGTGTCCTCGTTATGAAATGATAAATTTTACCCTGTACATTTAAAAATGACCATATAGACTGATTGTTTAAAGCAAAACTACCAAAACGTTTGCTTATGGTAAACCTGAACTCAATTATATTGTAAGCCCCGTTCAGCAGAAAGGCCATTGGCGACCCGTCATTCAGGGCAGAGCCCCACATTTTTTGCATAAATAATATATATATATATATATATATATATATATATATATATATATATATATATATATATATATATATATATATATATATATATATATATATATATATATATATATATATATATATATATATATATATATAAAATTGAGTTAATAAAGCCACATACAAACAGGCACTCCAAAATGCAGGTGTTTCAGCCTAGCTCAGTGCTTTCTGTGGTGGTGAGAAAGGCCAGCAGAAAATAGGAGCATTGCACCGTGATTGGCTCAGTGTTCTGTCACTCATTGGGACACTGCGTCACCCGCCTTTAGCAAGGGTAGACATCAAGAATGTGAGCCCTTTGGGTCCTGCCATAGACTTAGATTAGAAGTGACCTTCCATTAAAGCTCAAGGTCATTGGCCACAGACAAAATGACATCAAATCACGTTATATCTACAGTAGATTTGATTGGACTGATCATGTCAACATCTTACTTTCAAAGTCTTAGCTAGCAGTCATCATCAGTTGTCATAAAGTCGACAATTTACTGGCAAATCCTTTTTAATCCTTATCATATGAAGATAATTTTTTTTAGAAATTATATATAAAACGTATCGGTGCCATTGGATATAAAGATTACACAACAAGTTGGAAATAGCAAATTCAACAATGAGTCGTTTGGAAGGAATCAGTGGCTAACTGCAAGCGTTGCAAAGAAACCACTAATGTTAGCCTTCTATTCAATGGCGTGGCTGTGTTTTTTTTATCCCAAGTTCCCACCATAAATCCAGAGAATGCCAGACTTTGATGACAAAGTTTGATGACAAAATTTTCCCACAAAGGACCGCTGCGCCACCTTCACAAGATGAGTACAAAAATGTCTTGTTTAATACTAAGTGTATGTTGTGTAGTAAGCTGTTAGTAGCCCATGTGCCTCACCCTAGACTCATACGCCACCTGGAGAGCCTAGGAGGAGGACTAAGACATTAGGAGGATTACTAAAAGAACGTGGTATTTCACCAACGTGGTATTGTAAACACATTGTTTGTGTGTTTTTGTTTGGTGTGTGCTTGTTTGGCTACTTTATTGTACTGCTTCCACAGTGCTACTGATAGTAGTGGTGGTGCTTGGCTTCCACGGGCAAATTCAGCACACACAACATTCTATAATAGAATTGTGTTATTTGACATGTCAAATTAAAAGCTTATTTAAAGCGTCAAATAGTATTATATGATGTGTATCTGTTTTGACCGAAACGGCGTTCAATGTGCCTCACCCTAATCATTTGGTCTATTTTAACCTCTACTGTTCTAACTTGGGGGTGCACATATAGCCTATAACCTGTTTTAGAGAAAAGTAATCATCAAATATTGTAAGAGCTTTCATTGTCTGTTTATATTCCCCCTTTATTTATCCTACGGTTCTGAATTGGTGTTCAGGGAGAACACTGTAAGAACGGCACATGTTCTGAATTCTGTCGCTGTACATTTCAAAAGTGCTGAACAAATAATTATATTGACAACGTCCGTCGTCGCTTGCTCATTAATGTCTTAATCAAAATTACGGATTGCCTCTTAAAATAAAACCTTTACATCTGTGTGATTAGCTTTGTCTATACAATGTAAACATAAGCCTATAGGCTATGGCTGCAGCTATGTGTCTCAAAATAGTCAAATAAAACCTATACAGCTGTGTGATTAACTTTGGTTCCCTCTACAGCCTGGGAATTTTCAGCATCAGCATGGGCACCAGTCTATCTGGACTGTCTGGAAGAAATTGAGAAAGTATGTCACATAAATAGTTAAGCAGTCATTTACACAAATGCACTTCTGCCATACAATCTTAAATGTTACTAAGTGTGTAAACATTTGAATGTTTGAATAAAAATCTTACCTCTTCTGTACTTTCTTGAGGCAAAATCATCAATTATGTCATCATAGGACATGTGTTTCCCCAAATCATGATTTATGCTCATGATGGCCAGACCACTCAAACGTTCCTATGACATGGAAGACCTCGGGTAGCTTTTGATGAGCTTTAATTTTGAAAAGCTCCTCTCTGCCGACGCTACTGTTACTGGTAGGTTGACTGCAATTGTTAAGGCTATCCAAAGGTTAGGATAGAGTTCCTCCAGGTTTTTCTCACAGAGAAAGGAAAGCAGCTTAAAGGCAGTCATCTTATCTGATGGCAGATCAGGTACATTTTTGTGTGCCAGATTCATTCCACTGATGCAAATTCTGCTCTCAGTCTTATCAATAAATTAAGTTCTGTCTTGACTTTGGAAAGAGTAATAGCTACCTGGTCGGAAAAAAAGTGTTTGTTAAGAACACTAACGAAGTTAACAACATTTCCAATTCTGATATCCTCTTGAATTGTAATTTATTCAACCCAGATGCAAATGCAGTTGCATTATTTTTTTGAAAACATTTGGTAAAATCCCATAGAATCCAGCTGAATTTTTATTGATCAATGTGAATTTGTTTAGCTTCAATTTCAAATTGATCACATAATGTAGGATTTTGTAGTAATGAAATGTTGAAACGCCATCTTGTGGCTCTTTTAGGAGATTCTGACATTTGTAATTGGCAGTAGTAGGCGTGGTGATCGGACAAGTTCATATGTCGAATTTCTATGTGTAGATAATAATATAAAATAGATTAAGGAGAATGTTTTATTCCTGTTTGAGTAGACTCGTTTGTGTACTTGTTTGCTTTTGGATTATGTGCTTGCTATGCATCAATGAGGCTGTAATCAGAAAGTATATGGTTGAGTCGTGTGGATTGTAGTTGGTCTTATTAGATTTGTACCGCATGTCCAAAATGGCATTCATGTCTGTCAGATGGAATTTAGTTAATTCTAACAATATGGTGTTCAGAGAATCAAAAAACTTAGGATCATATGAATTTGGAGTGTACACATTAATAAACACATTTTTCAGAAAGAATGTAACATTTTAGTGAACTGGCAATTATGTAATGTTTGAATCGATTTTATGACCGATGCATGCTACATTTGGATCGGTTTGGGGTCTGCGGACCGATGATGCACTTGTATCTTAAACATTTGAATCGGGTACCCATACGTATCTGTGAATCGTTAAATCCCTAATATGACTCATTGTTTGTTTTTCTGCAGCAGTTACATGACGTTTCATGTAGTAGGTGCTGATCTAAGGCCAGTTTAGCCTTTTCCCAATGACGGGTTTGGTTAGAATTGGGAGAGGATAAGCGGATCCTAGATCTGTGCCTATGTGCGACTTGGTTATTCTCACCTCGTTAGAGACATCCACCACCAGGTTATCCTCACTCTTGTCCCCATCACTGTCCTATGAGACACAGAGGAGAGAATGTCAGGCACACACTCTCTCTCATGTAAACATCATTGCCAACCCTTCACTCCTTCCCTCTGTCAGGCGTACACACAGACTAACACACACATGCACACACTACACAGACCCAGGCTTGCACCCATACACAGATATACCCACCCCTCCCTCCCTCCCTCCCTCCCTCTGTTTGGCCATATCACTATTTTATTCCTCTCTCTCCCTCCCTCCCTCTCTTTTTCTCCCTCTTTCTCTCTGGGAGGAGTGGTGACAGCGATGGCACTTAGTCACCATGGCAATGATGCATTGATGTGATCATTGCCTGATATTCCTATTGACATCACGGTGGAGTGGCATCACACCTTAATTATATTGAGCCAGATCAGGGCCATGGTGGAGAGGAGAGGAGAGGAGACTATTCCTGAACATAGACAGACCGGAGCTCTGAGAAAAACATCCTGGACATAGACAGACCGGAGCTAGGAGAAAAACATCCTGGACATAGACAGACCAGAGCTAGGAGAAAAACATCCTGGACATAGACAGACCAGAGCTAGGAGAAACACATCCTGGATATAGAGAGACCAGAGCTAGGACAAAAACATCCTGGATATAGACAGACCAGAGCTAGGAGAAAAACACCTTGGACATAGACAGACCAGAGCTAGGAGAAAAACAACCATTACATCATGTAGAACAGAGAGGCTGATGATCAACAGAGCTCCCTGTCCAGCCTGTTTTAAAAACATAACATCTCCCTTTACGAGAGGCTACATTGAGGTGATGTTCGAGGCAGTTCTCATAGAGGAGCTATGTCAATCAGAATACTCACTCTACAGAGAGGGAGAGAGAGAGAGAGAGAGAGAGAGAGAGAGAGATCATGTTCACTAGGGTAATCTATTTTGGCCATCATCATTGTATGGCTTACACTTGCAAGCTGAACAAATATTTGACTAGCATAATGACTGTGACCCCTGGTTTACCTGTGATGTCAGAGACTTGGGGCTGATACAGCCTTAATACTGCAGTGCAGGTTTAATTGAATGGTGTACGTACGTAGTGAGGTGGGAGGGGCTCCTTGTCATCGCAGCGCCTCCTCTTGGCGTCGCCCCCTCCCTGAGAGGAGGAGTACCCCCCCGACGGGCCCTGGCGCTCCTCCACTGGCTGGCTGTCTGTCGACGACACAGACTTACTCTGCACGCACACACACACACACACACATAAAAGTGTGCCGACACACAGCAGGTAAGTCATACATAAAATGCAATCAAACGACATAAAAAGTTAATTAACTTTCTCCCTGACACGGAAAAGTTCATATGACTCTCAAATGTGACTGATCATTTTACAAGAAGCCTCTTTTCTGGCTATTTATACTAGAAATAGCATGGTGGTAATCACCATGACAGTGGAATAAAACATCAAAGTGGAGTATTATTTCTGGGGTCTATTTGGGATAACTCTATTCTCTTTCATCGGTTGACTCCTACAGAACGCTCTGTTATTTTGAAATGTGGAGGACACCGACAGGAAGCTGGTTGGACGGACGAGACCAGAACACACAAAGAACCACAGTTTTCTCAACAAACTCCCAGTCTTCTCCTCCATCTGTCCCTCCCTCTCTTCTCTCCCTCTTTATCCCTTTCTTCCCGTCATGTTTTCTATCTTTCTCTCTATTCTAAAATGACAAAATGTCATATTGGCAGGACATAACAAATACCAATTGATATGCATCTCTCCTTCCTCCCTCCCTCCCTTCCTCCCTCCCTTCCTCCCTCCCGTCCTCCCTCCCGTCCTCCGTCCATATTTCGGAGGACGTTATCAAAAACCCGACCACTTAAATATTGGTCTTTAATATCAGTACCGTTAGTATAAAAGGGGGTTAATTCTCTAGAGTCTAAGACTTTTTTTGCCATTCAATATCTATATTTGGGCGGCAGGTAGCCTAGCGGTTAGAGCATTGGGACAGTAACCGAAAGGTCACTGGTTCGAATACCCGAGCCGACAAGGTGATACGTTACATAAAATCCTTGAAAGATACCAAAATTCAGTGCAATTCTGGCAAACTCAGAAAGTTTCCAGTAATATACCCTCTCTTTGCAACCCTACCATTGGGCCTAAGTTAAGGAACAACAGCACTATTCTACTGTTGTACTAGCTTTACAAACTCTAGTGCTGGTCCTATTAATGGAAACTCTCCAACAAAACAGACCCTTTTAGAGACCCTCTTTAAAGAGGCTCTCCATTTCCCTTTATATCACAGTCACATAAGCACAAACGTATACACGCGGCATGCACACACACACACACACACACACACACACACACACACACACACACACACACACACACACGAGGGTGCACCCCCTATCCACATTGACGAGACCGCAGTGGAGAAGGTGGAAAGCTTCAAGTTCCTTGGCGTACACATCACTGATAAACTGAAATGGACCACCCACAGACAGTGTGGTGAAGAAGGAGCAAAAGAGCCCAACTTTTTTGGGGATAGGCACCTAAAACCCTCACAAACGTTTACAGATGCACAATTGAGAGCATCCTGGTGGGCTGTATCACCACCTGGTACGGCAACTGCACCTCCCACAACATCAAGGCTCTCCAGAGGGTGGTGCGATCTGCCCAACGCATTACCGGGGGCAAACTACCCGCCCTTCAGGACACCTACAGCACCCAATGTCACAGGAATATCATCAAGGACATCAACCACCTGAGCCACTACCTGTTTACCCCGCTATCATCCAGAAGGCGGGGTCAGTACAGGTGCATTAAAGCTGGGACCGAGAGACTGAAAAACAGCTTCTATCTCAAGGTCATCAGACAGTTAAACAGCCATCACTAGCATATTAGAGTCTGCTGCCTATAGACATAGACTAGAAATCACTGGCCACTTTAAGAAATGGAACACTAGTCACTTTAATAATGTTGACATATCTTGCATTACTCATATCATATGTATATACTGTATTCTATACTATTCTACAGTTTCTCAGTCCATGCCGCTGTGACATCGCTCGTTCATATATGTATACAGTATATTCTTAATTAATTCCTTACTTAGATTTGTGTGTATTGGGTATATGTTGTGTAATTGTTAGATATTACTGCACTGCCGGAGCTAGAAGCACAAGCATTTCGCTAAACCTGCAATAACATCTGCTAAACACGTGTATGTGACCAATAAAATGTGATTTGATTTGACACACATTGGGGTTACTTACCCTGCTGAGTGCAGCCTCTGTGGAGGGAACAGAGAGAGGGAAGGAGCAGTAGATTGGAGGAGGGGTAGAGGGGGTGAGGGGTAGAGGGGGAGGGGATTGACGTCAGTATAGATAATAATAACAACAGCCCCACAGCATGCCAAGGTCAACCTGAAAAAGGCCTGTCCCAGTGCAATAAAAACACAAGCTTTGTATTGTGCATGTTTCCAATCTACAGTTCTGCCTTCTCTCTCTCTGTCTCCGCTCCTCTGAGACACAATGCTTTCCGTCTTCCCGTTCATTCGGTCAGCACTTATCTGTCTGCTCAATCTCTCTTTCATTCATTTTATGCATCAGGGTCCTACAAGTTTAACATCTAGCCATCAATATACGGCCTTACAGGCGAGAGTGCCGTTTGTTAGTTGTTCTATGTTTAATGAGTGCTGTTCCTCAAGATATTCAGCCACCCTTAGAGTTCAATAAAAGTTCAACCAAGTGGTTATTTTGTATCAAAAGCTGACACATTTCAGTACTACAGTTCTTCACCAGTGACCTTCACGCAGAGGTCAGTCAGTGAATCATACCTCTTAGGTGATCAGGGTCCAGGTGGTTGCGTTCATCCTTGGAGGCCAGGTGGGCTGAGAGCCCCAGGGCTCCAGTAAGGGCAAGCAGACCTGAGCCTCCCCCCAGAGAGAGGCCTGACGGGTGGGGAGTCAGGGGAATACCTGGGGTGTGGTGAGACAGGTGCTGGAGCTGCTGCTGCTGTACACCAGTGAGACAGGGCAGGGGGATGGGGGAGAAGGAGTAAAGAGAGAGGGAGGGAGAGCAGAGAGAAGAAAATAGGATGGGGGGAGAGAGAGAGAGGACAGAAAGAGGGAGAGATGGAGAGTAGGAGGAATAAAACAATTGAGAAAAGATAGAGCAACAGAAAGAGAGAGAGAGAAAGAGTGGGGCAGAGAGAGCAAAAGAGAGAGATACATGAGTAGACAGAGGGAGTGAACAAAACAGAGGGAAAAAAAGATAAGGGGCGGAGGGAGAGGAGAGGAGGGGGGGTACAGACATATAAAGAGGGGCTATTTTCCTTGGGTCTTATTACAGCTTGTTTGTGTGGGTGTGTGTGTGTGTGTGTGTGTGGAGGAGCTACAGTGGAGGGGCTTTCCAGTGAGAGCTTGTCTGAGCTCTGATCACATTACACTCTACTTACACCCCAGCACCTTAAACACTGCAGAGAGAGAGGTGTGCATGCCACTGCCTGTAGACTGTGTCTTTCTGTGTGTGTATGTGTGTATGTGTGTGATGATGTTGATAGTGTCGCTGTTGGGAGTGTGAGGGTTGTCAAGGTGACCAGAGGTGACTCACCCCGATGATAGCGTTGAGTTCGGCCATAGTGACCTGCTTGGCCCTCTCCACTGCCTGGACCACCTGCTGTTGATGCTACACACACACACGTTATTTATCGTATTTACACTACATATATATATATATATATACACACCCCTTCAAATTAGTGGATTCGCTATTTCAGCCACACACATTGCTGACAGGTGTATAAAATCGAGAACACCGCCATGCAATCTCCATAGACAAACATTGGCAGTAGAATGGCCTTACTGAAGAGCTCAGTGACTTTCAACGTGGCACCGTCATAGGATGCCACCTTTCCAACAAGTCAGTTTGTCAAATTTCTGCCCTGCCAGAGCTGCCCCGGTCAGCTGTAAGTGCTGTTATTGTGAAGTGGAAATTTTGTGGCAACAGTTTGGAGAAGGCTCTTTCCTGTTTCAGCATGACAAGGCCGCTGTGCGCAAAGCGAGGTCCATACAGAAATGGCTTGTCGAGATCGGTGTGGAAGAACTTATCTGGCCTGCACAGAGCCCTGACCTCAACCCCATCGAACACCTTTGGGCTGAATTTGAACAC
Source organism: Thymallus thymallus (assembly GCA_023634145.1). Classification (NCBI taxonomy): domain Eukaryota; kingdom Metazoa; phylum Chordata; class Actinopteri; order Salmoniformes; family Salmonidae; genus Thymallus; species Thymallus thymallus. Next base: position 24,805,235 of record CM042392.1, on the reverse strand, counting down.
TGACTAAGAGCCAGGCCTATTGACCAACTTCAGTGCCCGACCTCACTAATGCTCTTGTGGCTGAATGGAAGCAAGTCCCCACAGCAATGTTCCAACATCTAGTGGAAGGCCTTCCCAGATGAGTGAAGACTGTTATAGCAGCAAAGGGTGAACAAACTCCATATTAATGCACATCATTTTGGAATGAGATGTTCGACCAACAGGTGTCCACATACTTTTGGTCATGTACTGTATAATGTACCTGACATATGTTTTGTAATCTCATTCACAAGCACACTGTTTGCCACATACTGTTCACATAATACAAATATCACAACAAACACTCGCTCAAGAAAACACACACAAGAAAACATACTGTATGCACATGCAGTACAAATGTATGCACTGATTGAGCTACCAGACACACACACATGGAAGAAGTCACACAAACGTACGCAGCAGGACTACACACTCAAACGAACCAAAACCTACACCTATTTACTCATTCAAACGCACACACACGCTGCGTAAACACACAAACAGCGTAATACACACACAAGTGAGCATACACACACAGAGGCAGTACTGATCAAGGTAAAACAGTTGCCAGCTCTGTGACCTTCCCTTCAGTGGACACACACACACACACAAACACACACACACACACACACACACACACACACACACACACACACACACACACACACACACACACCACACACACACAGTATTATAAGGCCAGTGCAGCCAGGTTTTACCCACAATTGTTGAATCACCACATTTTTGACACAAACATGGTAGTCAATGGGATTTGAGTCAAACATATTAAAATAACATGTAAGAAACTGATTTGGGTCATTGTATGTGTGTTGACAGATCCAATAACTACCATGAGTTATGGAACAAAAGGGCAATCAACCATTCACAAAAACAGTATATACATTTAAAAAGCAATCTGGCTAATATAAATGAAACAACATGCTCATGTCTTGACAAACACACACCAATATGTTAATGTGTCTTGACCATGTGTTAGCCATAGTAAAGAGGTGTGTGTGTCAGTGATACTTACCTCCTGAGATAGGAAGGGGATGATCTGAGCACAGATGGCACTGAGACGCTTCACAATCTCTGCCTGCAACACACACACACACACACACTTCAGTCTGATCTTATGTTTCATACAAGGTAATATAGCACAACATTATTCATGCCCTTAGGCCCTCAGGGTAATTTGTTTCAGGGAAGCAGCAGGAGCAACATATACATAAATCAATGAAAGCACAGACCCTTTGTCCATACTATCTCATACAATTATCAAAGTTAGATCACTTTGTTGAGGCAACTCTGGTTAGTAAACATGTGATGGAGGTAGTTCAGTGACAACTTAGCTCCTCAAGCTCATGCCTGGACTTTAGATCAGTGGGCTAACACAGTCATGTGGCATGCAGGTGATCTGGTTTCAAACCCAGCCTACAAGTCCATGAGAGAGAGAAATAATACAGAAAGAGTAAGAGACCAAAAGAGAGAAAGTGTAAGAGAGAGGCTTTGAAAGGTCAGCTATTTTATTAGACTCCAGTTTCTCATGTAGCTCTCTCCCTCTCCTCACTGCATTCAATGCCATTCTTTCATCCATTTTCTCTCGCTCACCAAGGCCCATTGAAAATTCTCTCTCTAGGTGTGAGGATTTAATTGTTGTCTATTCTACGCACACAGCCTCACACACACACACACACACACACACACACACACACACACACACACACCACTCAAGGAAAAGCACTAATGTGGCAAAAAAACACAACATACGGTACAAAGGAAAATGTACAAATGAGCATGCACACACACGTCCACGCACGCACACACACACACACACACACACACACTACACGCCTCACCTATTTTTGCCCTGAGACTCATTCTGTTTCTGTTCTCTTATTCACTCAGGCGTTCTCTCCCTCTTTAACAGCCTTCCCACTGAGACATTACTACCCTGTTCATCCTTTTCCTTCCTTCATCTCTCTCTCTATCCTCCCTGCCAGCCTCCCTCCCTCCCTCCCTCCCTCCCTCTGTGATGGTTGTCTAACTATTTGTGTGTCCTCCATCCCTCCAATCTAACACATGTTTCTGACACACAGAGGTTAGAGGACACAGGAAGTCCTGACACCCCCTCTACACTGACTGACAGGATCTTATTTATACACACTCACACACACACACCCTGCCAGCCTGTCCCATCTCAATACAGACCAAATTATACAACACAGCTCTCTGATAGATCATCGCTTTGTTCAAAGGATAGAGAAGACCTAACTAATTATATAATGTGGGCGTGTGTGCGTGCAGACAGGCTTGTGTGTGTGTGTTTGCGTGTGAAAGGGAGAGACAGGAAGTGAAAGTCAGAAGAGAGAAAGCCTTTCAGTATTGATGGAAAACTTATGTTGTGCTGCTCAGTGAAGGCTTGTAAAGCAGGGAGGAGGGGCATAGGAACAGGAATTCTCCTTTTGGCCTTGAGACAGAGGGGGTTTATTCTCACTGGACTTTGTCTACAATAAACTGTATTGATACTGTGCAACAGTAATACATGTAGCTAGACACAGACAGAGATGCATACAAAGCTCTCCCTTACTCTCCATTTGTCAAATCTGACCATAACTCCTGATTCCTACTTACAAGCAAAAGCTCAAACAGGAAGTACCAGTGATAAGCTCAATACGGAAGTGGTATTTATGAAGCGGATGCTAAGCTACAGGATTGTTTCGCTAACACAGATAGGAATATGTTCCGAGACTCATCCGATGGCATTAAGGAGTTTACCACATCAGTCACCGGCTTAATTAATAAGTGCATTGACGGCGACATCCCACTGTGACCGTATGTACATATCCCAACCAGAAGCCATGGATTACAGGCAACATCCGCACTGAGCTAAAGGCTAGAGCTGTCGCTTTCAAGGAGCGGGACACTAACACGGGTGGTTATAAGAAATCCTGCTATGCCCTCCGTCGAACCATCAAACAGGCCATCAATACAGGACTAAGATCGAATCCTACTACACTACCTTCCTATATGTATGGAGTAAAACGTTTATTATTTTCTTTAGGAAAGTGGTGAAGTAAAAGTAAAAGGTGTTAAAAATATAAATAGTAAAGTACAGATACAAAAAAAAAAAAAAAAAAACTATTTTTACTTAAGTACTTTACACCACTGCGTGGACTACAGAAAACAGAGGGCCGAGCACGCCCCCATTTGCAATGACATGGCTGTAGTGGAGCAGGTCGAGAGCTTCAAATTCCAAATTCCACACAAACCAACATAGTTGTGAAGAAAGCATGACAACGCCTCTTTCCACTCAAGAGGCTGAAAAGATTTGGCATGGGCCCTCACATCCTCAAAAGGTTCTACAGCTGCACTATTGAGAGCATCTTGACTGGCTGCATCACCGCTTGGTATGGCTGCATCACCGCTTGGTATGGCAACTGCTTCCCATTCGACCGCAAGGTGCTACAGAGGGCAGAACTCCTTGCCATCCAGGACCTCTATACCAGGCGGTGTCATAGGAAGGCCCTAAGACTCCAGCCACCGAAATCATAGACAGTTCTCTCTGCTACCGCACAGCAAGCGGTACCGATGCACCAAGTCTGGAACCAACAGGACCTTAAACAGCTTCTACCCCCAAGCCATAAGACTGCTAAATAGTTTGTTAAATAGTTAACCAAATATCTACCCGGACTATCTGCATTGAGCCTTTTGCACTAACTTTTTTTTATTACTCACATACGCTGCTGCTACTGTTTACTATCTGTCACTTTATTCCTAGTTATATGTACATACTGTATGTACCTCAATGACCTCGTACCCCTACACATAGACTCAGTACTGGTGCCCCTTGTATATAGCCAAGAGATTGTGTGTATATAGCCAAGTTGTCTTGTATATAGCCAAGATATCTTGTATATAGCCAAGATATTGTGTATATAGCCAAGTTATTGTGTATATAGGTAAGTTATCTTGTATTTAGCCAAGTTATCGTGTACATAACTAAGTTATCATTACTCATCATGAATCTATTATTTATATTATTACGTTTTTACTTTTCTATTATTTCTCTATTTTCTTTCTCTCTGTGTTGTTGGGAACGGACCATAAGTAAGCATTTCACTGTTAGTCCACACCTGTTGTTCACGAAGCATGTGACGAATAAAATTAGATTTAATTTGATTTAGACAGAGAAACTAAATTATTTAGTTGTTGACTAGCCAACAACACAACCATGACTGCAATTGATCCTGGATCTGTCAGACCAAAGTCTGGCAGCCTGCTACAAACAGAGATCAGCACTGCTTCCTCTCCTTCATCTCTTTTTCACTCCCTCCATTTCTCACTCCTTCTATTTCTCCTCCCCCAGCGTAAGCCAGGTGTCAGCAATAACAACATGGACTTTCTCTGCCAAATGAGTGCACAACGTGCTGACCACACCGCTCATGTTACGTGTGTGAGCATTGCAAAATAAAATGTACACATACAGTTGAAGTCGGAAGTTTACATACACCTTAGCCAAATACATTTAAACTCAGTTTTTCACAATTCCTGACATTTAATCCTAGTAAAAATTACCTGTCTTAGGTCAGTTAGGATCACCACTTTATTTTAAGAATGTGAAATGGCAGAATAATAGTAGAGTGAATAATTGGGGTCATTGTCCATTTGGAAGACCTATTTGCGACCAAGCTTTAACTTCTTGACTGATGTCTTGAGATGTTGCTTCAATATATTCACATAATTTTCCTTCCTCATGATGCCATCTATTTTGTGAAGTGGACCAGTCCCTCCTGCAGCAAAGCACCCCCACAACATGATGCTGCCACCCCCGTGCTTCACGGTTGGGATGGTGTTCTTCGGCTTGCAAGCCTCCCCCTTTTTCCTCCAAACATAACGATGGTCATTATGGCCAAACAGTGCTATTTTTGTTCCATCAGACCAGAGGGCATTTCTCCAAAAAGTACAATCTTTGTCCCCATGTGCAGTTGCAAACTGTAGTCTGGCTTTTTTATGGCTGTTTTGAAGCAGTGGCTTCTTCCTTGCTGAACGGCCTTTCAGGTTATGTCGATATAGGACTTGTTTTACTGTGGATATAGATACTTTTGTACCTTTGCTGTTGTTCAGGGATTGATTTGCACTTTTCGCACCAAAGTACGTTCATCTCTAGGAGACAGAACGCGTCTCCTTCCTGAGCGGTATGACGGCTCCTTGGTCCCATGGTGTTTATACTTGTGTACTATTGTTTGTACAGATGAACGTGGTATCTTCAGGCGTTTGGAAATTGCTCCCAAGGATGAACCAGACTTATGGAGGTCTACAATTTCTTTTCTGAGGTCTTGGCTGATTTCTTTTGATTTTCCCATGATGTTGAGCAAAGAGGCACTGATTTTGAAGGTAGGCCTTGAAATACATCCACAGGTACACCTCCAATTGACTCAAATGATGTCAGTTAGCCTATCAGAAGCTTCTAAAGCCATTACATAATTTTCTGGAATTTTCCAAGCTGTTTAAAGGCACAGTCAACTTAGTGTATGTAAAAGAAGAAGAAGAAGAAGAAGAAGAAGAAGAAGAAGAAGAAGAAGAAGAAGATTACTAGAAACTAACTAAATGTCCCCTTTTATCTGTGGATTAATTGTTGGAGTAGAGAACACACAATTTTGTGTGACTCAAAATGGGTCAAAATTCTACAAAGATCTAGGAAAAAAGACCTGTCCCCAAATTAATATAGTTGGTTCAGAGTTCGTTTTGATATTTCAACCAGCGTGTCCTGGTCGTGTCTGGTGTGGATGGACAAAATCAACATGAGAGCAATGGCGCACACGGATGCACGTGCATACCCGGTGTATTCAGCATGTAAGGGAGTTTTGGCAGGGCTGTGAATAGAGGGATGGATGAATGGGTGGATGGATACAAACGAAGAGAGAGCTGGTCAATAAACACCTGAGAATAAATAATCTGCCAACAGAACACTGCTGTCTCTTTGTCTGGCAGAGAGGGGCGAGATGAGGAGGAGAGGAGAGAAATGTGGAGGAGAGGAGAGAGAATGTCAGTCTTAGGCTACATTTAGACCAGAGCATAAAATCACCCTAAATTCTTACAAAATGAAGGAGGAAGAGAAGATGGATGGATGAGAGGGAAGACAAGGACCCAGTCCTCTGGAGGCTGTGGAGCTCACCAGTCAATCACTGCCTGAGGGAGACGCACACACACACACACAGTCATACACACACGCACCTACGCACACAGGTACGCACGCGCACACACACACATACACACTCGGCGTGCTCCCCCATCATCAAATATGTTTCAGTCACAATTAACACAGTGAGCTGAAACACATTACTGATACTCTGAAACTAATGCAAGTGAATAATCCGTATGACATAGACAAACTGCAGTAAGCTTTCCTGGAGCATTTTCCTTTATAACACGATGCAAATACTTTGCTAATAAAGCTTTGAGAAATGTAATGTGATTGTAGTGGGGGGATGGATGGGGAGCAATGGTGCATTTGGGCAATGCCAGCTGTGTCTTTCCCTGAGCCCCAGTGCGGCTGTGCTGGTCAGCTTTAGAGGGAGGGGGGTTGGTGAGAGTGTGTGTAGATGTGAGTGTGTGTTTGTGGCATGTGTGCTGACTGCAATGTATCTCATTGTATGCTTGCGCGCCTACCTACATGTGTGTTTAGCAGGAGTCCCCCAGCCTGTAGCACCAGAGGGATAGAGATCCTGGTTGGCCAGCCCTAGTCTAGCCTTATCTCCCTCCCCCTGCTGCCTAACGGAACTGCTCTCCTCTCTGCAAACACTTCAAAATATATTAGTAACCAATGACGCACTAACGAGCCACTGGTTGTGGGCACAGCCACAGATCAATAAAATAACCCCCCCCCCCTCCGGGCAGAGTGCCAGCCTCTCTTCCTGGCGCTGAGCCAGCAGCCCCCCTTTCCTCCTCTCTGATTGATGGCTCCTCTATTCAGGAAGAGGAGGAAGAGAAACACACAGAGGGAAAGAGGAAAGGAGAGCAGTAAATCACACACACACACACACACACACACAGAGACACAGACAACAAACAAACGGTGCAGCACAGAACACACACACATAGACCTATATATTGAGCAAGCAGACTCACACAGCGAGACCCAACAAACAGTTTGTTTACTATCCTTGTGGGGACAAAAACATTTATTTCCATTCAAAATCCTATTTTCCCTAAACCTAACCCTAACCTTAATCCTAAGACTAACTCCTAAGCCTAAAATAGCTAAATGTCTCCACTTGTCCAAATTTTCCTTATTTTAATATCCTGGTGAGTACATCTGGTCCGCACAAGGATAGTTAAACCAAAACACGCAACCACACACCCACACACACACACTGAAAAAACACAAACAGTGGCTCTTAAGCAGATAGAGAAGCCTTTATGGGGCATCTGTAAAAATGCAGTCCTGCAGACAAATTTCTGCCTGAGTCCGAGTTTTTAACAATATCTATCCTAGGCTCCCCAGCAATATAATGCGCTTACCCATTACTCTGACAGTCATATTCACACACTGCCAGCTTACCAGCTTGGCCTGACAGACTGCTATAGCTTTAAACTCCTGTCCACCACAAAGCAATTATACAGTACACAACTAGCTCCGTACACTGGCCACACGCACATACACACTGTGTACAGTACCGTACAAACGCAGACACATACTGACATACACACGCAGGCAAACACAGACATTTGTTTATGCCTTCAGTCTCACACGCATATATAAACAGGCTTGCATGTGCACCTACACACACAGATGGGCTCACACACAAACACCCAGCAGGGCATGTGCAGCTACTCAGAGGCCTTTTGATCGAGTGACAAACCCATTATGCTAAAAGGCTAGCTCCCTGGGAATCCTCTCTCTCTCGCTCTCTCTCCCCCCCTCCCCTCCCTCTCCCTCTCCCTCCCCAAATGAGCTCTGTTATACACACACACACACACACACACATCTCTCTGGATTCAGGTCATAACGCCAGCCAAGCACAACCAGAGGAGGACGTGTATTAATATGAATTCCATAGAAACATGCGCTGGGCTGTCTGAGCACATAGCTAGCGGTAATTAGGCATGAGCAAACACACACACAAATATATATATATATATTATGCAGACGCTAGAGCACACACTTTTTAAAAAACCCTCTCATTTTCTCGGTCTCTAACTCTCTCTCTTTCTATTGCGCGCACACACACACACACACACACACACACACACACACACACACACACACACGGATGGAACAGGAAGGAGCGCCAGCTGCTTCATCTGTCCTTAGGAGTCTACTGGGGATAGAGCAGAGCAACTCTAAAAACATCACACACACCCCAGCCTTCTGTAGGCAGTCATCACTAACTATAGTGCCTTCAGAAAGTATTCATAAGTCTTCACTTAGTACACATTTTGTTGTGTTATAGCCTGAATTCAAAACAATTGTTCTCTCTCTCACCACTCTACATACAATACCTCATAATGACAAAGTGAAAACATGTTTTTAGAAATGTTTGCAAATGTATTGAAAATAAAATACAGAAATATCTCATTTACATAAGTATTCACACCCCTGAGTCAACAATTCATGTAGAATTACCTTTGGCAGGGATTACAGCTGTGAGTCTTTCTGGGTGAGTCTCTAAGAGATTTGCACACCTGGATTGTACAATATTTGCACATTATTATTTTCAAGCTCTGATTTAAGTCAAAACTGTAACTAGGCCACTCCAACGTGTATTTGGCCTTGTTTTTTTAGGTTATTGTCAAATTTTGTCAGTCGTTTTTAAATGCAAGTTAAAGTGTACTGTTAGCTAGCCAGCTAGTGTATTTTTGATTTCACCCCTTTTAGTCTTGAAATCTTTGTTTTTTTACTACACTGCCTGTCACCAAGGGTGTACCCCAAGTTTTGATCCTAGGCCCCACGTTCTTCTCAATTTACATATTAATATGTTTTGTCATTTAGCAGACGCTTTTATCCAGAGCGACTCTATACTCCTCTGTAAACTGGTCATCTCTGTATACCCGTCGCAATGTATTTATATTTTTAATCCCAGCCCCCATCCCTGCAGGAGGCTTTTTGCCTTTTGGTAGGCCGTCATTGTAAATAAGAATTTGTTCTTAACCTGGTTTGAATCACAACTGGCTGTGATTGGGAGTCCCATAGGGCGGTGCACAATTGGCCCAGCGTCATCTGAGTTTGGCCGGTGTAGGCAGTCATTGTAAATAAGAATTTGTTCTTAACTCACTTGCCTAGTTAAATAAAGGTTCAATAAATAAATAAAAATGGCCTCACGTCAATCCTTAAAGATCGGTGGGGCTAAGGCTTAAGAGGGTGTGAACGATGCTGAATGGGTGTAAACAAAGAAGAGCTCTCCAGTAGAGGTACCAAAACTTTCAAGGGCCATTTTCTCAAAAGTAGAGTTTATCAACTTTCAAAGCAGAACTACTTTCCCATTGTTCCTCAACTGCAGTGTATGATATACCATTTTCTAGCTCTGTGTCTATACTTTATCCAATGTAAAAAACACAATTTCAAATGTTGCTACTCTGTAATTGTGGAGTAACTTCAATGTTGTTGATTCATCCTCAGTTTTCTCCAATGACAGCCATTCATTTTTTATTTAACATTTATCTAACTAGGCAAGTCAGTTATGAACAAATTCTTATTTACAATGACGGCCTACACCGGCCAAACTCAGATGACGCTTGGCCAATTGTGCACCACCCTATGGGACTCCCAATCACAGCCAGTTGTGATTCGAACCAGGTTGTATTTGTGGGGCAGTGGCGGTCGGTGCTGTTTATGGGAGGATGATAATTTTTTTATGAGTATAGCCTTACTTCTATTACAGCATATTGGATGACTGTCATTCATATTCCATTCACCCAGCTCAATGTAACATTGATCGGTTTAGGCTACTACATGATACTCACATTTTCAATGTACCTGTGAGGTTGCTAAAACCCAGCTCCACGGCCGGAGCCTTCCACGGTGCTCAGTCCAGGCACAGCGTCCAACCCAGCTCCATGACCGAGTGCCCCGTTCGGCTCCCAGGTGGGAGTCGCCACCTGATGGGGGGCTACGTCCTGCGCTGGGGCCAGAGCCGCCAGTCTTTTGGCCAGGAGTCCCTCTCTGTTTGAGCCAGGTGTTTGAGTAGGCTAAATTAGCTAGTTCGCTGCATTGAAAGGTAAAGTTTAAAAAAATACAAGAACCAAATATAGCTCTCTCTCTTCTCTCCCGTTTCTCCTTAATTTTGGGAGAAATGTATTTGTTTAAAACTGTTCAACTATTTTCTTTCTCTCTCTTTGAGTTAACCGCACTCTCTTGGCTGCACTCATACCTCACAAATCGTACTCACATTTCCCTAAATGGTCATAATTCTGCTTCAGCTGTAGTTACACAGGGTGTCCCCCAGGGTTCTGTTCTCGGTCCCCTGCTCTTTATCATCTACATCCTCCCCCTTGGTCAGATCCTCTGTCACCTTAAACTGGACTTCCACTGCTATGCTGATGACACTCAGATATACCTTAGCACCAAGTCCCTCACCAACCCTCCTCTGTCCCATATTGAAACCTGCCTGGCAACAATAACAACCTTGGACCTAACTTACAAACCTACGTAAGTTAGGTCCAAGAATTACTAGCAATATTGCACGTGATATGATATAACAACTGTACATGAGTATGTATATACAGACCTGCATCAATAAGTAGGTCCTGAGTGAATGAGTGCTGACGGACCAGAGTTACTCACGGATGGATGCATAATTGTTAAACTAGGTCCTAGCACCCCAACAGTTCCAGATCTATGTTGCCGACAGCACGGCACCCCGGTGAGGCATTATATAGTCTAATAGCCGCCGGCAGGAAGGACCTCCTGTAGCGCTCTCTGGCACACCGTGGTGGGATCAGTCTGTGACTGAAAGTGCTCCTCTGCGTCATAACCATAGCGTGCAGAGGGTGGGTGACGTTGTCCATGATGGCCAGCAGTTTGGCCAGGATCCGTCTCTCCGCCACCTCCTCTAGAGTGTCAAGGCTCATCCCCAGGACAGAGCTAGCCTTCCTGATCAGCTTATTTACCCGAGAAGCATCACCGGCTTTGATGTTTGCTCCCCAGCACACCACTGCAAAAAAGATGGCACTGCCACAGACTGGTAGAAGGTATGCAGTAGTGTACTGCACTCGTTGAAGGACCTGAGCCTCCTCAGAAAGTAGAGTCGGCTCTGGCCCTTTTTGTACAGGGCCCCGGTGTTACCAGCCCATTCCAGTCTGTTGTCCATATGGACTCCCAGGAACTTGAATGACCCAACCATTTCCACATCCATCCCCTGTATAGGGACTGCAGTCAGTTGTGCCCCCCCCCCGTCTTTGTTTTGTCATTTTTCTATTGTCTAATGTTCTTCATGTTAGTTGTTTGTTATACATTCTTTTCTGTAAAGCGTCTTTGGGTCTCAGAAAGCGCTATATAAATATAATGTAAATATAATGTATTATTAACTACTCACCACATTTTATGCACTGCAGTGCTAGCTGTAGCTTATGCTTTCTAGCTGTGGCTTATGCTTTCAGTACTAGATTCATTCTCTGATGAACCTCCTGATTGGGTGGACGTGTCAGTTCATGCTGCAAGAGCTCTGATAGGTTGGAGGACATCCTCCAGAAGTTGTCATAATCACAGCGTAAGTCTATGGAAGGGGGTGAGAACCATGAGCCTCCCAGGTTTTGTATTGAAGTCAAAGTACCCAGAGTAGGACAGAAGCTAGCTGTCCTCCGTCTACACCATGGTGTTACCCTACAGAGTGCTGCGGAGGCTACTGTAGAACTTCACAGCAAAACATTGTTTTAATCTATGATTTGGTGATGTAGTTTTATCTAAAAATGAGATTTCTTTTTTTAAATGAAATTCACTGAGGATGGTCCTCCCATTCCTCCGATGAGGAGCCTCCACTGGTGTGGGGTGCAGAGATGAGGTAGTCATTCAAAAACACTATCTCAACAGCTTTTACCCCCAAGCCAGCTTTTACCCCCAAGCCATAAGACTCCTGAACAGCTAATCAAATGGCTACCTGGACTATTTGCATTGTGTCCCCGCCACCACCCAACCCCTCTCTTTTTCGCTGCTGCTGCTCTCTGTTTATCATCTATGCATAGTCACTTTAACTATACCAACATGTACATATTACCTCAATTAGCCCGACTAACCGGTGCCCCTGCACATTGACTCTGTACCAGGACCACCTGTATATATGTATTTATTACTGTCATTTTAGTTTTCTATTGTTTACATAATACTTTTACTTAAACTGCACTGTTGATTAGGGATTGTAAGTAAGCATTTCACTGTAAGGTCTACAACTGTTGTATTCGGCGCACGTGACAAATAAACTTTGATTTGATTTATTGAACACAAAGTGAGCATGCAACTTATTATGTGACTTGTTAAGCACATTTTTATTCTTCATTTTTTTATTAATTTGTAAACATTTCTAAAAAATTAAATTCCACTTTGACATTAAAGGGTACAGTGTGTAGGCCAATGACACAATCTCAATTTAATCCATTTTAAATTCAGGCTGTAACACAACAACGTGGACAAAGTCAAGGGGTGTGAATACTTTCTGAAGGCACTGTATATCTACTGGCATTCTAGACCTGACTGAATATATAACTAACCTTCTGTAGGCTGTTATCACTAACTATATCTACTGAGCCTTCTAGACCTGACTGAAAATATACAGTATTGTAGGACATTATCCCTGAATTCAGTATATAAAATCACTGAATATGTAACTAGCCTTCTGCAGACCTACAGTATATACTGTATATTTAAATCCTGTACTGAGTTTTCCGGACCTATATCTGTGAACATATAGCTAGCTTACTGCAGGCTACTTATAACCAATATCACTAGAACTACAGGGGCTGTGTACATCTGTGAATATACAACTACTATTGCAGGCTTCTTAGGACCTACAGTGGGGAGAACAAGTATTTGATACACTGCCGATATTGCAGGTTTTCCCACTTACAAAGCATGTAGAAGTCTGTAATTTGTATCATAGGTACTCTTCAACTGTGAGTGACGGAATCTAAAACAAAAATCCAGAAAATCACATTGTATGATGTTTAAGTAATTAATTTGCATTTTATTGCATGACATACAGCGGGTGAAATAAGTATTGAACACGTCACCATTTTTCTTAGTAAATATATTTCCAAAGGTGCTATTGACATTACATTTTCACCAGATGTTGGTAACAACCCAAGTAATCCATACATACAAAGAAACCAAAACAAATACGTTCAGAAATTAAGTTGTGTAATAATGTGAAATGACACAGGGAAAAAGTATTGAACACATGAAGAAAGGGAGGTGCAAAAAGGCATGGAAAGACAACAGCTGAAAACTATCAGTAATTAAAAAGCAATCCAGCCCCCTGTCAGTGCCAATTAATATCAGCTGGTTCAGTCCCAACTGTTGGCCTACAAAAAGGTCTCATTGCCAAGGTGTCACACAAGACAAATCTCATGATGGGTAAAAGCAAAGAGCTGTCTCAAGACATTCGCAACCTAATTGTTTCAAAACATAATGATGGCATTGGTTTTAATCGCATTTCTAAGCTTCTGAATGTTCCAGTGAGCACTGTTGGGGCCATAATACGGAAGTGGAAAGACAATCATTTCACCATAAATTTGCCTCGACCAGGTGCTCCTCGCAAGATTTCTGACAGAGGAGTGAAAAAAATTATCAGAAGAGTTGTCCAAGAGCCAAGGACCACTTGTGGAGAGATTCAAAAAGACCTGCAATTAGCAGGTACTGTTGTCTCAAAGAAAACAGTAAGTAATGCACTCCACCGCCATGGCCTGTATGCACGCTCACCACGCAAGACTCCATTGCTGAAAAAAAAAAGCATGTTGAAGCTCGTTTAAAGTTTGCTGCACAACATTTGGAAAAGCCAGTGAAATACTGGGAGAATATAGTGTGGTCAGATGAGAGCAAAATTGAACTCTTTGGATGTCATAATACACACCATGTTTGGAGGAGAAATGGCACTGCACATCACCCTAAAAACACCATACCAACAGTGAAGTTTGGAGGTGGGAACATCATGGTGTGGGGCTGCTTTTCAGCAAATGGTACTGGCAAACTTCACATAATTGAAGGAAGGATGAATGGGCAAATTTACAGAGACATTCTTGTCAAAAATCTGCTGCCATCTACCAGGATGATGAAGATGAAACAAGGGTGGACATTTCAGCAAGACAATGATCCCAAACACACAGCCAAGGAAACTCTCAATTGGTTTCAAAGAAAGAAAATAAAGCTGCTAGAATGGCCCAGCCAATCACCTGACTTAAATCCCATTGAAAATCTATGGAAAGAACTGAAGATAAAGATTCATAGAAGAGGCCCACGGAACCTTCAAGATTTGAAGACTGTTTGTGTGGAAGAATGGGCCAAAATCACACCAGAGCAATGCATGCGACTAGTTTCTCCATACAGGAAGCGTCTTGAAGCTGTCATTACCAACAAAGGCTTTTGTACAAAGTATTAAATAAATATCAGTAAGTGTGTTCAATACTTTTTCCCTGTGTCATTTTACATTATTACACAACTTAATTTCTGAACTTATTTGTTTTGGTTTCTTTGTATGTATGGATTACTTGGGTTGTTACCAACATCTGGTGAAAATGTCATGTCAATAGCACCTTTGGAAATATATTTACTGAGAAAAATGGTGACGTGTTCAATACTTATTTCACCCGCTGTAAGTATTTGATACATCAGAAAAGCAGAACTTAATATTTGGTACAGAAACCTTTGTTTGCAATTACAGAGATCATACGTTTCCTGTAGTTCTTGACCAGGTTTGCACACACTGCAGCAGGGATTTTGGCCCACTCCTCCATACAGACCTTCTCCAGATCCTTCAGGTTTCAGGGCTGTCGCTGGGCAATACGGACTTTCAGCTCCCTCCAAAGATTTTCTATTGGGTTCAGGTCTGGAGACTGGCTAGGCCACTCCAGGACCTTGAGATGCTTCTTACGGAGCCACTCCTTAGTTGCCCTGGCTGTGTGTTTCGGGTCGTTGTCATGCTGGAAGACCCAGCCACAACACATCTTCAATGCTCTTACTGAGGGAAGGAGGTTGTTGGCCAAGATCTCGCGATACATGGCCCCATCCATCCTCCCCTCAATACGGTGCAGTCGTCCTGTCCCCTTTGCAGAAAAGCATCCCCAAAGAATGATGTTTCCACCTCCATGCTTCACGGTTGGGATGGTGTTCTTGGGGTTGTACTCATCCTTCTTCTTCCTCCAAACACAGCGAGTGGAGTTTAGACCAAAAAGCTCTATTTTTGTCTCATCAGACCACATGACCTTCTCCCATTCCTCCTCTGGATCATCCAGATGGTCATTGGCAAACTTCAGACGGGCCTGGACAAGCGCTGGCTTGAGCAGGGGGACCTTGCGTGCGCTGCAGGATTTTAATCCATGACGGCGTAGTGTGTTACTAATGGTTTTCTTTGAGACTGTGGTCCCAGCTCTCTTCAGGTCATTGACCAGGTCCTGCCGTGTAGTTCTGGGATGATCCCTCACCTTCCTCATGATCATTGATGCCCCACGAGGTGAGATCTTGCATGGTGCCCCAGACCGAGGGAGATTGACCGTCATCTTGAACTTCTTCCATTTTCTAATAATTGCACCAACAGTTGTTGCCTTCTCACCAAGCTGCTTGCCTATTGTCCTGTAGCCCATCCCAGCCTTGTGCAGGTCTACAATTTTATCCCTGATGTCCTTACACAGCTCTCTGGTCTTGGCAATTGTGGAGAGGTTGGAGTCTGTTTGATTGAGTGTGTGGACAGGTGTCTTTTATATAGGTAACAGGAGGGCTTCTTAAAGAAAAACTAACAGGTCTGTGAGAGACGGAATTCTTACTGGTTGGTAGGTGATCAAATACTTATGTCATGCAATAAAATGCAAATTAATTATTTAAAAATCATACAATGTGATTTTCTGGATTTTTGTTTAAGATTCCGTCTCGCACAGTTGAAGTGTACCTATGATAAAAAATTACAGACCTCTACATGCTTTGTAAGTAGGAAAACCTGCAAAATCGGCAGTGTATCAAATACTTGTTCTCCCCACTGTATATCAGTGAATATAATGTATCACCATATACCTGAGCCTTCTGAAACGTATAGCATGTAATATAAAACTAGGTGTCTGCAGACCTAAAACATCACACGTGATATGACTGTATTGCTGCTGACAAATACTGTATAAGATGACATATTTAACTCCATTATACTAAGCAGTCATTGTTCCTGCATGACAGTAGTGCTCCTCTCTCTCTCTCCCAGTGAGGCAGTAAGGTGTGTGCTGCGCTGTGCCTGCTGTTTTAAAGCCACTGATGCCATGGCTGATCAGTGATCACCATCTCCAAGGCAGGAAGAGAGGGAGGGGCAGACAGAACACACACAGATACTATCAGATCAGTTGGTATCAGTAGCCCTGGTGGCAGACGGCCCATTCCCTCCAAATCCTCCCCTATACACATCCCTTCCTGATCAGTAGAAGCTAAAGGTACTAGCGACTCCTGGAGACTGCGATTGACTGCTTGATGGCTCAATTAATGGCAGCAGCACACCACGAGATGGCCCCGCGCGTGATAAGGAGGAGAGTAATGACACACGGCCGGGGCTGGGTAGAGAGCGACTAAGAGCAGATACTGTTAAATCTATTCATGATTCATTATTCCTTGCTAGAGCTCAAAGCGCCCCTTGTCATTTCTCAGTGCACTCTCGCTCTTTTTAAAAAACATTTTTTACTTTCACCCTCTCTCTGGCTCATCCTTTCACCCTCTCTCTGGCTCATCCTTTCACCCTCTCTCTGGCTCATCCTTTCTATCTCTCTCTGGCTCATCCTTTCTATCTCTCTCGGGCTCATCCTTTCTATCTCTCTCGGGCTCATCCTTTCTATCTCTCTCGGGCTCATCCTTTCTATCTCTCTCGGGCTCATCCTTTCTATCTCTCTCTGGCTCATCCTTTCTATCTCTCTCTGGCTCATCCTTTCTATCTCTCTCTGGCTCATCCTTTCACCCTCTCTCGGGCTCATCCTTTCTATCTCTCTCGGGCTCATCCTTTCTATTTCTCTCGGGCTCATCCTTTCTATCTCTCTCGGGCTCATCCTTTCTATCTCTCTCGGGCTCATCCTTTCTATCGCTATCTGGCTCATCCTTTCACAATCTCTCTGGCTCATCCTTTCACCCTCTCTCTGGCTCATCCTTTCACCCTCTCTCTGGCTCATCCTTTCACCCTCTCTCTGGCTCATCCTTTCACCCTCTCTCTGGCTCATCCTTTCACCCTCTCTCTGGCTCATCCTTTCACCCTCTCTCTGGCTCATCCTTTCACCCTCTCTCTGGCTCATCCTTTCACCCTCTCTCTGGCTCATCCTTTCACCCTCTCTGTTCTCTCTCAAATGTATTTCTTTCTCTCTCCTGCTCATCACCGCTCTCTCACTCTCTCTTCCCTGTCTCAGCCCTCCTCTTTTATCCAGTGTTCCCTGCCAGCAGCCCCCCCTATCTCCTCAACTGCTCTCTTCCTCTCTCTCTCATTCCCTCCCTTCCTCCCCTCCCTCTCTCCCCCCATTCTTGCTCTCCCTCCCTCAATTCCTCTCCATTTCTGGAGTAGCACAGGCAGATCTCTGTTCATGTTTCCTTTGTGGTGACAGTTGAGCTGACAGTGGAGCTTTGCACTGCCTGCCTGGCTACTGGCTAACGGCACATATTCACTATGGTTCTGGGTCTGTTTGGTTCTGTTCCTAGCTCTGGATCTGGTTCCAGCATGTGGACTGCTAAACACCACCGGACAGTTTCACTGCTGTCCGTGACGATGGAGTAGAATGAGCCTGTAAGTCACCTTGAATGAAGACGTCAGTCAAGTGGATAATGCGCCACAGCTCTCACTCTGCAACCAGAAAGGGACATGGGGTGCCTGCCAGCACCCTGCTGCTCATGACGCACACACACACCAAACAAATGCACGCACATGTGTGTGTGTGTGTGTGTGTGTGTGAAAGATAGAGACAGTGGCTCGTGTCAGAGAGGGCTGAGAGGCATGGTGATTGTGGTGTCTGCCCTATGCTGCTCCCTGTAAAGACCATTACTGGAAGAGACCAGACACAGACAACACACACAGTAATACTGACAAACGGTAACGTCTCTCTTACCTGCTTGTGCATCTCTATGTTCAGCCCATAGGACATTTCATAGTACTGCAGGGAGAGACAAACAAAAACATTCAATAAGTATACAGAGGCAATAGATTAACTATAATCAGGTGACCAATTGTGTGTGGGTCTGTTCATGTGTGCATGGTGGAAATGTGAATGTATGTCGTTGTCAGTGTGTACGAGGCTGTGTTGTTTGTCTGTCTCAGCGCCGGTGTGGGTACACAGTAATAACTTCCATCCCGGGCTGGAGAGACAGGGGGGAATCAGTCATTGTGACATAGCCAGTGTCAGCAGGCACATGAACAGCACTGAGTATGCTCTCTCCCTCTCCCTCTCCCTCTCTCCCTCTCTCTCCCTCTCTCTCCCTCTCTCTCCAAGGGGCATGGACTATACAAGGTGTCGAAAGCATTCCACAGGGATGCTGGCCCATGTTGACTCCAATGCTTCCCACAGGTGTGTTGGCTGGATGTCCTTTGGGTGGTGGACTCAGCAGCGTTGCAGTTCTTGACACACTCAGACTGGTGCACCTGGCACCTACTACCATAACCTGTTCAAAGGAACTGAAATCTTTTGTCTTGCCCATATACCCTCTGAATGGCACACGTACACAATCCATGTCTCATTTGTCTTCATCTACACTGATTTAAGTGGATTTAACAAGTGACATCAATAAGGGATCATAGTTTTGGATTCACCTGGTCAGTCTATGTCATGGAACGAGCAGGTGTCCTTAATGTTTTGTATACTCAGGGTATATTGATGTATTTTATAAAATGCATGGATTTATAAAGAATATGTCTTAATGTGTGTGTCTGTCTGTATGTGTGAGGTTACTCTTCAGGCAAAGTCAACACTGATAGAGAGGCAAGCTAAATTAATTAAATGGCATGAAAGATCAAGATACTGTACCATCCACACACGATCCTTAGCATGCAACACACCGCACAGTGGACTACAAGGAATCTGTCCAGCTTAACCACACCAAAATACATCTCTGTCATGTCATACCCAGCATATTATCATTAATATAAATCTACCCTCATTTGGTTCCCATTCCTACAACTCTCCAGACATTCTATTACAAGGATGCACTATCATTCTCAGCCGTATAAAAGAACGACGCTAAAATCCCCATGCAGGTTTATGATCCTAGGTGAAAAGAGAAGCTGAGATAGCGAAGAGCCCCAAACAACACAGCTGTAGCAGGCAGCCACGGAGCTTTTACCACGGCTGATCTACTAAAGACAGACAGCAGAGCGGAGCAGCGTTGTTGTAGCGTTGTGCAGGTTTGTCTGTTCTGTTTCTTAATGGCTTCATCTTCCCTTAGCTGCCTGCCTGCCTGCCTGCCAGCCCCCCCCCCGTCCCCCTCCTACTCCCTCACCACCCACCATTATATAATCTCCCTCTCGTGTCAGTGCATTCTCATTGAGTGCTATGTGTATAATACCTGGTGTATGCATATGTGTGTGTGTGTGTGAGTCTGGAGCAGATTGTGCACGGCATGTGGCGAAGGCTAATCCCAGCGGAGGAACAGTAAGCCAGCTGATGCTGACGTCACACCCCCCCCCAACCAAGAGGGTGTGTGTGTGTATCAGAGAAAGGTGAGACAGAGGTGAGGGTGTATGCCGCAGTATATAGGTTTGCCTGTGTGTGCGCGCTGGCGGGGATCGACCATGCGGCTGGGTGGGTGTGTTGGGCCCTCACGCTAGACCCTGCTGGGTCACTGTAGCGAGACAATGTCTGTCATTGGGTAACTAATCTCTAGTCATGTGATGGTCCTAAACCATCAACATCACCCCCATTCTGTCTTTCTATCCCCTTCTCTAACACACACAGTCATCTGAGCAACCAACGCATAAAGCAGTCAGACCTTCATTTCACTCAACAAGGTGCTCCTTTTCTCTGTCTCTCTCTTCACCTTCCATTCATCTCAGAGTGTTAGCGCTCTCGTTTGCCCTTCCTCCATTTCACTGTGACTCATCGTGTTGAGTGAGTGACTTAAGAAGATGCTCTGTGAAGTGCACCTAATCTAAGGTGATTTGGCTAAATGGTATGTTTGTGAGTGTGCGTGCGTTCGTGCGTGCACGTAGACTGCATTGTTTATCAACGTCCCTCAGGTGTGCCCGACTCTCCACTTCTCTCTCTCCTCCCACACCGACAGATATCATCAGTGTATTAATACATTCATTAGAAAGCTGTTCTCACATGTCCTTAGGACTAGCAAGGTCTGACTTTTAGCTCTGTATTAACTCCACATAGTGAAATAACTCAAAGTAGATTTAGGATAGAAAGTCTTTACTTCTTGGTTCATCATCAGAGTTGGAGAAATATGACCAAATGCCAACCAAAATGGATTGACCTTGGAGTAGCCTTTCTCATTGGGCCTACAGTATGAGGGGCATATGTTGATGGAGCCACCAACAGCCAATCTTTGTGAAGATGTGTGTTCCGCTGTGTTCCTACATGTTACCAGACAGTCCAGGCGGGTTTAAGCCACAATCCTCAGCTACATCTGGACCCTTTTTTTTCCTCCCTAAATCCTCAGCTCACACTATCATATGTCATAGAAACAGTTAGCTTACCGGGGTGCATTCTTTTTACAATTCTATCCTCATCCCTTCCCCTCTGCCCTGGTTCTCTCCTTCCTCCCCTCCCCTCGTCTGACACTCCCTCCATCTCTCTCTCCATCTCCCTCTCTCCATCTCTCTTTGGCAATCTGTGCCTGTAATGTTCCTGAAGAGAGGACAGTTTGTCAGGCTGAATCAGACAGATAAGCTGGGGGTGGAGTAAGCGGCTGAGAGTAGTGCATTAATCCACCTCCCTCCCTCCCTCCCTCCCTCCCTCCCACACACACACACACCCACCCACCCACACCCCCCTCCCTCCCTCCCTCCCTCCCGCGGGGATGTATAGAACGCAAACAAACATGAACACACAATGTTACATTGGATGTGTGACCACATGGATGGTCATTAAAACTGGAACCCTGCAGATCCCCTCTACTTCAAACAAAAACACTACCACACAAATACTAACACACACAAACACACAAAAACCAACACAAATGAAACAGACATATTGCCAACCTCTTCTGTCTCCCTGTCTCAGGCCTGACAATGACAGACACCTCTCAGTCTCTGATTAGACAGTGAAACAATGTGGTCTTATTTAAAGGCCCAGTGCAGTCACAAACGTGATTTTCTTGTGTGGAAATATATATAGTATATTTCCACACTTTATATATATTTCCACACTTCCACACTGAGCTGTTTGAAAAGCCTGCCTGAAATTTCAGCCTGTTTGGGTGGAATGGAGTTTTGGCAAACCTCTGCCAATAACACCTAATTCTCAGTTTTCCCCTTCTCTCTCAGACCACTCCCAGACAGTCTTAGCAAAATTCTTGCTTGAAAAATTGCCCTTTATTTTTTACCATTTTAATTGAAAACAAGTAAGGTACTTAATTGTTACCCAGAAATTATTTGATATCGATATAAAAAGGGCTGCAAATAAACTGTGAGATTCCAGCCGAGCTGTGAAATATGAGCCCCATGAATTATAAATACAACAGACAGAAACACAAGGCGCCCACAGACCTTCTCTTGTGTGTGTGTGTGTGTGTGTGTGTGTATGTGTGTGTGTGTGTGCAGTGTATGTGCGTGTGTGTGCGTGTGTGCCCTCTCGCGAGTGTTTGTGTGCACGCGTGCGTGTTTGAGGAACACTGTGGTAACATACTGACCATGTCTCTGTAGACTACCACAGAAGACTAACAGAGACGGGTTCCATATCTAACAGAGACGGGTTCCATATAGCTTATGCATAAAGCATAAAGTGCGTTAACCAAACTTATAAAACACCACAGCCAACCCCTGCTGCCTGCTTATGCTTTTACCCTGTTTTATGGAGGCAACGTTCCAATATGCTGCTCCAAATTAATCCTGATGTCTATTCCATGCTCAACATAATCATCATCATTATCATCATCATCAGCCGAGTCGTAAGTCATTCCCTGGAAGTAGTACATTTGCGTGCGGGAACATCCCGTACCTTGTTTTTAAAGCTACAGAATAATGAATGATAGAAGCAGTCTAAAGAAAGACTGGGCTGCCTGTGCACACAAGTCTTAAGTCTACTGTCTAACTACCTAAATATAGCCTTCTGGGTTAGCTCCGCTGTGGAGCCACTGAGACCTTGTTACTTCACATTATTTACGTGTCTGTGCTTGCGCTCTCTTTTCCTCCATCTCTATATCCCTTTCTTTTCCTCCCTCTCCATCTCAGCCACTCTCTTTGGCGTTCTCGCTCTGTTGGTTGTGTCTCTCTCAGCCTCTCTTTTTTTAAAGAATTCTCACTTTCTCACTCCTGAGCCCCTGTCCCTGCTTTTCTCCCTCCCTCTCATTCCCTCTCCCTCCTTCCCTCCCTCCGTCTCACTTTCTGTTCCTTACACTCCCTCCCTCCAGATCACTGCCCATACAGTAGGCATCACAGACAATAGAGACCAGTCCTCAGAGCTGACTTCAACCACAGCCATTCATAGGCTACTCTAAATAATGTGTACTGTATACTGTATGTACACCAGTGCCGTGAAAATATTAGCCCCCTTTGTGATTTTCTCTATTTTTGCATTTTTTCAATACTGAATGTTATCAGATCTTCAACCAAAACCTAATATTAGATAAAGGGAACATGAGTTTACAAATAAAAAAACAAGCAGCAAAGCATCACCAAACCATCACACTAACGCCACCGTGCTTCACCGTTGGTATGAGGTTCTTACTTTGGAATGCAGTGTTTAGTTTTCGTCAGACATAATGGGACCCACCTCGTCCAAAAAGGTATACTTTTGACTCATTCGTCCATAGAACATTCTTCCAAGAGTCTTGATGATCATCCAGGTACTTTCAGGTGGTTTTTGGCAAACTTGAGTCAACTTTTTGGACGAGGTGGGTCCCATTATGTCTGGCGAAAACCAAACACTGCATTCCACAGTAAGAACCTCATACCAACGGTCAAGCATGGTGGTGATAGTGTGATAGTTTGGGGATGCTTTGCTGCCTCAGAACCTGGACGACTTGCCTTAATAGACGGAACTATGAATTTTGCTCTGTATCAGATAATTCTACAGGAGAATGTGAGCTGAAGCTGAAGCGCAGCTGGGTCATGCAGCAAGACAATGATCCAAAACACACAATCAAGTCTACTTAAAAATTGTTAAAAAGCAACAAATTATACATTTTGGAATGGCCTAGGCAAAGTCCTGACCTAATCCCAATTGAAATGTTGTGGCAGGACTTGAAGCGAGCAGTTCATGCTTGAAAACCCACAAATGTCGCTGAGTTCTGCATGCAAGAGTGGGCCAAAATTCCTCCACAGGAAGAATTTGGTTGCAGTCATTGCAGCTAAAAGTGGCACAACCAGTTATTGAGTGTAAGGGGGCAATTACTTTTTCACACAGGGGAAATGCTGTGTTGTATAACTTTAATAAAATATATTTTTGAAAAAATATTTAGAATCTCAGGTTCCCTTTATCTAATGTTAGGTTTTGGTTGAAGATCTGTGGACCCCCGGAAAAAAGCTGCTGCTTTAAATACCAACAATTATATTTAGTATCAAAAATATGCCAAAATAGAGAAAATCAGAAAGGGGGCAAATACTTTTTCACGGCATTGTACATTACATGCAATATATATACTCTTAGAAAAAAGGTGCTATCTAGAACCTAAAAGAGTTCTCGGGCTGTCCCCATAGGAGAACCTTTGAAGAACAGTACCTTTGAGTTCCATGTAAAGCCCTTTACGCAGAGGGTTCTACACGGAACCCAAAAGAGTTCTATCAGGAACCAAAAAGGGTTCTCCAATGGGGACAGACGAAGAACCCTTTTGGTTGTCGCATCTACTCCTACTCCTCCCCTCCGGCATGCGGCGTTGCCGGAATACTAACCACCGGTCCTGGGATTCATCATTACGCACACCTGGCACTCATCATTATGAGTCACACCTGGACTTCATTACCTCCTCTTTATAGGTCCCTCCCCTTTGTTCATTTCTCAGTTGGTATTATTCCTGTGTACATGAGTATCGCCTCTGTTATTGTCTCGTTACTTTTTCGTTGTTTTATTAAACATTTCACCTGCACCTGCTTCTCCGTTACATTGGAACCTTTTTTCTAAGTGTACATGCATATCTGACCTGCCCCAGCTATCCTCCATCTCTACCAGGAATCCAACACTAGGAAAAAGGCTTCAGTCGCAGACGTTTTAGCCTATTTCTTCCTGCTGTTGACCAACAGTCTTGTGGTCACAAAGGTCATGACATTTAGTATATATATATATATATATATATATATATATATATATATGAGGGTTGATCAAATGTTGCTGACTGCCCCCAGTCTATAACACAGAGTACACTGAAGTCTCTACTCATTCTGGAGTAAAAGCTCCTACACATCTATCCAACTACCGCCAACTCAACGATCCATCAAACCCTGCAAATGTGAAATCATCCATAAAGTACAGCCTCTCAGTCACAGAGAACAGTCTGTGATTACTCTTAGTCTGAGGTAGTGTCTACCATTGTGCACTGCCCTTCCCTTTCTCCCAGTCTCGCTCACTTTCTTTCTTCTGTTTCTCCCCCTCTCTCTCTCTCTCTCTCTCTCTCTCTCTCACTCACTTACTCCCTCCCTCCCGTTGATGAAATGGGAGCTGCTCAGCAGATGGTTCATATCGTATTCACGTTCTGTCCTCACTGTGTACTATAGACATAGTTATTAACATACAAGTCTTTAGGCAGACAGACTGATGTGGAGGGGCTCAAGCTGTTGCAGAGGGAGTAGAGAGAGACAGAGACAGAGAGGGAGATGTTCTGCTTTTTCTGAGCCTCATCCTCCTAACTCAAGGTGATGTTTGCCCCAGCCCCATCTAACATACCTTACTACAATAATCAACTAACCATGATCTTCAGTTTAGAACGCAATTAGTTTAATCAACTGTGTTTGATAGGGATGGGGGAGAAGTGTGACACCACTCCGGCCCCCGAAGACTGGAGTTGCCATCCCTGGGCTAGATAGTAGTTATGAGGGGTATATTTGTAGAGGGGTATGTTTGTAAAGCCAGACTGAGAGAAGGCCTTCACGCTCCCTCTCCAACGTTGTCTGACTGATGACTGTAAACCAGCGGCGGTGAGCTGGTGTAAATAGAATAGAGGTTACCATGATGTAATGTCTCTGCATCTCAGTCTTCTCACTGGCCAGCTTCTCACACTCCAGTTTCAGGCTGTGGAGAAAGAGGGAGAACACACACACACGCACACACACACACACACACACACACACACAGGCAACCATGCACGCAGGGACATACACACAGGTGTCAACAAGCTGATCTAAGGCAGGACCTACCCTGCTGCAGCTCAACCTGAATCTCTCCTTTGTGTCAAAGCTGAAAAAAGGTTATGGGTCTAGATCAATTAGACAAAGAGACCGATGGGATCCAGGCTGCAGCGGGAGAACAATATTAGTTTCAGCACACTGTTCACTGCTGTGACCGAGAGAGTTATGGCCATGAGTATTCAGCTCATGCTGTGAAGCTGGGCTCTCAGCACCAAGGTCACTGTCTGGAGGTCAACTCTACTCTGCTATCACTCTGATAAAACAGACTCTCTGCTATGATATGGAAGAATAGACCAATATCACCACACCCTGCTAGCCTAGACGTCGGCCAAACCGCACAAACAGATCTGGGACCAGGCTTGCACCCTGCCACTGTGCCAGGAAGACTATGACGGATAAGATTAGAATCTCTACCTGATCCTGATTTGATCTGCCTGTGGTATCAACCATACAGTTCACTGCATCAGCCCTTGGCTTTCACATACACCACGTACAGTATTATTAAGCCTGGCGTCTAATCTTGCCTGTGTACTATTCCACATACTAATAAGTGGAGCAGTAGAAGTGTGGCAGTGGTTCCCAGGGGGATCCCCTAGTCCTTTTGAGAGAGGAGAGGAAGTCCCCCCCCCTGAGGTACACACATTCATATAGGACATAATCCTCAGACTCCCATCTTCAGACACACGGATAGCACAGACTTTTACTTCTATCGTGTATTGATGTTTATGTGAGACAGTCTCTCATAAACATCAATACACGATAGAAGTAAAATTCTGTGCTATCCGTGTGTCTGTGTATCTGAAGATGGGAGTTTTGAGTTACATAGATGGTTTTCACATTAGGGTTGTGCCAACGTATGCCTGCATGGGGTAAGATGGAGGGTGGTGTGTATATACTATCTGTATAGTCTAGAAGGGCCTGAGGTGAGGTGTAGGGTAGTGGGTGAGAGTATAGTACCTGTGGTATTGAGCCTGGAGGAACTGGAACTCCTCCTTGATGCGGTCCAGGGTCTCCAGGACTGTGAACTTGAAAGACTGGCCAGGCTGAATAGGGACCTGAGGGAGAGAAAAGAAAGGAGAGAGAGAGAGGAAATAAGAAGGGAGTGTAAGGTCACTTCAACACAAATCATTAAAAAAAAAAATTGTCTCGCTCCTCGCTCTTTTTATCTCTCCGCCCCCCTCTTTCACAAACACTTTCTCGCTCTTCTCTCCCCTTTCCTCCTCCTCCTCCTCTCTCTCTCCTAATGACCGTCTTCCTCCCCCATCTCACACTAGCATCCATTTCTCCTCTCCTCTCCTCTCCTCTCCTCTCCTCTCCTCTCCTCTCCTCTCCTCTCCTCTCCTCTCCTCTCCTCTCCTCTGCCTGGATGCTTTTTTCTAATGTATTCCTGCCTACAAAGCACTGAGAAGGGAAAACATCAAATGAATAACTCATGGTGAATCACAAACATTAAAACGGCACTGTCTTTCACCTGCTAAAAGCAAAGAATCTCAACAAACGCCCCCTAGGAGAACCCTTCTTCCCCCTGGATACCGTCTGAAGCACATTAGGTGTTATTCCCCTCGCTGTGCAGTTGGGGAACACAAACACAGCAGGGATGTTGTTTTAGAGGCAGAGAGATAGAACTGGGAAGGGGTGCAGGAGGGGGACAGGGGGACTAGGAATCTGACTAGTGGTGGCTATTCAGCAGCCTGATGGTCTGGGAGTAGAAGCTATTGGCCAGACTTTCAGTTTCTGCCATGATGCTCCTGTACTGTCCGTGTCTAAGTGATGAAAGCGGGATGAACAGTCCATGGCTCAGGTGGATGGGGTCCCTGATGATCTTCTTGGCCTTCCTGGTGTTGTAGTTGTCCTGGAGGGCAGACACTGTGCACCCAATGGTGCTTTCGGCTGAGCGGATCACCCTCTCTAGCGCCTTGCGGTCAGCGGCAGTGGAGTTGCCGTACCAGGCTATGATGCAGCCCAACAATATGCTCTCGTTGGTGCTCTTGTAGAACACTGCGGCCAGATTTCTTCAGCTTCCTGAACTTGAAGCTTTTGACCGTCTCCATGGCAGCCCCATTGATGAGGATCAAGGCGTCCCCAGCCTGGTTCCTCCTGAAGTCCACAATCAGCAGTTTTGCTGAAGTTGAGCAAGAGGTTGTTTACCTGGCACCACGCCGTCAGAATGCCTACCTCCTCCCTGTAGGCCGTCTCGTCATTGTTGGTAATCAGGCCTACTACTGTCAAGTCGTCAGCGAACTTGTTGGAGTGTGAGGCCACGACCTGTGTGAGGCCACGAAGTAACCTTTATTTAACTAGGCAAGTCAGTTAAGAACAAATTCTTATTTACAATGACAACCTACCTACAGGGTCAGCCCTTGGAGCAAATTATGGTTAAGTACCTTGCTCAAGGACACATCGACAGGTTTTTCACCTTGTCGGCTCGGGTATTAGAACCAGCGACCTTTCGGGTTACTGGCCCAATGCTCTAACCGCAAGGCTACCTGCTGCCCTGGGTGAGGGTAGTGTACAGTGTAATGGCGATTGCGTTGTCTGTGGATCTGTCGGGTCCGTAAGCGATTTAGAGAGCGTTGAATGTGTCAGGGAGGGAAGAGGTGATGTGGTCATTGATGAGCCTCTCAAAGCATGATGACGGAAATGAGTGCTATGGGTCGGTAGTCATTCAGTTCAGTTACTTTCTCTTACTTGGGCACTTTATAGCGGAGTGGAGGGACATACTACTGAAACACACATACTCAACAAGCCCTTGTGTTCACAGACCTCAACAAGCCATTGTGTTCACAGACCTCAACAAGCCATTGTGTTCACAGACCTCAACAAGCCATTGTGTTCACAGACCTCAACAAGCCATTGTGCTAAATGGGAGCTATGCACAAAAAAGCATGGGACGCACGCACGCAAAAATGCATGCACGAATGCACACACACAACTGAGATTATAAAGATAATGCATGCCATTGCTCAGTGTTATTCAACCACATGCTCCAGATCAGTGGCGTGGGCTACTTACCTCACCTCACACGCCCTGACCTCAC
Organism: Thymallus thymallus; assembly: GCA_023634145.1. NCBI lineage: Eukaryota > Metazoa > Chordata > Actinopteri > Salmoniformes > Salmonidae > Thymallus > Thymallus thymallus. The sequence goes on along the minus strand of CM042392.1, from coordinate 24,776,531 downwards.
TTTAGTCTGCACAACTCTATCTGTCCATCTCTCTCTCCCTCCTCTCATTCTCTCACTCCATCTCTCTCTCAGCACACCCACCCCGGAGAGCCAATACCAGACCTCTCCCCTTCGCCATTCTCCGCTCCACCTCTTTACCCTCAATAACTTCTCTCCCCCTTGCTTTCCTTTCTTCCCACAGCATAGGGTGCAAATCCTGTCTGTCCAGAGGCTAGCTAGGCTAGGTGGCTAAAAGATTGCCGGTTTCAGTAGGAGCTTAATTAGTCTAGACAAGGAAATTCAATTAAATTTCAATTAGGCTAATGGTGGAGGTCAGACACTCTGTGGGCTTTCCAGTAATTAAGCTGCGGGTTGTGCAGCTCAGTTTGTACCTAGTGCTTTGGCTGTGTGGCGGCTTACTGGACTAACGGGCTCAACTCAGTACACAACCCCTGAGGGGGAGGGGCGGCTGCCGACGGAGCCCAATTGACCTTCATTTATACAACACTGGTCTGACACACACCCAGGGGCGGGGGGAGGGAGAGAGATATGCCTTCTCTTCTCTACTGCACTCTAACTAATCGTCTGACTAGACAGTGGACCACCACAGACTACATTCCAGACTGACAAATGTCCATTTTACATCAGCACTCACTCACAATAACATATTCCTCAATGTAGTCAGGTTTTCTGTATGGGTCAGGTTGTGAGAGACATGGCTATAGACCCAGCGTGTTCTGGTCTCAGTTTAGGGGCATCCCTGACTGGTCCTGGGTGAGCTTTGAGTCTAGGGTTTGGCCTGGGGGGGGGGGGGGGGGGGGGGTGACTCTCCTCTCGTCTCAGTGTGGCTCAGTTGGGCCCTGGTGGTGTCAGACAGCATGGGGGATGCTGAAACACCAAACAGATCCGGTTAATCTAGGAGAGAGGGGGGAGACAGACAGGCCAGCCATGTGGGACGACAGCAGTCAATCACAATTTAGAGGAGCTGGAGCAGAGCTGGAGCTGGAGCAGGGTGAGCTGAGAATTTAGAAGGATTATCTATGGGTGGGGGCGTGGAGGCTGGGAGGGAGAGAGGGAGGGGGCGAGGGGAAAGACTGGGCCAGTAGATCACATAACAGTACAGAGCCGGCACCCGGGCCACAGCCCTCCCCCCTCCCTCCATCAGTCATCTCATCACTCCCCCTAATCTGTCCATCAATCACTGAGGGAAACATTTGATTTAGGCCGCTGTTTCTGGGCTGAAACAGATGTGGGTCTGGGACTGATCGGGACTGCAGAGCGTCTGTCTGCTCTGTGGCACACTTTCTGTTCTGCCACCCGGCACGCTCCCTCTCTCCCTCAGTCTCTCTCTCTCCATCTCCCTCTCTCGCTCCCTCTCTGTCTTTCTCACTCACTCTCTGTCTCTCTGTTTCAGACAGGCGGGGGAGAGAGATGTTCAGAGGGGCATGAAATAATCATCTGCTGGTGAAATATTTAGGGTAAAGGCACATGAATAGATGAAGAGTACCAAGTGTAGGAGAAAAGTGTTGATATGATCTCGGGTGTAGGAGGAAAGTGTTGATATGATCTCGGGTGTAGGAAGAAAGTGTTGATATGATCTCAGGTGTAGGAGGATAGTGTTGATATGATCTCGGGTGTAGGAGGATAGTGTTGATATGATCTCGGGTGTAGGAGGAAAGTGTTGATATGATCTCGGGTGTAGGAGGAAAGTGTTGATATGATCTTGGGTGTAGGAGGAAAGTGTTGATATGATCTTGGGTGTAGGAGGAAAGTATTGATATGATCTCGGGTATAGGAGGAAAGTGTTGATATGATCTCGGGTGCAGGAGGAAAGTGTTGATATGATCTTGGGTGTAGGGGACGTGTGTGTATGTTTGTCCTCCCAAGTGGCACAGTGGTCTGAGACACGCCATCTCAGTGCTAGAGGCGTCACTACAAACAACCTGGTTCACTACAGACAACCTGGTTCGAATCCAGACTGAAATGGAGGGATTGGCAGTGAAAAGAGGGCTTGGAGCGGATCCAAAATTTGGTCAGATCAGCTCTTTTTATAAAAACCAACAAAGGCTTTGAATGAGGGGAGAATGAGCGGTAGGATTGGAGAGCACAGTTAATTTGGATTGATGTGTTCATAATTGACTTCATAAGAACCAGTTTATTATCTGAAATGTAAACAGGTAACAGTATGGATGAAGCTGGTTACATCTACCAGAAAATATCCATGATGTACCTGTATATCATTAAAATCCTGACGCACGAACAGAAAAACAAGCTACAGTATGTATACAGAGGAAAACAGGCATCCCAAAAAGCAAGAGAGAGCTAACACACGCACACCACCACTCGCCCTAACCTAATTAAGGGAACATATGTGATTTGTGCAGCCAGATATTTGGCGTTGGTTTGTTTACTTGGCTGTAAATACAAAGTGTTACCCTGAGAGGCGCAGAGAAGTGAGACCAGAACCAGTACACAGACAGCTCCCAGCTAGAGTATTAATATAAGTCTAATGGTCAGGAGGTGAAACACAGAGGCCAGACTTAAGGCTACATTGACAAGGCAGATGAGAGATTGCTAATACTTAAAAGCACAGTTTGTGAAAATCTACCCTCTCCCGACTCTGAATAGTCATGGGGAGTATGAACTGTTCTGCTGCCACTCCAACTCTGCCAGAGAACAGAATGTAGAGTTGCAGGCACACAGAGTGCCAGGCACTGCTGTAACATTGGAACCCTGGTGAAGCAGTTAGTAGTAGGCTCTTTGTCCCTGCCGTATACACACACACACTGGACCTGTGTCCCTGTCCCCTCCTCTGTGAGTCTACTCCCATTAGATCAGGATCAGTCCAGGGCCAGATCAACTTTCTCCAGACACCCATCACAACAGTCTCTGGGGGGGTCGTTCAGTCAACACACACACACACACAAACACTCTCAGTCTAAGTGTGCAGGAGCTAATGTCCACCACTGAAGCCTGCACCATCCAAAAAACAACAAAAAACTCTGAACTGCACCAAAAATAAATATGTCTACAAGGATTCTGTCTGTGTTTAACATCGTGTAATGCCATGTTAATTTCAGTCCATGCTGTGGGTCCCTACAGGTAAAGACAGAGCGGTCTAGTCAGTGGATGCACTGAGAATCAGCTTGTGTTTCACAGACCTCAAAGTAGACTTTAGCTTTAACACAAATCTAGAATCAGATGACCTACCATACCTTGAACTTTAAATTCATTAGTGGGGTGGCGGTGGTTGTGGGCAACTGCTACCTTCTCTGTCTATGTAGATAAGGACGGTGTCCATCCGTTCATCTGTCCACTCTCAGGTCTGCCTCCCATGGCTCTTGCTGCGGCGGGTTGGAAATGTGGGTTTAGTAACAGTGGAAACTCTGGGCGTGACAGCTCAAGCATTCACAGCCTGGTTTTATTGTTCTTGACCTGGGCTGGTGCGGTTCACAGTAGGGTCGGCGATGTTACGATAGTATCGTCTTTTGAGGATGATTAACAGCCATCGTCGATGGTGTTAACGACACCTAACCCATTTCAACTTGACTGGCCTCGCGCCATAAAGAGAAGTGCGGTGACAGTCCGAGTAAATTGCCTATATTCCGATAGCCCATTTTAATGAAAATATTATATTTATTCAAATAAAATGTTTAGACATGGCTATGTTCCACCAAAGCAGCCCTAAATGTCTGGTCAGAACGTTTTTTCTCTCTCTCCAATAGCGAATGATTTCTCCCGCTGCGCTATTTCATGATAAAACAATGAATCTCAGAAAGTTTTAAAGTTGCTACATATAGAATTCTCCCCCATGTGTAAGCTATGTGAATTGCAAGAAAACTAGATAGATAGATAGATAGATAGATAGATAGATAGATAGATAGATAGATAGATAGATAGATAGATAGATAGATAGATAGATAGATAGATAGATAGATAGATAACACAGCCACAAAGTCAAAACAGCTTTCTCATTTTTACAACAGAAGCCGGCAATAGGTGAATATCACAACACTGGCAGGTAAGTTATACTATTATTGCAGATATTATGGAAATTTTCTGAAATTACAATGCAAAAATACAAATCCTTTGTGTAGCACCTTTACGTTGTTTTTGAATAACCTACAAATATGGTAGGCTTAAGTTAATAATTAGAGAGATTGAACAAACAATAGCAAGATAGAAAAATCTAATCTACCAAACCTGAGAGTTGAGCAAAGCATTATATGACAGAAAATTCTGCATGGCTGCATGCAAGGCCGCAAATTGTGAACCAAACTGCCAAAAGCCTAATCCTAATAATTGAATTAACATTAAACATTTCACAAATATTCTGTGTTTAAAGTCCTAAAGTTACTGCTTTTAAATGGGAACAACTATGTAAGTCAGAGTCTATGCTATTTTCAATCACAACTTTATTCTGAATGGCAAATAAGTGAAATTGAGCAAACAATACCAAGATGGAAAAATCGAAAAATGTGTAACCTAGCTGGCATGGGCCTATTTCCATATTATTTTAGCAATGTGCAACTTACCTTCAAGGCCTAGTAGCCTAGGCCTTATAAGAGAGGATTAGAAAAAATGCAAATCAGTTTATAATTATCCAGTTCTGAGGACAGCAGAGTTGCTTGCTCTGTCTGCAGCCCATGATGATTTACAACCCATTGCGCAAGGCTCTTTGACTGTGTCACTCACTCTATCTGTGCGCTTCAGCACACACAGACATGCCCACACACACCTCTTTTGTGCCACAGATCCACCAAATATATTTTGTCTATGTCAGGATTTATCTCATCTCTCCCATAGCATGCGATCTCGCGCTAGCATCTTTTAAAAACGTGTTTGGGTAGGGGGGGGGATAATCACGATGTGACAAAGATTGAGGTCGCCCAACCCTAGTTCCCGGAGCAGTCCCTCGCTTCAGATAACACAAGCCACAAGAATCCAGTGGAACCAATTATATTAGACTCTGTTTCTGTTTGCCTCGTAAAGCAGCCCTGGGTTTAACCCTTTAGGAGGACCACTGAACAGAGAACAATGTCTCTGTTCCGCCACAGGAGTCAACGCAACACAGTGCTGTTGCCATGTCTATGTGGTTTCTGTTTTCAGTTACTTATCATTTCAAAAGGCCAGTGACATTTGTGAGTGATAGGGCAGATAGAGGCCTTTTCTCCTCTTTATTCGTCTCAGATGTTTTGCATACAGGATGTATACAGATACCGCTAGTCAAGTCCAGTGAGTCTGACGTTTAAATTATCTAGACGTTGATATGTTTCTTTGATACAAAAGAAGACATTGATTCATAGGATATTAAGAGTATAACAACATGAGGCTTGGGATACATACAAAACATGACTACCTTTGGAAAATGAGACGCACACAAACTAGTCTCTTGACAGTAATAGGTACAAGGGGCTATTTCAAAGTCTAAGCAGTCACCCTCTTTTTCTCGTTCTCTCTCAAGCTCACGCGCACACACACACGCGAGCGCACACACACGTTCCTTGCACCCTCACTCTATGCTGTAGATCCCATTACACCGGCTGGCAGCAGCAGTATGTATTGATCTGTTAAGGTTGGCTCAATCTGGGACCGAACTTTATCACAAACACCTTACAACTCTGAACAAAACCTCTGAAGGGACTAAAGAAAGAACTGAGATTGAGTGTAGTCCTCTTTCCAGTGTGATCTCCTATTCATTAACATTTCTAATTCACAATGCCTTGGTTCTCTCTCAATCTTGCTTCCATTATATTCCACTGATTTGCATTCTCTCTGTACATATAATGGATTTCACATGTCCCCTGAAAATGTTGCCTATAATTCCCTGTGATTGCAGGCTGAAAATGGAGTATTCACTGACCCATTTGCACCAGATACAAAGACACTGACAACAAATCTTACCATAGAAACTAGACCTCGTCTCTCTCGCATGTATGGTCAAACCCACCCCCTCTTCCAGCTTCATCCTTCAGTTCCTAACACTGTAGTTCAGTAAATAATGAGAGGAGGGGGGTAGGGAGAGGGAAAAGAAGGGAATACCTTCCACTACCTTCCAGCACACTATCCCTAGACACATAAACACAGATACAGCACAGAGCGCACACAGACACACGTTGGTTTTACTATCCAAACAATTGATTCCCATTCAAAATCCTATTTTTCCTAACCTTAAACTCAACACTAACCTTAACCCCAAATCTTACCCCAATTCTAAACATAATTGTAACCCTAACCCTAATTGTAACCTCTAAGCCTAAAATATACATTTTTCCTTGTGGGGACTGGCAAAATGTCCCCACAAGGATATTAAAACCTCACACACCCTCCCCTGTCTTTCCCCTGTCAACTGCACCCAGCTGATGTTGAGAGGTAGCTGAAAGGTAGTTGTGTGGGTGGAGTAGCTGACTCTCACTTCACTTGTGTGTGGGTGTGTATGTGTGTGTGTGGGTGGGTGTGACTGCATGTGTGTGTATGTTTGTGTGTTAGAGAGAATCTCTTCATACACCCTAACTGTTCCAGGTCTCTGTCCCTCTCAGTGCAGTCTCTGTCTCTGTCACTGAGCAGTAGTCAAGTAAAGAGAAAAAGAGGGGTAACTTACCGGATGCCTGCCCTGAGGGTACATGGTCCCAGGAGAGGAGACGTTAACAGAGCCCGTTCCCTGGCCCTCCACCAGGAACACAGCCCAGTCCAGATCTTTCCCCCTGCTTTGGTCTGGTCTCAGGCAAGATTGGAGAGGTGAAGTCTACCCTCCTGCCCAGTCCTGCTCTCTCCTCTTCTCTTCTTTCCGTTCAGCTCTGCTCCGTCTCTGTCCGACACGGAGCCTGTCGATACAGACAGGAGAGCTCTGCCTGTCAGTGCATCCGTCAAACGAGTCTCACGGTGAAACGAATCCCTTTCCTTCTTCCCGTTTCCTCGGTATAACCAAAGTCTCACTCTCGTTTCTCTCTTCCGTCTCTCTCACTCTGTGATCAGTTAGAGTCCACACGCACTGCTCCCCTTTCCTATCCCTTCACCAACCCCTCCAGCAAGATACAAACACTACACTCCTCCATCCAAATTCACCTACAGTCTACAGTACCTCCAGTCCCTCTTATTCTCATAGGAGAGAGCATAACCTTAAACTGAAGGGTTGTCTTGTCTGTTGGAATACAAAATAAATAAAAAAGAGGGAGAAAAACTGTGACAGAGAGCGAGCTTTGCTTTTAATCTAAATCTAAAAAATAAAAAAAGAGGAAAGCAGGAAAGAACAGCAGGTCACTAGAAGATCCAGTAGGATTTTCAGCAGGGAGCCATAGACTGTAATATATTGTGCCTGTTGGCTTCAACATAAACAAGACAGCCTGCTAAAGCTCCCCTTAAGGTGGAGTGGCTGAGATAGAGAGACACCGACACGGAGATAGAGATCCCCTTTCAATTGTAGTAAAATAGACAAAGCAATCGGCCATGCACAAGGAGACAGAAAAACACATCCTCACACACTATCGTTAGAGATATGAGTGCACATGCACACGGAAATGAACCACTCACACAAAAACACACACAAACACAGATAATTAGTCATTCAGAAGAGATAAAAGGTATGTCAGTATTCTAGTTCACAAACACACCCACACACACCCACACAGAGGGTTTAATAGATTTCAATACCCCTGTATTTATTTGAATGTCAAGAAGAAAATAGTCATTTTAGTACATAAATGTTTCCTCAGCAAAGAACTTGGGTCTACAATGTTAAACATGCAAATGTCTCAAGATATACTTATAATGTAGCGGTTATTTCTGCCAAAAGTGTTATTGCCATAAGTCTGTACTCACACTGTTTGACTATAGGCTAGATGAGTTTACAGAGGGCGGCTTCACTGTTGAACTCGGTCAACCAGGAATGAATCCCTTACGATTGAACATCCCCCTCTCATCGCTTCCAAGACTCTTACCAGGAAAGAACACACAGACTGACATGCACACACAGTCTTACAGCATCTTGAAAAAGAGGTCACCTAGTAACAAGTAAAGCTCTTTCTATTTTTACACCACAAAAGTTTACAGTAAGTAAGGCATTTCGAGCACTAAAGGTCACAATAACAGGTTAATACGCACACCTGGACCTAACTGTGCTACACATCAATCCTTCTCTCTTAGTCAGTAACTGGCGTCATTCATATCCCTAACTAACCCTAACTCCCCTCTCTCATTCTTTATCCATCCATCTCTTATTGGACTTCATCATCCATAACTAATTTGCCACCCCACCCCCTTCGTCTCCCTCTCTCTCTAACTATTCCCCTCCCTCCCTCCCTGAGGTAGGTATTCCCTCACCCTTCCCCCCTCCTCCCAGGTAGGTTGGGGATTGCGCTAATCATAGTTATCTAATTGCAGGGATTAGGCAGGTAATTATTCACATGACTCTGAGTCTGTTTCCCTGGGAGAGCTGATCAGGAGCACAGGGTTCAGGGCTGATAGGCTGTCTAGTCTACACATGGCTGGCTGGGTGGTGCTGGATAAACAGGGCTGGGTGCTTGCTAAATATGGATGACTGTGTTCATGTCTACACAGGCATCTTGAGATGGGCCTGAGAACACCTAAGTATAGTGGTCACTCAGTATGGTGGTCAGCTATTGTAGGTGGTACCATTGTTTTTGACCAGTGTTTGTGATTCTCCATACTCAAGTCTATACGGCCCTTATCCGACTTCAATAACCCCTCATTCACTGACCCCTCTACCTGCTCTTGCACTGTATAATCTACTTAAGCAAGTCAAATTTGCATATTCTATTCTTATTCATATTTTAGCATACTGTATGAACTTGATTGATGTCAGATGGTGATCTACAGACACAATACAAATACATTAAAAAATACATTTAATACATTTAATATATTAAAATCCTAACTGTACGAGTAGTCTACCTGCATGCCAGTCTGATTAATCAGGCTGTACTACACAATTAATTGGCATATACAGCCTGAAACAAATGCCTGCAAAATCGTCTAAATATTCCTTACAAGCCAGAATGTTGAATACAATTACACTTAAACTTACTCTACCGGTAGTCTCTGCGGTTTCTCTTTCAGCTGCTGAAAAGAGACAAAAGATTCACAGGAAAGTAGTGTTTTCCCACATTTTTTGAGAGCTGGTAGGTATATGGTTGTTAGGCACCGAGGTAAGATTAGTTTTATACTGGATAATCTCTTGTAAATAGTTATTGAACCCAGCATGCAATGCCAATGAAAATGGTATATTCCTAATCAGGGGGGATGGAGAATAATGAACACTTTTTTGTGTGTGAACTATTCATTTACATTTTTTTATTCGGATTTCAATCTTCAAAGAAATCTCAAATTCAATTCATGGCATGCTTGGTTCAATAGCTATTGATGACAGAAAACCATTCTGGCTTGTAATGAACATTTACACAATTTTGCGGGCATTAGTTGCAGGTTGTATATACAGCCTAGTTAGTTAGTTAGTTAGTTAGTTAGTTAGTTAGTTAGTTAGTTAGTTAGTTAGTTAGTTAGCAAAATGCAGTAAGGCATTAGACATAGTAATTTCACGGCATTTCTTTAATGACAAAAGTTCTGTCTACATGTTTTTAGTCTGCATTGATCTCACCTCTTAGGAGGGCTTCAGTGTGCATAATGATATCATAGCATACCTTTAGTCAACAGCGCTGCAACATTCTTGTATTTCTATAGACGTGCACGCCATGGGCAATATTGTATCATATTGCAATCATAATTGCTTTTGTTGATGGCAGTTGAAACTATAACCCTGGACAAGTGAGTTATCCCCACTTTTCTTTCAAAATCCACATTGTTTGTTATCTAAACGCCATCAAATACATTCGCTCAATCAATGACGAAAAAGTAATCAGCCTAAACATATCTAAACAGATATACAATAAAAAGGCCAGCCCTAGCTGTAAACAACTATGTAAAGATAACATAACTGTGACGAGACAGACCAATATTATCGTCAAGGCATGATACCCTCCTCTGAGATGATTCAATTTGAGGAAACGAGAACATACCGTAATATTTCAGGACTACCTTAAAAGCTTGCCACTGTCAAAAAGTGTCTAATCGCTCTCTGATTGGTCGAGCGTGCTGCCTGCTTTAGCCAATAGGCTCCACTTTGTCCCACGTTGGGTCTTGACATCATTGGAAAAGTCTGACCAATCATGGCTTGGATGGCCAATGACTGGCTGTGGGCGGTGGAGAGGGAGTTGAGGAGTCTGTGAGGATTGTGGGCATTGAAGTTCAAATTATTCTGCACACACACACGTCCACATACACACACCTTCACTGACTCCCAGTGTCAATAAAGCTACATAAATGCTCAGTAAATTCTGCTCTTTTCAATTCTTCAATTCCTACTGCTGTATTCAAGCTGAGCGGTTAAGCTTCCCACTCATGTCGGCAGTCCAAATAAAAGATTAGAAATTTAGAACAAAATTGAAAAAATTACCCTTATGTTCATTTCAAAGCTGGAATTATTATGTTTACAGTATCTTCAGATGAGACCATTCCATGCCTTGGACATAATATGTGTGTGTGTGTGTCTGTGTGTGTCTGTGTGTGTCTGTGTGTGTATGTGTGTGTGTGTGTATTTCTTATTCTGTCAACATCACATTTAAGACAGCGAGGAGTCGTTCTACTATACATTTTTGCATCTGCAACCTACAGATTAGTCGCAGAGACTAACATTTGTTGATGCAGTACTCTGTAGTCTGTATTTTTATAACATGTTACTGTAAAGCAATGCAGAGGTCTCAGAACCCAGAGCTTTGAACTCACGCCAGCTGTCTGTTTGAAAGACTCCCCCGTTTGAAACAGTGTTGTCACCCGGTCCCTGTCTATGACTGCGTTATCTGCTGCACACACATGCACACACACACACACACACACACACACACACACACACACACACACACACACACACACACACACACACACACACACACACACACACACACACACACACACACACACACACACACACACACACACACACACACGCAAACACATACACACCAACATTAACACACAGAGTTACACACACTTGTCAGTAGATGAAGCCTATTTCATGAGTAAGTGTTTGCCACCTTTGGCCCTGTACCTCATTGTCTATAGCCACCCTTAGAGCAGTGACTCACCTCTCTCTGATTCAGAGGGGTTTAGTTAAATGCAGAAGACACATTTCAGTTGAATGCAATCAGACTAGGCGTCCCTTTTCCCTTTCTCTCACTCTCACTCACTCTCTCCCTCTCTATCACCCCATCTCTCTTTCTGTGCCTGTCTCACCCTCTCTCGCTCTCTCACACACACACACACACACACACACACACACACACACACACACACACACACACCACACACTATATCTTGTTCTCTCTCTCGCTCTCTACCTCCCCCATTCCTCTTCCTCTCTCTTTCCACCCCCCTCTCTCTGCTCTTCACTTGTTGCCTTACTCCTTAGTTCAATAGAACACATTCAACTGTTGCAGATTTTAACCTCATAGGACAAATACATTCAGTGAAATACAATGGCAGTTGAAAAAAACCATTCCCTTCAAATGTGAAAGCTGGATGTTGACATTAGGTAAACAGAGTGGTTCAAAGGAAAATTATATGAACAGCGTCCGTGTGTTTTACCTGTACTGTATCGTCATGTCCAGAGCGCTAGCACTCTCCTGACCCAGCAGTGAAAATATTTCCCTATTTGGGTATGTTCATGTGGACATTCCCTTTCACACTGCCAATTAGGTTTATTACACTTATATCTTTGTATGTACAAATATGTGTGTTTGTCAAATCTCATGCTTGTGTTTCTAGCTCCAACTGTGCTGTAATACCTAGCAATAAAATAAATGTAAAAAAACACAATACACACATAATACAGAAAAATTACGAAATATCAGTACGAGCAATGCCAGAGACCGGAATATAAATATGTGCATAGAATGTATATAAATATATACATACAGTACAATGGTGTATTTTGTATGTACACATTATTAAAGTGACCAGTGTTCAATGACTAGAATACAGTTTATACATATAAAGTGGGAAAAACAGTATGTACACATTATTACATTGACCAGTGGATACTGTACATAGGGCAGCAGTCTCTAAGGTGCAGGGTGCAGAACCAGGTGGTAGCCGGCTAGAACAGTGACTAAGGATAGTGGTGACTGTTTAACAGTCTGATTGCCAGGAGATAGAAGCAGGGTGAACAGGCCGTGGGTGAGGTCCTTGATGATCTAAAATCCCAAGTTCAAGAAACATTTGGAAACGACTGCAGTCCAAAACTTTTTATTTAAGAAGGACAAAAAGATGTCACCTCAAATCACCTTTTTATATTCGGCCAGGCAGGCTAGCGTACTTCAGCAGTTATGCCTTCATCAGAGCATCAAGAGATGTGCCAAAGCCATTGTGTTTTTATATACAGGTGCCTAGGTGATAATTACAATTGACCACACCTTTGTGAGGGCAAGACATAGTTGTTGAACCAACAACTGTTATAAAATACACTATATGTACAAAAGTATGTGGACGCGCCTTCAAAGTAGTGGATTCGGCTATTTCAGCCACACCCGTTGGTGACGGGTGTATAAAAACATGCACACACCTACGCAATCTCCATAGACAAACATTGGCAGTAGAATGGCCTTACTGAAGAGTTAAGTGACTTTCAAGGTGGCACCTTCATAGGATGGCACCTTTCCAACAAGTCAGTTCGTCAAATTCGCCGCCATTGGACTCTGGAGCAGTGGAAATGCATTCTCTGGAATGATGAATCACGCTTCACCATCTGGCAGTCCGAAGGATGAATCTGGGTTTGGTGGATGCCAAGAGAACACTACCTGCGTTTCCAACTTTGTGGCAACAGTTTGGGGAAGGCCCTTTTCTGTTCAGCATGACAATACTCCCATGCACAAAGCGAGGTCCATACAGAAATGTTTTGTCGAGATCGGTGTGGAAGAACTTGACTGGCCTGCACAGAGCCCTGACCTCAATCCCATCAAACACTTTTGGGATTAATTGGAACGCCAACTGCGAGCCAGAGCTAATCGCCCAACATCACTGCCCAACCTCACTAACGGCTGAATGGAAGCAAGTCCCCGCAGCAATGTTCCAACATCTAGTGTAAAACCTTCGACTCTCCCCATTCCACCTGACAGAGCTTGAGAGGATCTGCAGAGAAGAATGGGAGAAACTCCCCAAATACAGGTGTGCCAAGCTTGTAGCAGTCATACCCAAGAAGACAAGGCTATAATCGCTGCCAAAGGTTCTTCAACAAAGTACTGAGTAAAGGGTCAGATTATTTTATTTTTAATACATTTGCAAAACTTTCTAAAAACCAGTTTTTGCTTTGTTATTATGTTGTATTGTGTGTAGATTGATGAGGAAAAAAACAATTTAACCAATTTTAGAAGAAGGCTGTAACAACAAAATGTGGAAAAAGTGAAGGGGTCCCGTGTACGTCTCGTATCTGAGCCGTTGAATTGCTACTCTACTTTGTTCCTGTACTGTCGTTCTGCCTCTGCTAATGGCGGTTGTAGCTGGTCTGTTTTGTACACATCTATGTTCCCAGTCACTGTATCATGGTTAAATGCGCAATTTCATAAATTCATGGTTCTAATCGTCACAGTGGGAACAACATCCTCTATGCACTTTCTGATGAACCCGTCACCGAGAGGGTTTACGTTGATAGTATTCTCAGAGGCGACCTGTAACATTTCCCAGTCTGCATGATCCAAACAATCTTGAAGCATAGATTCTGATTGGTTAGACAAACGTTAAACATTCTTTACAACAGGAGCTTCCTGTTTTAAAATGTTGCCTATAGGTGGGGAGAAGCAGAATTGCGGCGGGATCTGATTTGCTGAAGAGCCTAGTAGTCATCCCGGAAGGATGGCTACACAGGGTCTGTGTTGCGCGTGTAGCACAGGAGATTTGATGATAGACTTTTGGTAGCATTCTCCTCAGATTTCCTTTATTAAAGTCTAAAATACATGCAGCCTAGTTCTATGAGAGCCATCACAGTGTTGGCTTGGGGAGGAATATACAGGGCAGTGACGATGACTGAAGAAAGTGATCTTGTTTATTTGTATACCTTTATTTTACTAGGCAAGTCAGTTAAGAACAAATTCTTATTTACAATGACGGCCTAGAAACAGTGGGTTAACTGCCTTGTTCAGGGGCAGAACGACAGAATATTTACCTTGTCAGCTCGGGGATTCGATCCAGCAACCTTTCGGTTACAGGCCCAACACTCTAACCACTGGGCTACCTGCCGCCCCAAGGTAATGAGGTAATGCGGTCTGCATTTGATAGTGAGGTATTTCAAATACTCTGAAGTGATGGATGGTATGCATGCCGCCTGAGTCTGACTAGGGCTCCGCTCCTTCTACCTCTTCTCCGGCAATGACATTTTAGTGCAGCGCCCGGGATGAATAGCGCTGCCTCGGGAAGTTCAAACAAAGGATCCAGGTCAGGGAAGTCAAATTTCTGCTTTAAATGGCCTTACTTATATATATAATACTGCAAAGTTGGCTAGGAGCTAGAAACAGGGTGACTGTGTTTGTCAGCGCCAGCTTGTGCATGTGTACGTTTGTACGTGTGCAATTATGTGTGTGTGTGTGTGTGTGTGTATGTTGAGGTGGTCACTGTGTTTTGATATGAATGTGGACAATCTCCAGGAAACAAAACAAGCATCCAAACTTGGATCAAGCTCATTTCCATCTCACTACCGCCTCCCCCTCACACAAATGGACGTGTGTTGGCAGCTACTCATATTTGTGTGTGTGTGTGTGTGTGTGTGTCTCTCTCTCTTTCTCTCTGGGTCCTATAAAGCATACATGCCTGCTTGCGTTTTGTGTGAGCCTGCATACAGTGTGTGAGGTTATGGGTTTGCATGCATGTTACTACTGACATATCGGTTATATGTTGCTATCTTTGTTCAATGCTCCCTCTTTCCTCTATGTGTAGGACTGTGTAATATATCACACATACAGGTATAATAGGTAGCAGGTAGCCTAGCGGTTAGAGCGTTGGGCCAGTAACCGAAAGGTTGCTGGTTCGAATAACCGAGCCGGGGGAAATCTGTCTATGTGCCCTTGAGCAAGGCACTTAATCCTGATTTTCTCCAGGGGTGCCGTACTACCATTGCTGACCCTGTAAAAACAACACATTTCACTGCACTCATCCGTATGTGACAATAAAACACAATATGTTGTGTATGACATATGTATAATGTTTTTGCATATACTGTATGTGTAGGCTATAAATATGTACAGCTCTCCACTGTATATCTCCTGTTTGTCTGTGTGAGTCAGTGTCCCTATGAAGCCAGGCAGCCCATCCTTGGTGCTGCCTGTGAGTGGAGTGCTGCAGTACTTTCCTCCTGGCTATGTACTGTACTCTGATCATGCTGCTTGGCTAAAGCCAATTGTGGGACTAATTGGGATTCAGGCAGGCTGCAGTGGATAACAGCTTTTTTCCACTGCCTGGCTCTGTGGAAGACTGGAGTGTATGGCAGTGTCAAGGGAGGACAATGTACGTTATGCATAAGACAAAATACACACAAACACACACACACACACACACACACACACACACACACAAACGTGCATGCACACACACACGTCGTGCATGTCTCACACAGTGACAAAACCCAATGGTCAAGTGCATACGTTTGGAACAAATACATAACATCTACTGTGAACATGTACAGTCCATTCGGAAAGTATTCAGACCGCTTGCCTTTTTCCAAATGTTACGTAAATCCCTCAAAGTGAAAACAGGTTTTTAGACATTTTTGAAAAAACTATTCAGACCCTTTGCTATGAGACTTGAAATTGAGCTCAGGTGCATCCTGTTTCCATTGATCATCCTTGAGATGTTTCTACAATTTGATAGGAGTCCACCTGTGGTAAATTCAATTGATTGGACATGATTTGGAAATGCACACACTTGTCTATATAAGGTCCCATAGTTGACAGTGCATGTCAGAGCAAAAACCAAGCCATGAGGTCGAAGGAATTGTCCGTAGAGCTCCGAGACAAGATTGTGTCAAGGCACAGATCTGGGGAAGGGTACAAAACATTTCTGCAACATTGAAGGTCCCCAAGAACACAATGGCCTCCATCATTCTTAAATCGAAGAAGTCTGCTTTGTCATTATGGGGTATTCTGTGTAGATTGTTGAGGAAGGAAAAACTATTTAATCAATCCATTTTAGAATAAGGCTGTAAGGTAAAACATTATGGGAAAAAGTCAAGGAGTCTGAATACTTTCCGAATGCACTGTATGTACCCATCATTATATTACAGTTACTTGTACAGTATATGAAATATTTTATTTTTGTAGGCCATTTCTCTAGTAATATCTTCCAGTGAATGTGCATGAGTGAGTGAGTGAGTAAGTTCGTGCTTGAGAGAGAGCGAGAGCGTGTGCCTGCTGTCTGAGGGGCAGACGGTGGATGTCAATGTTGAAAAATTCATGATGCCGTGTTTGGTAAATCCTTGGGGGAGCTCTGTTGTTCAACTAGCCCAAAACAACTGTGCTATGGGAGAGTGTGGACAACACTGACCACGTTTACATGCACACCAATTTTATGCTTGTATCCAAGTTATGAGAAACCGGAAAAGATGCCTGGGATATTCTGATCTAAGATGGGATACTGTGGCATTTAAACATCTTCTCCCATTTACTCAGTTTCGCATATCATGGGTTTTGTGTGGTGACAGTGGTGTAAAGTACTTAAGTAAAATACTCTAAAGTACTACTTAAGTAGTTTTTTTGGGTATCTGTACTTCAGTATTTATTTATTACTATTTTTGTCAACTTTTACTGTACTTCACTACATTCCTAAAGAAAATAATGTACTTTTTACTCCATACATTTTCACTGACACCCAAAAGTACTCTGAATGCTTAGCAGGACAGGAAAATTGTCTAATTCAAACACTTAAAGAGAAATCCCTGGTCATCCCTACTGCATCTGGTCTGGCAGACTATTAAACACAAATGCTTTGTTTGAAAAATATGTAATGTTTACAAAAAAAAAGAAAAGAAAATCGTGCTGTCTGGTTTGCTTAATATAAGGAATTTATTTTTTTCTTTTGATACTTAAGTATATTTAAAACCAAATAGTTTTTTACTTTTACTCAAGTAGGATTTTACTGGGTGACTTCTACTTGAGTCATTTTTTATTAAGAAATCTTTACTTTTACTCAAGTATGACACTTGGGTACTTTTTCCACCACTGTGTGATGATGATTTCATCTGATTGTTGCAGTTCGGTCCACCATAATAATTCCATTATAATTTAGCCTACGTTAATTAATCTACTATAATTAAAATTGCATTTCTGCTTACAATTATCAACATTTGGTAGGCCATATTATAATTTCCGACATTTGGTAGGCCATTATTTTTTCTACTATAGTTTGAAACTTCTTTCTGTCATAACGTGTTGCCCCAGAAGACTAAATGAAGTAGTGCTCACTAGAATAATGTCTAAACGACAGGATGAATGCATTAGTAATCTACGTAGTTAACACTGGTAAAGTTGTCTATTTCGTTTAGGAGAATGCAATAACTCCAAAACAGTGGACAGATTGGTCTTGTGCAAAATGTCATCAGTTTGACCGTTTTAAGGAAATGAAAAGCTGAGAAAACTATGAAACACGTTTCTAAAAAGACTTCAGTTGGTCTTGGGTGCATAATTTATGTGTTTGAAATACTGTCTGCATTCATAACAGTGTCAAAGCGCGTTTTCTCACGAGATGCTGAGAGAGATTTCCCCACTCCTGTTCCTGAGACAAAATTAACATTTGTTGTATAATTTCACTGCAACAAATGCATAATTCTGCAGGAGTTAATATTATATTACATTACGTGTGAGAGGTTATAGGCCTACACTCCGTGTAGAATTAGGGTTACGGGTTTGGGGTTAAGGTTAGGGTTGGGTTAAGGTTTAGGGTTAGAGGTAGAGGTCTTCATGGATCCACCTGTACCCGAATACCCAAGTCACAATCCGGGACACAAGCGTGTCCGGATCCAGAATTCTAAAAAAACATCACGGTTCTGGGTTGGATCTGATATGATTTTCAGGGGTCTCAGGTATGTGTAATTTTAACTGACTTGTCAGGAAGGGCCCGTACAGATCCGAACACGACTGCTGCAGTAGAGACATTTTATAATTTATGCTGCTTCTCTTGCTTTTCACGAGAGTGGAACCTGGCACGTGCAGCTTGTTGTTGGACAATCATAAATCATCAAAGCGGCAATAGGCTACAGTCATAGAGTCTCTATGTGTAGCAAAAGTTAAGAGGTATCTAATCAATGGAAGATGGAATTAAAATTACGGAATTAAAAGTTAAAGAAGGATAGGCTACAACGACCAAGAGCCAACAGGTTGTTGTTATTTGTAACTGTAGGATGAGAAGGCACATGCACTGCATCCTCAATTAGCCTAGCTATCTAACATTAGCTAGCTTAACTAGCTTCTCCCGGTTTGATGCAGTCAAGACAAGTACTACTTAATCAAATTTGATGATAAATAACCTAGCTATGGCAGCTATTAGTCTACTATAGTGTGAATCGGCTTGGTTGGTTGTCACCAACTATAAAACTATACTAAATATATTAATGTCACCAACTAATTCATTAAAACACACTGTTTTGCAATTAAGGTCTACAGTAGCCTCAACAGCACTCTGTAGGGTAGCATCATGGTGTAGCCGGAGGACAGCTAGTTTCCGGCCTCCTCTGGGTACATTGACTTCAATACAAATCCTAGGAGGCTCATGGTTCTCACCCCTTTCCATAGACTTACACAGTAATTATGACAACATCCGGAGGACGTCCTCCAACCTATCAGAGCTCTTGCAGCATGAACTGATATGTTGTCCACCCAATCAAACTCAAACACCTGGCTCAAACTGAGAAGGATGCTATGTTAGCTAGCTGGCTAAGGCTATCCAACACTGGAATTCTTCCAAGTCAGGGTAGGCTTCATGAATTTATTGCCACCGGGGCTAGCCAGTGGATGTTAGTTCTAGTAGCTATGTTGACTATGATGTTAGCTAATATGGTGACAACGAGGTAGGCTGTGTGTAGCGGTTAGCGGTTATGATATGAAGGTTTGGCTTGGAAAGTATATTTTGCCTGGTCACAGACAGCTGACGTGTTGTGTATTGAAATCCACCATCGAATGGAAAAGTTGAGAGGAAGAAAGCGCGTACATGCTTGGAATTATACAACAAGCAAAATGATCATGCTGTTTTTTTGTAGCTGCCATGAAAGTGAACTGCGTTTGCGTGTGATTAGGAGTGTATTCGTTCCGCCGAATCTGTTTAAAAAACGCTTCTTAAATGGAAGGAAGATACACATACCTGAATATGTCCAATAGAAACTTGTTTGCAATTGTTGGACTAAATGATTGTCCCATCGCTGCAACACCCGTACGGACTCGGGAGAGGCGCTTAACCCAGAAGCCAGCCACACCAATATGTTGGAGGAAACACTGTACACCTGGCAACCATGTCAGCTTCCATGCACCTCACTCACCACAGGAGTCACTACAGCGGGATGGGACAAGGACATCCCGGCCAGCCAAACCCTCCCCTAACCCGGACAACGCTGGGCCAATTGTTTTTTTTATTGAACCTTTATTTAACTAGGCAAGTCAGTTAAGAACACATTCTTATTTACAATGACAGCCTACCTACAGGTCAGCCCCTGGAGCAAATTAGAGTTAAGTGCCTTGCTCAAGGACACAGACAGGCTTTTCACCTTGTCGGCTCGGGTATTCGAACCAGCGACCTTTTGGTCACTGGCCCAACACTCTAACTGCTAGGCTACCTGCCACCTGTGCGTCGCCTCATGAGTCTCCCAGTTGCGGCCGGCTGTGACACAGCCGGGTATTGAACCAGGATCTGTAGTAACGCAGCTTGCAGTGCGATGCGCCACTCGGGAAGTCCCTTTGTCCTCCTCTTAAACGTTACCGACCACCACTGGTGTGAACTTCAGGAGAGAGGAACTGAATTACACCAGAGAGGAACTGCATTACACAAGACCAGGTGCATTATACAAGAAATGTCCTTTGTTCAACAGAAAACCGCATTGAGGAAGGCTTACTGTGTTGTACCCAGCCAAGTCCAAATGTTAAAGCAGAACAGTTAAAACACTACAGGTTCTGTTCTGGATCAAATAAAGGAAACTGACTACACAACACACATACCTGATAAGCTGTTTAATAGTCTATTTGTATTATTATTCACATGCAAAACATAATAGGCCTAGAATATTTCTTGTCTTACAGAATGAAAGCAAAGATAAATAAATGGAAAGATAGAAGGGCTGATAAAAGGTATTATATCCCCCCAGCTCTTTCCCTCCCTCACTCCCTTTCTTTTTTCTCCTCTTATCTCCCTCACTCCCTCTCTCTTTCCTTACCTGATTTCCTCTCCCTATCTCTCTCCTTCCCCATCCATCCCTCTCTCCACACAAACAGCTGTGGAATGTCCAGGCAGGTTGGCTGGGTGCCTGGGTCATGTCATGCCAATTAAGTTCAGCATCTAATGGTCTTCAATTTGGGAATTCATCCTGTTACAGACAACATTAACCCTCTCCCTAAACTGGGAGTAACTAATACATACTCTCACATGCATGGATATGGCATGCATGCTGTGTCGAACACATACACACACGCAGATACACATGTTTGTTAAAAGCGGAAGTAAAATTCCGGTTGGATCTTGTGGGTAATTGAGCAATCAAGTGATATTAATCTTAATCTCCCACCAGCGTCCTCTGATAAATATACATACAAATATACATTTACAGAACACACGTAAACACAGCCATAAACTGACACCGACATACACAACACCCCCTCCCCCACGCACATTTAAAACATTTTCCAACTAGAAATAGAGATTTCTTACATCCCCTCTCCCACATTGCATTTGAACATGCTCACGATATCATAAAAGCAGAATGTCGGAAAGGAGAGAAAAATATGGAGAGACAAAACAAGATTGTGGGGTGGATGAATGGATGGGGGTGGGGTATGGGGGAGGGGTAGGGGGTGTTGAGAGAGGGAACCAGAGAGACATCTACATCACTTGGCCTAATGACACCATCTGGTGGATGGTAGGGACATCAAGATCACACTCACACAAAGAGGGGAGGGGGTGAAGTGTAATGTTGACTAGAGTTCTGAAGAATTCAGTTCTGTGGGAAAAGCACTCATATGACAAAATTCTGTTATCAAATCAAATCCAAATGTATTTGTCACATGCGACGAATACAACAGGTGTAGACCTTACTGTGAAATGCTTACTTAACCAACAATGCAGTTTTAAGAAAATAGAGTTAAGAAAATTATGCAGCGGTACAGGTTAGTCGAGGTAATTTTTACATGTAGGTAGGGTTAAAGTGACTATGCATAGGGGTGTTGCCATACCAGGCGGTGATGCAACTGGTAAGGATGCTCTCGATGGTGCAGCTGTAGAACTTTTTGAGGATCTGGGGACCCGTGCCAAATCTTTTCAGTCTCCTGAGGGGGAATAGGCTTTGTCGTGCCCTCTTCACAACTTTCTTGGTGTGTTTGGACCATGATAGTTTGTTGGTGATGTGGACACCAAGGAACTTGAAACTCTCGACCCGCTCCACTACAGCCCCGTCGATGAGAATGGGGCGTGTTCAGCCCTCCTTTTCCTGTAGTGCTGACGCTTGACACGTTCCCCACATGATATACAGTTTTATGGTCAAAATATACCTGTATAGTGGGCTTCTGTTTGGTATTAAATTCTTATCAGCATGTACAGTATGTGAGCTGCCATTTTGCATTGAGCTCCCTTCAGTGTGGATGTTTCCCTGTGAGAATAAATGTCAGAGTGGCATTGAGGGGCATCAGTGGCTTTGTCTGGTGAGGCTCTGTGGGTTTCCCTCAGGACTGGAGCACTGTGACTTCATGTTCCATAGCTGTCAGCAGCTTACCACTAGACACCACTGACTCACACACTGACACACTCTCTCTCTCACACACACACGCAAATACAATACACACATATTGCACGAACATAATCGTGAGCACACAGACACACACACACACACTCTATGACTGCAGAATTACACCCCTTGTCACACACCAGACCCCAAAGCCTACACACACAAAAAACACACAGACACACACACACACACCATGTACAGAACACACACTCCACCCCCAAATGAGACTAATACTACCCTGACTATGTCCCAGTACTTCAAGTCAATGAGGTATCATCACTGTCGCTTTAGACATACGATACTTTCAATGGGATTTTGGGGCTTTGTTGAGTCCTCTGCAGAGAAAACTATACAAATATAACTGAACCAAATTAAATCAAATAAAACACTATGTTCTTTATTACATCCTGCCAACCCCTTGCCCTCCTGTCTGTTTCCAACCCCTTCCCCTCCCTCGGTCTCCAACCGCCTCTTTTATTTAACTAGGCAAGTCAGTTAAGAACAAATTCTTATTTACAATGACAGCCTACACCGGCCAAACTCAGACGACGCTGGGCCAATTGTGCGCCGCCCTATGGGACTCCCAATCACGGCCAGTTGTGATACAGTCTTGTGTTGTCTGGTGTGTCGCCTCTAGCACTGAGATGCAGTGTCTTAGACCCCTACGCCACTTGGGAGCCCAAAAAGCCTCTGTGACCCTCAGATCCCTCTCTCTAGACTGGTGCTGTAGTGTGTGCTTCTACTGCTGCTTCTTCACTCTCTGTGGATAGACTGGTGCTGTAGTGTGTGCTTCTACTGCTGCTGCTTCTTCACTCTCTGTGGATAGACTGGTGCTGTAGTGTGTGCTTCTACTGCTGCTGCTTCTTCACTCTCTGTGGATAGACTGGTGCTGTAGTGTGTGCTTCTACTGCTGCTGCTTCACTCTCTGTGGATAGACTGGTGCTGTAGTGTGTGCTTCTATCCTTAACGGTCTTCACCTTCCTATAACCTGGAAGGGAGAGCCGACGTTTACTAATCCAATCACATACCAATCAGTAAATATCTCAAGAGTGAGGATGGAGGCATTTTACAGTATTGGAACATGGCCCTAGTTTTCAGTCCATCTTGGATGAGATGGTTCCCTCCTCTGAGTGAGATAATCCAATTAACATGCAGTGCAAACTTGTGAAGTCTTTGGGTGAAATGCATAATGTCTGCAAGATCATTTATGACATTTATAATTTTCTCCCAGATCATTATGACTTACAGGCTAGGCTATAATGATAAATTCGTTTTCTCAGCTCATTGTCAGATTATTCAAGATGTGGAGCACACTAGCTCTCATAGTGTAATAATGAGATGATCCACAGTAGGAAAGAGAGCTATGAGAGGTTCAGAGAAGGAACTGTGTAAAGAGAGAATGGGTGTGTATGAGTCTCTGTGCATGTCTGTGTATGCGCACGTATGTACACTGGCTTTCTAATCACACCCTAGCAGAACCACAGAGGGTTTTATTGGGAAACGCCAGTCAGCAGACACACACAGACAGAGTCAAAGGCCTCAGTCTGAGCGAGCAGGAAAAACCACACTGGCACTGCAAACGGACCACAGAATGACCACACCACAACCACATGCCACTCTCCCAGAGACCACAGCTTAGAGGCAGTCCAGCGCCAGAGCACGGTTCTCTGTGAGTGGAGACTGGAGAGGGAGGGCAAACTGGGACAACAGTACGATCATACAGTACTAAGACTCACAGGACTGATTGATTGAATGACTGAAAGAGGGGGATCCAACTGGAGAAGATGATACTTTAGCTCGTCTGTAAGTGTTTACGACAGTAATAAACCTATCATTATCATGTCATTGACACTCACACTGTTGCTTACTTTGTATCTCACATGACTCCATTAAACTTTTAATAGTCCTAATTTCTCCAGCTAGGTTTTCTGATCCCATATCACCAAAACAGCTGCTGCAAATCCCATAGCCGACCAATAAGACTAATTTACCCCTCACACACACACGTAAGGGACAGAGTAGAGGCAGTGAGAGGAGGATACAGTGCCTTCAGAAAGTATTCATACCCCTAGACTTATTCCTCATTTCATTGTTAAGCGCTGAATTGTCAACATGGGCTCCTCCAGCTGGGCCCTGTCACACTGCAAATAGAGCTAGGAGGAGGAGAGTACACACTAAATGAATTTGGCTTTCAGCAAGGAGAGGTCTACAACACTGTGCCAGCAGTGTGTGTGTTCGTTAATGTGAGTCAGTGTGTTTGTGTGTTTTGCGCCAAGGTTGTGTATGTGTGTGTGTGTCTATGAGAGCCAGAGAGTAGGTGGTGGAGAGGAGGGGGGGGGGGGGGGGTGTAAGGGCGGGGCCAGGTATAACGCTAGCTAGCTGTGGGTGTTGTAGCTGGGGTGTCACTGGGATGGGAAGCCCCACAGACTGCTGGGTAACAGCCCACTCCCACACTGGGGAGGGCTTTACACTGAACACCAAAAGTACTGCCTCTCCTCTTGCTCTTTCATTCCCTCCTTTCTTCTCTCACAAGCACTGGAGAGAGAGGGGGAGGATGATTCATAAAGAGAGAGGGGAAAGAGAGGAGGAGAACGATAGAGGGTGGAAGAGTAAGAGGGGAGAGGAAGGGATAAAAAGAATGTCAGGAGAGATTGAGAGGAAGGGTGAGATAGAGGGAGACAGAAATGAGAGGAAGACGTTGAGTAAGAACAGAGATAAAGAGAGAACAGATAGAAGGTGAGAGGGAATTATTGAGGAGGACATGATAGAGGGGGGAGATAGAGCGGAAGGACAGTGAAGGAGAGAAAGGATAGGCAGAGTGAAAAAAAAAAGGGGGGGGGGATTGTCTCTCACATGACTCCATTAAACTTTTAATAGTCCTCATTTCTCCATCAAGGTTTTCTGCTACTATATCACCAAAACAACTGCTGCAAATCCCACAGCCAAACAATGAGACTAACTTACCCCTCACACACAAACACAAGGGACAGAGTAGAGGCAGTGAGAAGAAGATACAGTGCCTTCAGAAAGTATTCATACCCCTAGACTTATTCCTCATTTCATAGTTACGCGATGAATTGTCAACATGTACTCCTCCAGTTGGGCCGTGTCAACATGGATCCCTCCAATTTGGCCGTGTCAACATGGATCCCTCCAGCTGGGCTGTGTCAACATGGACTCCTCCAGCTGGGCCGTGTCAACATGGACTCCTCCAGCTGGGCCGTGTCAACATGGACTCCTCCAGCTGGTTCTGTGAAGGGAGTCGTACACAGCGTTGTACGAGATCTTCAGTTTCTTGGCAAATAGCCTTCATTTCTCAGAACGAGAACTGAGACTGACGAGTTTCAGAAGAAAAGTTATTTGTTTCTGGCAATTTTGAGCCTGTAATCGAACCCACAAATGCTGATGCTCCAGATACTCAACTAGTCTAAACAAGGCCAGTTTTATGGCTTCTTTAATCAGCACAACAGTTTTCAGCTGTGCTACCATAATTGCAAAAGGGTTTTCTAGTGATCAATTAGCCTTTTAAGATGATAAACTTGGATTAGCTAACAACGTGCCATTTGAACATAGGAATGATGGTTGCTGATAATGGGCCTTTAAACGCCTATATAGATATTACATAAAAAAAAAAAAAATCAGCCGTTTCCAGCTACAATAGTCATTTACAACATTAACAATGTTTACACTGTATTTCTGATCAATTTGATGTTATTTTAATGGACAAAAGAATTTGCTTTTCTTTCAAAAACAAGGACATTTCTAAGTGACCCCAAACTTTTGAACGGTAGAGTGTGTGTGTGTGTGTGTGTGTGTGTAGAAGACGTGAAAGAAAGAAATACAATTAAGATTAAGATAAATAGGGATGCCTTTGCAAAAAAAGAAAAGACTGCCACAGATGTAAGAGACAGAATAAAAGAGAGGGAGAACGACAGAGGGAGGCAGTGAGGAAATGACAGGAGGAGAGATAGACGGAGGGATGGAGGGGAGGAGGATGGATGAGAGGCAGACAGAGATTGACAGCCTCCGTTCCCTGGGACACATGAATAAACCAGCACAGCATATATCGCTGTGGAGAGAGAGGGATGACAGAGAGAGATAGGGATGAGAGAGAGAGGGAGAGAAAGAAGATGAAGAGAGGAAGCAAACACAGAGGAGACGGAGAGCAGGAGCGAGGGAGTGATGGGGGAAGCAACAATGGCTCTGAATGAGTCAATCATGATTAATCAAGACGCTTCTTGCTCTCCATTCAGACACTCCCCTCCCCTCGATCTCTTCTCCTCAGTATTTTACATATTTAGCAGATGTTATTGCGGGTGTAGCGAAATGCTTGTGTTCCTAGCGCCAACAGTGCAGTTGTATCTAACAATACACAAATCTAAAAAGGCACTGTATATGATATAACATGTGTTAGTGTAGCTAATTTAACCCTTGAAGTGAAATCAAAATGATTCTCTCAGCCTTTACATACAATGTGCTGTGTCGCAGAGGAAAATAAAAAAAAATCCCACTAAAATCAGTGCTTCTCAGAGGAGTCCTGTATCCTGACACAGAAAATAGGGCACTTTCATATTTATTTAAGTGCTGGGCTCAGATCCAGAGGAGTCCTAGGGGAGAGAGACAGAGCAGAGCGGGAAGGAGAGGAGGAAGCGGTATGGAGCCACAGTAGCTGAGGTTTCACCAGCACGTCCTCAGAACACACACAACCAAGGGCACACTGTCATTCAACACGCACAGCAGAAATAACCAATATGGAGAGGATGTGTAACTGCCTGTGTGTGTGTAACACTATCTGTGTGTGTGTGTGTGTGTGTGTGTGTGTGTGTGTGTGTGTGTGTGTGTGTGTGTGTGTAATGAAAAATAGCAGTGAATGCGATGACACAAGCTATGCGTTTGACTGATAGATGGGATATCTACATAAGGGTTGTGCAGAGGTGCCAACTGGAGCATGTCCCAATGTCTCCAATGTTACAATAATAAACAGAACATGTGGTGGTGAAAAGCTAAACATAAATCCAGAATGCCACAGAGCAGACATACACTACCATTCCTCTACTATGCCATGCATCGGTGACAGACTCACATGGAGGAATACCTCAGCAATTATACAGCCCAGTGTAGAAATGACACAGGATGACATTTTTAAATCAACACTTCCGCCATGTGGAGTGACAATGAACTACAGGGCCCTCCAAGCACCACAGGCATTCACATAGACTACTGTACATCACTGGGATAGTATTAGTCATCTAAAATGTCATCCTTCATCTAGTAGTAATACTAAGAAATGTATTGTAACATTACACCATTGACGCTTGAGCCCCACTGCATTTCCACTGTGGCATTGCCTCTTGGATAAGATGCACAAGAACACAACAGGACAGACACCGATTGATTTGATTGACTTTATTTGTAAGGCACCAGAAGTACTTCCTTACTGCAGAACATTTCTTTATTTATAGTAAATGTTTGTTATTTTTATATTTCACCTTTTCTTTAAATGAAGCTATGATTTCAACTTTTTTGGGGGCCAAAGTATGCACTTTGGGTTTTTACATTATACACAAAATAAGTATTTAAAAAAAATGACCTATACAAAGCTCAAAATGCTTACAATGCTTTGCGCTTTGGGGCAACGGGTAAAGGGCAAACAATGGGTCAGGGGTTAAAGAGGGACAGGTATAGGTCAATGTACTGTAGTTCCTCTACTGTCACATCAGTACTGTAGGACATAGCACAGGAATCATCCAGGACAGACACAGAAGATGCAGCCATATACTTAGGGGTGTCCAATCAAAAACGCATCTTTAGACCAATGTTAATTGTGTAGATACATAACGAAGAAAACCAATGGTCCAAACCTCATGTCTCTATCATAATCCATTCAAAAGTTATTGGAGTGTCTACCCTTGTAGGTTGGACAGAATCAGGGTGACTAAATCAATGGAAGCCAGAGACGGGGTAAACATCTTGAAAATGGCATCCTTCTCAAAGCGCAGGACATAAAATAGAGGTAAGATGGATATTACTTTTTTTTCTTTGCCATGACGTAGTACTTTCTTATATTAGTATACACTTTTCATATGAATTCAAAATTCCTATTCCTTTTTGAAGGTTTCTCACAAAAACAAGCGTAACTCCAAAATGTCAACAGAGCGTATACCAAGCTTTTTATTTTCAAAGCCTAATTCAGCTAGTGTCATGCCAATTTAGCTTAATGCAAACAGCGGGAAAACAACTTTGAAGACTACCACAAAATGTCAAATCCTCAAAAGTTATGCAAAACCTGCACCGCTATGTCAACAGAGCTCATTATCGGATGTATTAGGTTCCATTGACCGATTCAGAACATGAATAATCATATTTGTCTTGGTAAAATGTATTTCATAACATAAGTGAAATTATCACCAAAGCGCGTTCACACCCTACATATACACATACAGCTTGATATGTATAACTGTATACATAAACTGTCCCTCCACTACTAAACAAATACATAGTTTATTTATCGGAATCTTTAAAAGCTTTTTATTCTCATTGTATTTCATAGCGATAATATTCAAACAAGTGCATTGATCACAGAAAATGTGAACCAAACTTTAAAACATTTATTCGCTAATAGAAAGGAATATAGTTCCAAGAGACATGCGTTTGTGTGCATTTTCCCACACGCATTGCATATCACTACTGTTTATGTCGATAAGACTAAATTGTGCTGTTCACAAGCGGTATTATACTTAAATAGCCACACGTCAATCTCAGGTTCACCACTGACTGACCAACGTTAAAATCTATATTACAGAGGTTTATGAATGCATTCACATACAGCTATGGAATCAGAGCTTTCTTCCGACGCTTTATCTAAGACATTTACACAGATATCTACACCCTCACAGTGTAACCCACCATCAAACAGGAAGGAGGATGTCTATTAATATAAGGGGAATACAAAAAACATACAGTACATCACACGCTGTATAACAGGCTGGGATCAAAACAATGGTCAGACAATAACACCAATCCCCTCCCAATCTTACAGTATAACCACCACAGTCACCATCACATCTTCTATACCATTCTCCATAGCTCTAAAGCTGCCTCGACCTTTAGTTCTAGCCTACAGCGGCATTTACGGGTCCAGCTAATAAATCGCACACTCTTTCTCCAACAGGCTGTGAGAAATTATGTAAATATATGTAAATGTACACGAAATGGTGGCCATTTGTGCTTTATCTACTCAATAAATGACTGATCAAAAACTTTAATTAAAAACTATTCATTAGGACGTGTGTGAGTGCTGTATATGTATTCTATAAGAGAGCTCAATCCAAATGTATTCTTATACAGCGACTCATCTTTTGAGTGAAACGATAGTGGCCGCAGTGGACATTTTGCACATTTGGTTCTATGCCGCTGCTTAACAATAGAGAGAGCTATGTCAACCTGTTTCCAAGAAAATACCAGAGATTCCTGTTCAAGGGAGGTGACTCAGTGGATGTCAGAGCTACTTTCTAAAACACTTACTGCTCTCTAGTGTTGCAGAGGCAACGTGCAGTCTCCTACTGCATCACCACCAAGGAGAGAAAATAATATATAGGTGTTTTCTATCTCGCACAATGTTAATCATCGCTGCGATCTGTACATTCAGACTGTTATGATAGTATTGATAGCGTGCCTTTCATGGAAGCGGTCTAAAGTAGCTCAGTGGGTTAGACCGGGCTCTCTGAGGAATTAGTCATAGGGGGTAGATTTGTTTGTAGGAATGATAGCACAAACTTGAAGAGAAACAGCATGAAAGCAGCTCTAAGAAGGAGTCTTTCGTTTCCCATATAAATGTAGATTATACATATAATAATAATAATAATAATAATAAGTATTATTATTATTATTATCTCTACTTATCTAGAGGTCATTTTTCAATACGTCCTGCTTTCTTAAAAACGACTAAAACCAGCACTCGCGTTTGACTGTGTAAGAGCACGGCTTTACATGGCATTATGACAGGAATGCTTCTCCCCCACCTACAACCATCAGGGACTGGAGTTACCTAGTTACACTATTCACCAAGAAGACGGACATTTTTCAACTACCCTCCATTACCTGGTGATGAATCCAAACCTGAAAATCCAAGTGCAGCCAACTAAAATGTTCCGCAAATTATCACACTGATATCAATGCAGGATTTTCAAGTTAGGATTCAGACAGTTTTTGCTGTTGCTTGTCTAAAAGTCTCGGTTTATGAAAAAAAAGTATTGTGAGAGTTACCCCAGATCAACCAACCGAATCAAGTTGACACAACAGAGGCTAGAGAGCTGTGTGACGCGAGCCTGTCTGCTGGATCTCTTCTGATTTGTTATTCCACTTACTATGTGACATTCAGGCTCCCAGATGGGCCATGGTGGTGTAAAAACACAGATCCACTTACCACTGGGCCATAAAGGGAACAGGATGAGAGAAATACAAATGAGCAAAAAGAGAAGTTAAGCTCAAATCACAAAAATAAAATAAAACAATATATATATGAAGATTTTTTTTTTTAAATCAACTGTACACGAATCGGAGCAGTTGGAATGACGGCAAACGCATCAGATAGGACAAGAAAGAGAGAAGACAGTATAATTAAAAACCAAGGTAAATATAAGTGGGAGGGGGGAGCTGGGGTAGAGGAGAGGGACTGGCATGGATAGATAGCAGGCATACAGGACCACAGCCCACCGACTCTGCTGTTGTTAATATTGGGAAGAGGAGAGGGACTGGCATGGATAGATAGCAGGCATACAGGACCACAGCCCACCGACTCTGCTGTTGTTAATATGCTGTGGAAGGCGGGAGGGAGTCCTAGTCGGACTTGTCCCCGTCCTCCTCGCGGTGGCTGTCGGCTCCCTCGCGAGACGCCTTTTCCTCCTTGGCCAGCTGGGCCTGCGAGGCCAGGATGGAGGAGAGGGAGAAGAGGCCTGAAGAGGAAGTGACGGCCGGCAGGGTTGACTGGCTCAAGCCAAGGGGCATGGGGGTCATGGGCAGGGCCAGACCCTGGAGCTGGGACAGCTGGTGAGCCTGGAGCTGCTGCTGCGGACAACACACACACACACACACACACACACACACACACACACAGCTCAAACACAGGGGAGATACAGAGATGGGTACATATGGCTCTCACACAAATATATTGGCACCCTTGCACTTTTCTTAAATTACCTTTTTTTTTCAAATAAGTTGAAATTGAAATAAACTTTTGGTCTCCACACCTTGTTATTAGAGTTTCAACATCGCAAAACCATACATTCTTTTTGTAAACGTAAGTTAAACATTTTTAATTTAAAAAATAAAAGACAAATGGCATGGACAAACTTATTGGCACCCTGGAGCTATTATTTCGCTTGACATAGGTTATGGATGTGATTCAGATCTGAACTCTTCACTGGTCACTCCAGAACAGTCCAGCACTTCTTCTTGAACCATTCCAGGGTGCTTTTGATGTGTGTTTGGGGTCGTTGTCATGCTGGATGACCAACAACCTTGAACAGAGTCACCGGGTTGAACATTGCACTCCAAAAAACCTTGATAATCTGCTGATTTCATGAGGTCTTGCACACGTTCAGTACCAGGGGCAGCAAAGCGACCCCACAACATTATCGAACCGCCACTTAAGTTCACAAAAGAAAAATGGATCTGCAATGTTAAATCCATTTACAAGATGGAGACCAATTTTATTTTAGAAGATATAAGAAATGATCTATGAAAAGTGCCAATATATTTAGCAACCACTATTTACAGATACAGGTAAATATGGCTCTCACATGCACTGAGGGTATATGATATGTGCTCAGAGGGTGTGTGTGTGTGTGTGTGTGTACAAACTGAGCACATCCATTCCACAAAATGTACAACTGAGCCTTGACATATTCCAGACAAAGACCTTTTATCATCATCATCATCATCATCATCATCATCAATATCTAAAGCACCAAACATAAAGCGCCATTAAAACCCAGAGCATCAGACGCATCATCATAATGATGGATTGATAGCTAGATAGTGATGAGTATCAGCCCCATAGAGGAGGGCCTGGAGGGAGCAGCCTACCCGGATGATGGAGTTCATCTCTGGAGGGGTGACCTGCTTGGCCCTCTCAATGGCCCCCAGGACCTGCTGCTGGTGCTGGGACACAAACACACATGCAGGAGGAGGGGGGGGGGGGTTAGATGGCTCAATACTACCAACACTGACCCTGTGCTCCTCACCCGTTCAATTATTAAGTCACTAACACAAGGCTGGGCTTTGATGGAGAATCAATGATCCACTCCCATGTTGTAATGGGCCATCTCGTCATGGACACAAATGCGCATATCTTATCTGGATTACAGCAGAGCGCTCTGGCCCCTTTCATTACAGGGCTCTCAATGATGAATGGAGGGATATTTGACATAGGGAGGCGGGATGGAGGAGGAGTCAAATAAGAACGATCTCATTCCAGGCTGCAGGGCGCCACGAGGGGTTAGGGGTCAGGGGTCAAAGGGTGTTCTTACCTCCTGGGACAGATAGGGGAGGACTTGGGCACAGATCCCGTTTAATCTCTTCACAATCTCAGCCTGGCGGAGATAAAACACGTCAGTTTCATTTAACACCCCTCCGTCTCACATCAACATAGACCCCACCCTCCCAAAGGGCACTTCACACATACATTACTTTACATTCCAGTAGTAATTAGCATAACCAACTCTGATATGCAAAGCAGTGTTAATTGTGCTACTTTCTAATTCAGTGTGATATCTGAGAAGACTGCAGTTCCAGACAAAACACCACACATCACTCCATCATCATCATCACTGACATCTCACTCTCCTCTTAAAATGCAGTTTGTGCAGAAGATGAGCACAAGTGTGCACACACAAAAGTAAGAGGCAATGCCAAATGTTTTGTCAGGCGGGAGAACAATTCATTCAAGCTAACCGGAGAGGGGTTCTTGCAACTGGCAGGGAGACAAAGAGTAAACAATAACCCCTTTTCAATATATCCCTGGCACAATCCCAGACTAAACTGTCTGGAGCTCGTCAGCTGGAGAGAACAAAAAGCTTTGGGAGGAGAAAGAGAAAGAGAACGAACAAAAGAAAAAGAAAGAACCAAAGTAATAAAGGGAGAAAGAGAAAAATGGAAAGAAGAGTGAGAAAGAGAAAGAGAAAGAGCAGGCTGAACACAAAACACAGAAGTGAATTCTCCTCGACATTCAGTTCTACACATCCCCTTACATTTCAACCATCTAATGCTGCCGCAGTTCATCTGCACCCACTCACACACAAAGCATGCACACATGCTAACATAATTGGGGACACACACACACTCACACCTCCCCCCCCCCACCCCCGCCTCTGAATTTCGAAATATTTCATCCCAGTCAGATAAAGGAGTAGGGGTGATGAATTGTACTCATGAGGCAAAGCCGGGGGCTGTGTGTGTATGCGCTTGTGTGTGTGTGTGTGTACGTGCTCGAGTGTGTGTGTGCGACTCGATTTTTCACTGCGTGTTCTGTGCTGCTGGTGTGGCTGTCAGGGAGGAGCTGTCAATCTTTTAGCGTGGCCATCACC
The DNA here is from genome assembly GCA_023634145.1 of Thymallus thymallus. Classification (NCBI taxonomy): domain Eukaryota; kingdom Metazoa; phylum Chordata; class Actinopteri; order Salmoniformes; family Salmonidae; genus Thymallus; species Thymallus thymallus. Next base: position 24,742,940 of record CM042392.1, on the reverse strand, counting down.
GCCAGACGAGGTCACAGATAAGGCCGGGTCCACAGAGACCCATCGCTCTCCCCCAGCAGCCGGCCCATAAATTACCCCCCCACAACACCCCCCCCCCGATCTATGGGCACCGGATGAGCCCATTAGACAGCACTACGCTACTCTTCCACTGACCATGTAGAATATACAGAGACTAGAGCTCTAACCTGCGCAGTAATGTACTGCTCCTTCCTTTAGAACAGTCCCTCTGAATAGGGATGCTTTCACAGCGATGTTTCACTGTCTGTCTGTCTACAGGCGGCATGATAAGAAGAACCGGTTCCCATCTCAGACAGCACTGCTGAAGGAGGGTTTCCTATTAACGTAGACAGAGAGAGACTTACCTGCTTGTGCATTTCAATGTTCAGCCCATAGGACATCTCATAGTACTGTAAAGCAGAAGTAAGAGGAGTTATTATATTGTTTACATTATAATAACAGAAAGAGGGATATTACATTATGTCCTGTAGAGTGTAGACAGATTGTCTAGCTATATGCATTTCCTTTTGTCCCACAGAGCCATCTACAGGAGCCATCTCCTGGGTGCCATGCATCATGTCATTACTGTTACACCAAGTAAAACCCTTTATACACACACACACACACACACACACACACACACACACACACACACACCACACACACGGTTGTCCTCCTGTGTCGCTGTGAGATGGCAAGGGATGGTGTGTGTGTTCTGTGTTAATGAGCGGGCCAGTGGCTCAGCATTAGCCCTGTTTAAAAAAAAGTATATATATATATATATATAATTATATATTTTCAATATATATACATACATAATTCACCCGCTCTGTCTGTGGGCACGGGCTCCAGGGCAAAAAAAAATTAACACACACACACACACACACACACACACACACACGAGGGGGAGTGCAGGCTGTCCAGCTGAAATGGCACGTCCCTAAAGCAATTATGGCGCTGGGGAAATGGAGGTGCGGGCGTTAGCAGCCTGCGAAGCAGGGGAACCCGATAGGCAATTAAGGGAGGGGGGACCAGGCTGGGGTTACACACACTGATCTGCTGATGGATACGAGTGCAGCGCTGCACAGATTAGATGAGATTAAGCCAGTCAACGGATCAATTAGAGACAGAATCAGACAGCTACACGGGCCTGGCCAGAGACAATGAGATTAGCTAGAGGTGGAGAGTATGTGTTGGGGGGAGGAGAAGAGAGGATGGAGGGAAGAGGGGGAGGATTACAACGCCAGAGACAAAAGGACCACAGATGAGACAGAGGAGGAATCATAAGAGGGAGGAGAGAGACAAAGACTGAGAACAATGACATGGAAGAGAGAGGAGAGAGAAAGAGGAAGAGAGAGAGAGAGGAAGGGTTGGAAGAGTACAGACAGGAGGCACAGGGCTACAGAGAGGAAGGGGTGGAAGAGTTGATCGTATTTTCAATATTGCTGTATACTTTATCAATATGACTATATGTTGTAGTTGCTAGACTGAAATGGTGCCAAATTCAATGACTTGTTGCAAAAATATCCCATAATAAAAAGGTGAAAATATGTTTTGTTGACATATCGTTGCAGTGTTAAACATTCCCCTGCCTGTAGAGGTGGTGGTAGGTTGTATGAATGCAGTGTTTCCCCTATATTCATTTAGCAGCGGTGCCCCAAATATACACTGAACTAAAATAAAAACGCAACATGCAACAATTTCAAAGATTTTACTGAGTTAGTTCATATAAAGAAATCAGTAAATTGAAATTAAATTAATTATGCCCTAATCTAATTAGGCCCTAATAATTTCACACGATTAGGAATATAGATATGCATCTGTTGGCCACATATACCTGGATCAGAAAACCAGTCAGAATCTGGTGTGACCACCATTTGTCTCATGCAGCACGACACAGCTCCTTCTCATAGAGTTGATCAGGCTGTGAACTGGAACACTGTCTTAAGCGTCGACCCAGAGCATCCCAAGCATTCTCAATGGGTGACATGTCTGGTGAGTATGCAGGCCATGGATGAACTGAGACATTTTCAGCTTCCAGGAATTGTGTACAGATCCTTGCGGCATAGAGCCGTGCATTATCACGCTTAAACATGAGCCCATAACATAACTCTGCCGCCACCATGGGACACACTGTCCAACGTTGACATCAGCAAACCGCACGCCCACATGACGCTATACACAATGTCTGCCATCTGCCCAGTACGGTTGAAACCGGGATTCATCCGTGAAGAGCACACTTCTCCAGCAGTCTGAAGTCAGGTCAAGATCCTGGTGAGGATGACGAGCATGCATATGAGCTTCCCTTAGACTAAAATATCTATTTGCAGAGGGATACACCCGATTGGCAATGATGTTCAGATATCCTGTTGCGTTCAAACATTGCTCCACTTATATAAATGCTTCGAATGTGTGCCATGAAAACACACCCCACAACAATCACACCACCACCACCAGCCTGCAATGTCAACACGCAGCATAATAGATGCATGTACAGTACTCATGTGGTTTTCTCCATACCCTAATCCTCCCATCAGCGTGAAAGAGCAAGAACCGGAATACATCAGACCAGGCAATGTTTTTACAATACACCAGTGTTTAGTACTTTCGTTCCTTAGCCCACTGCAACCGCAGTTTCTTGCTGAAAGGAGTGGAACTCTAAGGTCTTCGGCTGCCATACCACATCCGTGTCAAGGTACGACGAGTCATGCACACAGGAAACTGTGTAGCGTGAAAAACCCAGCAGCGTTGCAGTTCTTGACACACTCAAACCGGTGCGCCCGGCACCTACTACCATACCCCGTTCAAAGGCACTTAAATATTTTGTCTTGCCCATTCACTCTCTGAATAGCACACATACACAATCTATGTCTCAAGGCTTAAAAATCCTTCTTTAACCTGTCTCCTCCCCTGATTGAAGTGGTTTTAACAGGTGACATCAATAAGGGGTCATAGCCGTCACCTGGATTCCCCTGGTCAGTCTATGTCATGGAAAGAACAGTTCCTAATGTTTTATACACTCAGTGTATATGTAACAAACAGAACAATCAGTTATATTTCAGATGGTGTCAATATCATTACATTTTCATGCATTTTGGAGTAGAATGTCCTTTTTAAAAAGTCACCAGAAGTGATCACTCACTCCACGCTGTCACTCACAGTAGCACATATGGGCTGACACAGGCAAACACACACACACACACACACACACACACAAACACACAAACACTCACCATGATATAATGACGTTGCATCTCAGACTTCTCGCTGGACAGCTTGTCACACTCCAGCTTCAGACTGCAGAGAAGAGGAAAACTAAAATCTTTAGTCTCCAGGAAACATCACTCATGCCTCTTCAGGGAACCAGAAAATAACTTCATCCTTCCCTCATCGGATCGAACAAGGTGTCAATCCACTAAGAGAAAAAAGCCTTCCAAATAAACCCCAATAAAAGACCCATATACTGTATACACCCGGAGTGATTTAAAATGTCCTGCTTATAAAAAGCGTCCGGTTGGTAGATGTGGATGACGTGGATATGCAGCTCTGCTCTGTGATGCGTCGCAGACAGCCATTAGCTGTAATCATGTCACGGCGCTCGCTGCAGATGTCACAGGAGGTGACAGGACAAAGGAGGCCAAGTCTCTGCTGTCACACCACTTATCACAAGCTTTCATATCAGAATGGTGTCTGTGTTGACATCCCCCTCTGGAGAGCGTTCTAATTAATATTGATACACATGGAGAGAGCAGTTATGAATATCAGACTAGGGTCTATAATGGTGTATTTTTGTTAAGATCGTTTTTTGGGATCTGGATCTGTGCTGTCAGCGTCACTGTGAATGAAGACTCAATTAGGCAGAGCATTAGCTGTGGCAAATCCTCATCATTGTTCCCAACTGGGAAACCGCTGCTAATAGCCACCGCTGATTCCATCACTGACGTGGAAAAACAGTGGATGCAAATGGATTCATAAAAGCGCAAAAGGTTAAATGAGATTTAATTTTGATGTAAATGCCATGGTATAGATGGGTCCAGACACCTTTGTGATTTCACTTGTTTTTGATAAACATAAGTTTATACTATAAGGACACACCCAGTCTGCACTTCAGCGTAGGGGACTATAACGTTCAGAATTACAATTTCATATGTACAACATTTAAAGATCTGCCGCACTGTATTGACTGCTTTGCATCTGTCTTTGTTCATATTTTTTCAGGGCCCTCATACTGCACGACGCGAGAATGAGGAAGTGTCTGGACCTTTCTTTAACATGCCATTTACATTATTAATTTTTTTAAACTTTATTTAACTAGGCAATTCAGTTAAGAACAAATTCTTATTTAAAATGACGGCCTACATTTACAATGTCTAAAATTATTTTTTACAAACAAATATTTTCCATTAAAGAAAAAAACACCTCATTACAATTCAACAGCCGTCCTAAGATTCCCTGACCAAACAAGCGCTCAGGGGGCGTATTCCATTCAGACAGCTCTCCCTCCCTCCATCTCTACTCCTCTTTTGGCTGCAGCTTCCACTTAGCCAAATCGCTTTTTCCTCCTTAAAAAAAAAAAAAAAAAAAAAAACTCCAGCAGTGCGTGCTCAAACAGAGGTTGGTTGTCGTGACGACCAGCCTCCCCTGCTGCCACCCTACCTGAGAGCGGATTGTGATTGTCTTTGTGTGCCTGTGATTGGTGGAGACGGCCCGGGGGCTCGGAGAGACACTCTCAAACAACACTTTGATGGAGTTTTATTGCCGCTCTTTCCGCCTTTAAATCGCTCCTGCTGTCATCTTTATTTTGATTTATGTATTCCCTGATCTATTTATGCATGTGGGGGGGCAGATACAAAGCTCGCTACTATGCTCAGGAGACCACCTACATTTCCATTTAAAAGGGCTGAACGCAGCGTTCTACAAAGCCTTGTCTATGGCTCCTCAGCTCAAGTCATTAGGCAGCGCGTATGCCTGCTCTGAATACGGTGCAGAGAAAAGGTATTCTTTCAACTGCTTCTGTCTGCCTCTGAAGGGGGTTAAACGCTTGGGTGGTGGGTTGTCAGGGGAATTACACACCAAAGCCCAGGCTCTGAGGTGTTCTTGCTACACTAGGAAGGGACTGATGATCAGACAGACAGAACATTTCACACAACGGAACAAACACGCAGGCTTTCATCTGCTTCTCCTCTGATGAAGCTCAACGGAACAGGGAGGAAAGAAAACCTCAGCCAATACACCAACCCTAACCCTAGTTCCTATACCACAGGTAAACAAAGGTAGGGAATCAGAGGCAGTTGTAGCACTGCTGCTTCAAAAGGCTAGAAATCCATAAAGAGGAAACCTTCCTTGGGTAGTAACATGAGATCCATGAGCTCCACACATTTAGTCATGAATCGGCAGGCAGGTAGCCCAGTGGTTAGAGTGTTTGGCCCGTAACCGAAAGGTTGCTGGATCGAATCCCCGAGCTGACAAGGTAAAAATCTGTCGTTCTGCCCCTGAACAAGGCAGTTAACCCACTGTTCCTAGGCCGTCATTGAAAATAAGAATTTGTTCTTAACTGACTTGCCTAGTAAAATAAAGGTTAAAAAAATCAAACAAAGAAACACACTGTACTCTCTGGTACATCTCAATCCAGGTAAAACAAATGACCTTGTACCATCTAGCAATTGCCAAATGTTGTTGGGTTATAGCGGGAAATCAATAACAGTGTTTTCTATTACATGAAAGAGAACAAAGTTCTAGACTAGGGTTCCAAATAGAACTGACACACACATGCATTGGTATGCTCTTAAAAAAATAAAAAAATACATATTTTCCTGTCTTCTCCTAAGGAGCCACAGCACACTACTAGAATAAGTATTCTTTCAACTGCCTCTGAAGGGGGTTAAACGGTGGGGCGAAAGAAAATGTATTAGTCTTGATGTGATTTATTTGATATTGTAATCATGTAGGTTATTCCTGTGGGCTTTTGCACAGAAACATTGGCAGCAGTGAACTCTAGTACTGCACACTTACACAACATAACTCAGAGCAGAACATAATTCAAGTGTTCTAATCTGTACACTCAGAGTATTTGCAAACAGCAGATAGGTTTAGTATCTTAACCCCTAGTTCCTCTGATAAGGGTTTGTGTGAGAAACAACCGTGCTAAATGGGTACCTGTGGTATTGTGCTTGGAGGAACTGGAACTCATCCTTGATTCGGTCACACGAGTCAGAGGTTGTGAATTTCAGCTGCTGCGATGAAGCCTGTAAGACGGACAAACACCATCAAAACACGTCAGTGAAATAAAGCAGGTCTGGCCTGGCTCACGCTAGGGTCATTCCGCCTCAAAAAGCACAATGGCGGGCATTGACCTAAACCATCTAAGATTATTGTTTCTGTAATTAGTAACAGATATGATTAGCATTCCTGAAACATTATTTTGTTGAGATATTTCAGAGAAATTAAGCCAATTGATTGCACCCAAACTTAACATTTTAATTTATAGGATTCAAATAAGATTAAATAAATATAGTACCCAACATCTGATTTGGACAAAACTTCTTCCTACCAATGAGTAAGATGAGGGATTCCCCCTCCCCCCAGACCCAGAAAGACTCACAGCTATAATCACTGCCAAAGGTGTTTCTAACATGTATAGACTCAGGGGGTTGAATACTTAACTATTCAAGATATATTCATTTTATTTTCCATCAATATTTTCCATCCCAATTTGTAGCACACATTATTTTGGGAAAAAGTATACTTTCTGAAGGCACTGTATTATTGCAGACAGTGAGTCCATGCAACTTTTGTGACTTAAGCACATTTTTACTCCTAAACGTATTTAAGCTTGCCATAACACATGGGTTGAATACTTGTCAGCTTAATTAATTTGTAAAAATGTCTAAACATAATTCCACTTTGACATTATGGGGTATTGTAGGTAGGCAGATGAATCATGGTTTCAACTGTACTGGGCAGATTGCGTGTATGGCATCGTGTGGGCGAGCGGTTTGCTGATGTCACCGTTGTGAACAGAGTGCCCCATGGTGGTGGTGGGGTTATGGTCAATGTTCCTGCACATTTTTGGGGCACTGAGCAAATTTTTTTATTTATTTTTTATTTCACCTTTATTTAACCAGGTAGGTCAGTTGAGAACAAGTTCTCATTTGCAACTGCGACCTGGCCAAGACAAAGCAAAGCAGTGCGACAAAAAACAAACACAGAGTTACACATTAAACAAACAGTCAAAAACACAATAGAAAATCTATAAACAGAGTGCAAAATGTAGTGCAAAAATGCAGTAAGGTTGGGAGGTAGGACAATAAATAGACTATAGAGTAGAAATAAATTACAGAAATTATCATCATTAACACAGGAATGAAGGATGTGCAAATTATGATGTGCAAATAGAGATACTGGAGTGCAAGATTAGTGAAAATAAACAAAAATAAATATGGGGATGAGGTAGTAGGGTGGGCTATTTACAGAAGGGCTATATACAGGTGCAGTGATCGATAAGCAGCTTTGACAGCTGATGCTTAAAGTTATTGAGGGAGATAGGAACCTCTAGCTTCAATGATTTTTGCAATTCGTTCCAGTCATTGGCAGCAGCGAACTGGAAGGAATGGCGGCCAAAGGAGGTGTTGGCTTTGGGGGTGACCAGTGAGATATACCTGCTGGAGCGCATGCTACGGGTGGGTGTTGCTATGGTGACCAGTGAGCTGAGATAGGGCGGGGATTTACCTAATAAAGACTTATAGATGACCTGGAGCCAGTGGATTTGGCGACGAATATATAGTGAAGGCCAGCCAACGAGAGCATACAGGTCGCAGTGGTGGGTAGTGTATGGGGCTTTGGTGACAAAACGGATGGCACTATGATAGACTACATCCAGTTTGCTAAGTAGAGTGTTGGAGGCTAGTTTGTAAATGACATCGCCGAAATCAAGGATCGGTAGGATAGTCAGTTTTACAAGGGCATGTTTGGCAGCATGAGTGAAGGAGGCTCTGTTGCGAAATAGGAAGCCAATTCTGGATTTAATTTTGGATTGGAGATGGTTGATGTGAGTCTGGAAGTTGAGTTTATAGTCTAACCAGATGCCTAGGTATTTGTAGGTGTCCACATATTCTAATTCGGATCCGTCGAGAGTAGTGATGATAGTCCGGTGGGCGGGTGCTGGCAGCGTTCGATAGAAAAGCATGCACTTAGTTTTACTAGCGTTTAAGAGCAGTTGTAGGCCACGGAAGGAGTGTTGTATGGCATTGAAGCTTGATTGAAGGTTAGTAAACACAGTATCCAAAGAGGGGCCAGATGTATACAGAATGGTGTCATCTGCATAGAGATGGATCAGAGAGTCACCAGCAGCGAGAGCAACATCGTTGATGTATATAGAGAAAAGGGTTGGCCCAAGAATTGAACCCTGTGGCACCCCCATAGAGACTGCCAGAGGATCGGACAATAGGCCCTCCGATTTGACACACTGAACTCTGTCTGCAAAGTAGTTAGAGAACCAAGCAAGGCAGTCACTTGAGAAACCAAGGCTGTTGAGTCTGCCAATAAGAATGCGGTGATTGACAGAGTCGAAAGCCTTGGCCAGGTCGATGAAAACGGCTGCACAGTACTGTCTTTTATCGATGGCGGTTATGATATCGTTCAGTACCTTGAGCGTAGCTGAGGTGCACCCATGACCAGCTCGGAAACCAGATTGCATGGCAGAGAAGGTACGGTGGGATTCGAAGTGGTCGGTCAACAAAATAGCCACAATGGCCTATTGGGTACTGTCTAAGACAGGCTAAATTCTAGGTCTTGTGAGCGTCAACTTGAATTTTGTGAGAACTTCTGCCGCGAGTTTACAGTGAACACTGAGGCTGTAGCCCTACAGTTTTAGACAGTACCCAATAGGCCATTGTGGCTATTTTGTTGACCTACCAACAAAACCAATGGAGAAACCCCATAACATTTTCACATGGAAATTGCTTTAGATTTCTATGATATAGCCTACAGTAGCCTGTAAGTGGTGTCCAATGCAGGCCTACATTGCATGAGACTTTTAAAAACGTTTTTACATTATTTTTTTTACTTGGTCTGTAACACCATGGGCCAAATATGATGCAAGAAACCACTTTACAAATTATAATGTATTATTATTACTATACAGAGAATTAGACAATGTAGGCTACCCCTCAGCCTATTGGCTGATTTGCATATTCAAGCGTGTCTCAAAATAATACACTGGCCCTTTAATTAAGACATAAGCTTTTTACCTGACACGCTTTTCAAAGACAGCTTGAAATGTAGCCTACACGTTTTGTGCTCTTGTAGGAAGCAGTAACTCCCCATTGCTGATGTATACTTGGGCTAATAACTCGCTAACTAGAAAAGAATATAAACAAATGTTCACACGCACTGCTCGGAAACGTGCATTAACTCGCGGGTGATTGAAAGCCCACTCGTGGCCTACCTGCCAATAGAATTCTACTCTGTTGTGTTCTGGCTCTGCCTACAACAAAGTCACAAGCTGAATCTTGCCAAGTTAGATTGGTTTTGGTTTGATGCATTGAAAAAAGGGGCTAATAGAAAAAACATTGATCTATATAGTGCAAACTAATGGGGCGAACTCAGTGAATTTAGAGGCTTAGAGGGAATATTGGTTATGGTATGGGCAAGCATAAGCTACAGAAAATGAGCACAACTGCATTTTATCGATGGCAATTTGAATGCACAGAGATTCTGTGACGAGATCCTGAGGCCCACCGCCATCACCTCATGTTTTAACATGATCATGCAAAGCCCCATGTTGCAGGGATCTGTACACAATTCCTCAAAGCTGAAAATATCCTAGTTCTTCCGTGGCCTGCATACTCACCAGACATGTCACCCATTGAGCACGTTTGGGATGCTCTGGATCGACGTGTACGACAGCGTGTTCCAGTTCCCGCCAATATCCAGCAACTTTACATAGCCATTGAAGAGGAATGGGACAACATTCCACAGGCCACAATCAACAGCCTGATCAACTCTATGCAAAGGAGATGTCTCACGCAGAATGAGGCAAAATGGTGGTCACAGCAGATACTGACTGGTTTTCTGATCCACACCCATACCTTTTATTGAAGGTATCTGTGACCAACAGATGCATATCTGTATGCATATCTGAAATCCATAGATTATGGCATAATGAATTTATTTAAATGGAGTGATTTCTTTATATGAATTGTAACTCAGTAAAGTCTTTGAAATGGTTGTGTTGCGTTTCTTTTTTTGTTCAGTTTAGTTGTGTCTTTGTGCCAGACTCACTGCAGCTTTAAACCCAAATAGGAACAATGTTTAATTTTTTTGCAGACTGGATAATGGGTCAAGTGGGAAATCTATAAAATGTTCCCACTATACTCGAAAGACTTTCAAAGCAAGGCATAATTGCATATATTATTTAGTAAATCTGCAATTGCAGAAATAATAACAGCTATACTAAAAGAATACCTGTCACATTCAGAATCAAATTCAACACAGTGCAGAATTGAAGTTTGTTTTGAATCACAAATGGGACACTTCACTAAAAGGAGTCTAACTCCATTGGGAGTTTAGACAACACTTAGAACATTTCGGAATACAATTATTTTCCTTATAATTTCCATAATGCAACAAGTTTGAGAAATGTGCACCTTCCGTCTTGCTGTAGATATTGTGTTGTCTGGAGGTACGCCTAATAGTAGACACCTTTTCCTAAAAAGCACACAGCTGGTTCCAGATCCGACAGATTGACTGATTTATCCATGAGGTTTTGCCAAACCTGTTTAAACTTTGAGAAGATTTACGGACTTTTGATAGCCAGTATGCTAACAACCCTAAGACAAATGAAGGCTTTATGCTAAACCACATTCCCTACAATCAAAATACTTGGAGACCAAGTGAAAACCGCTACAGTACATACAAGTAGGCCTAATCCATTACAATCGTCGTTATCACTAAGCAACATCTCTACACACACACACACACAGCCTACAGGCTCCAAATTCCAAGTGATCTAACCTTTAACATCATCTATCCAGCCAACCGTGGCAAAGACAAAGCAAACCGTGGCTATAGTCAGCCTGACTCTGCAGGTAGCCCCAAGACAGAGCTAGGACTGGGAAGGGGGGAGGGAATCTGGTTTCCTCAGCATGTAACAGTACGCAAACGCTTAATATACCGAAGGTTATCGGAGTCAATAGCCTCAGGTAGCGCATTCCAGGGGGGGGAAGAGTGAGAACAAGAGAAAGTAAGAGGGAGTGAGGGCCCCTAGTGTTCCTCCCACGGTAGTTTATCAGCCTTGCTTTGAACAAAGCTCCAACAAGTAGTAGGTAGAAGCTGCCCCTAACCACTGATACAGGGTCATCATTTTGTTGTCCCTCAATCAAATGGTTAAGGCTGGGGTTTGAGGTAGGGTCATATGATCCTAGATCTGTGAATAGGAGCAACTACTGCCTCAAGCACCCCCAACTATGTAGGCCCCTTACCCTTATGTGACGTTTGATTTTAGCCCAGAATTTATATACTTTGACATTGCTCATTCTGATATTGTACGTTCTGAAATGGCTTTTTTTTTTTTTTTTTTTTTTTTACTTTTTGGATTATGTATGTATTATTATTGTATTGTTAGGTATTAGTGCACTGTTGGAACTAGAAACACAAGCATTTCACTGCACCAGCGATAACGTCGGCAAATCTGTGTATGCAACCAATAAACTGATTAGATTATAGGTACTCTAGGCTATATAAATATGCAGTAGTGCTGAATCTACTGTTGATGGTGCAGTGCTGTAAAGTGACCAAAACAAGAGGCTCTGTGGGGCCTTAGAGCACACAACAGATGGATGCACATAATGTTAATGAAATACTGCCGTAATATTGTGACACATGCCATCTGGTGTGACGAAAAAAGGTGACTGTTTGCTGTGTGAGTGTAAAATCTGTGTGGGTGAGAGCAAGTGTGTGTATGTATATATATATATATGTGCGCAAATGTGTGTTTGAGTTTGTGAAGTCAGCACGTCTAAATGCAGAGAGAGATAAGCCTCCACAAAGATGCTCTGCTGCTGCCAGTGAAGCCAACACCTAGTCCTTGGAATGAATCACGCATACATACATACATACATACATACATACATACATACATACATACATACATGCATGCATACATACATACATACATAAACCCAGCCCACTTTTACACTCCCTCTCTCACAAACACATGTACTGTTCACACACAGCTCCAAAATGTAGGACAATCCCTAATTTGATTCTGCCCCACTCCTTTGAGATGCAATTAAAGCATTAAAAAGCTTTGTGCTCTGGTGGGGCAATAGTCTTCTGACTAAATGGGATTAATCATTTCAGGAAATTGCAGCCCCCACCCCTCCCCTCCCCCAACCCAGACAAACTATTGAAGGAAAATAATCATATAATCCAAGTGAAATCTACTCTGCACCTTAATGTCCATTTTAAACAAGGATTACAAACCCAATCCTGTTTCTGCTCGGCAGATCAGACCACAGGCTATGCTTCATGCATGTAGACACACGCCGACAATAACACAGAGTATCATCAGAAAACATCCTCCCCGGAGGGGAACAGCAGTGTGGGGATTGCATTTACTGGAGCTTTGGCTCCCTGTTTACATCTCCACCAGGAAGACAGCAAAGAGAGCGAGACCGGAGAAGAGGAAGGGGGGGGGGGGTGTTCTAATCATTCACCAATGACAGGATATTAACATGCTCAACTTCTGCATCACCACCTTTAGGGTGGAACAGAACCAGCAGGGGAGCTCTCATAGACATATAATTAGAGAGGGATAAGGGAAATATTATACGCAACGCAAATCTGTTTACTAACTCCTATAGGGACAGTAAACATAGAACACAGATATGTGCATAACGTGGGGGAAAAGGGACATGACGACCCCCCCCCCCCCCCCAATATTAGAAACAGGTAAATTTGACACCACTCAGTTCCTAATTTTATACTGAACAAAAATATACTGATCAAAAATATAAACTCAACATGTAAAGTGTTGGTCCCATGTTTCATGAGCTGAAATAAAATATTCCAGAAATGTTACAAAGGCACCAAAGGATCTGTGGCATTGTGTTGTGTGACAAAACTGCACATTTTAGAGTGGCCTTTTATTGTCCCCAGCACAAGTTGCACCTGTGTAATGATCATGCTGTTTAAATCAGCTTATTGATATCCCACAGCTGTCAGGTGGATGGATGATGTTGGCAAAGGAGAAATGTTCACTAACAGGGATGTAAACACATTTTGCACAACATTTTTGAGAAATACGTTTTTTTGTGGTTAAAGAAAAATTCTGTGATCTTTTATTTCAGCTCATGAAACCAACACTTCACATGTTGCATTTTTGCTCAGTATATGATTGGATCCCCATCCACCAAATATTCTTTCGGTTGCGCCCGGTCCCCAGAGGCTGACATATTGCTTTGATCTGCAGTAACAGTTCAGCGGCACGCATTAGCTCTCTCTCTTTGTGGTCTTCGTTGACGAGAGGTAGCTACAAGGATCTAAATTAAGGTTGTCCTGTAAAAAATATGTCTGGGACGGTTCTGGCACGATAGATCCAAAAGTCATACAACCACTGTAGGCTTACATCAAAACAATGTTAAAAAGCAATGAGGCTGATGCCACAGATCAGAACGTTTAGTTTAAAATGCTGATAAACGTATTTCTTCACATTATAAGGGCAGCAATGTGCACACGGCAGTGGCTGCTGAATAATGAAAGAATGTTGATTAGAAAAGCAATATAACATGAAAGAAATGCTGGTTTCAATGGCATAAGGAAGTGTTCATAAAAAATAAATAAAAGAATCCCTCAACATTTCTATGGTCTGATTTTGGCAAGCCTACTTTGAAAGGAAGGACTAAGACGTGCCTCATAAAACAGTTTTAAAACAATTAAGTTCATGATTAAATAGTTTCAAAATGCTGACGGCCTCTGCTCAGATTGCAAGGTGGGTGATGGTATGGTCAGTGCACAATAGGCACTGGTTTTTCTCTCCGCTAGTGACCATTTGATCTGAACTAACTGTGCCTCGAGTAGGCCTGGGTCAACAGAATATGGCCTTTAGACGTGAATGTTACTGAACCTACATTACATTTGCCAAACATGACTGGCGTTTAGCCTATATTTATGTAATTAAAAAGTCTCATAATGTGCCTCATGTCAGCATTGGTGTGGACATATCACATAGGCTACACTGACATGTAGGAAAATTATTTATGTCCAGGTAACTGCCAAAATAAAAGGAACACCAACATAAAGTGTCTTAATAGGGCATTAGGCCACCAGAACAACTTCAATGCACCTTGGCATAGATTCTACAAGCGTCAGGAACTCTATTGGAAGCCTGCCACACCATTCTTCCACAAGAAATTCCATGATTTGGTGTTTCGTTGATAGTGGTCGAAAATAGTCTCAGGCGCTGCTCCAGAATCTCCCATAAGTGTTCAATTTGGTTGCGCGCTGGTGACTGACACATACACTTTAAACCCCTAGGCTCCTTTGAGACCCCTGTTTCAAAGTCACTGAGATCTTTACTTCTAGCCATGGTAACGGAAATAATGGGCACCTGGGCATTTTTATACATGACCCTAACCATGATGGGATGTTAATTGCTTAGATTTGAATATTATTCCTTTTTAGAGGCACATTTTTTCACGTGAATTTCTTGCTCAGTTGACAGACGCATTTATTTATTTCAGTAGTATTCTTATTAGCCTTTTAAAATCACTGAATGACCTAGGCCCATAAAAAAAAAGAAAAAAAAAGTAACCTTTATTTAACTAGGCAAGTCAGTTAAGAACAAATTCGTATTTACAATGACGGCCTACCCCGTAGTGACGCCTCTTGCACTGAGATGCAGTGCCTTAGACCACTGAGCCACTCGGGAGCCCATGTTGATTTATCAAAACAAAAATAAACGCATTTTTAATTTGGGACGGTTCATCTTCAGTTTGGGATGGTTGAAATTGCACTTCGGGACGATTCTGGGACTGTGATGAAAAACGTCTCTAGCCCTGGGCAGCTATATTCACGAGTGTTCCAATGCATAAAACGAGTAAAGGTTCATGAACATTTCATAAATGTATTCGTATGTTGTGTAACTAGCAAACAATTGGTGATGAGATACAGTTGAAGTCGGAAGTCATTAAAACACATTTTTCAACAACTCCACAGATTTCATGTTAACAAACTATAGTTTTGCCAAGTCGGTTAGTACATTTACCTTGTGCATGACATTGTTTACAGAAAGATTATTTCACTATATCACAATTCCAATGGGTCTTTAAAACAGCTTGGAAAATTCCAGAAAATTATGTCATGGCTTTAGAAGCTTCTGATCAAAAGAAATGGTAGACCTCTACAAGTCTGGTTCATCATTGGGAGCAATTTCCAAATGCCTGAAGGTACCACGTTCATCTGTACAAACAATAGTACGCAAGTATAAACACCATGGAATCACGCAGGCATCATACCGCTCAGGAAGGAGACACGTTCTGTCTCCTAGAGATTAACGTACTTTGGTGGTAAAAGTGCAAATCAATCCGTGAAGGACCTTGTGAAGATGCTGGAGGAAACAGGTACAAAAGTATCTATATACACAGTAAAACAAGTCCTATATCGACATAACCTGAAAGGTCGCTTAGCAAGGAAAAAGCCACTGCTCCAAAACCGCCATAAAAAAGCCAGACTACAGTTTGCAACTGCACATGGGGACAAAGATCGTACTTTTTGGAGAAATTTCCTCTGGTCTGATTAAACAAAAATAGAACTGTTTGGCAATAATCACCATCTTTATGTTTGGAGGAAAAATGGGGAGGCTTGCAAGCCGAAGAACACCATCCCAACTGTGAAGCACGGGGGTGGCAGCATCCTGTTGTGGGGGGTGCTTTGCTGCAGGAGGGCCTGGTGCACTACACAAAAGAGATGGCATCATGAGGAAATAAAATTATGTGGATATATTGAAGCAACATCTCAAGACATCAGTCAGGAAGATAAAGCTTGGTCGCAAAAGGGTCTTCCAAATAGACAATGACCCCAAGCATACTTCCAAAGTTGTGGCAAAATGGTTTTGGAGTGGCCAAAGTCAAAGTTTTGGAGTGGCCATCACAAAGCCCTGACAACAATCCTACAGAATATTTGAGGGCAGAACTGAAAAAGCGTGTGCAAGCAAGGAGGCCTACAAACCTGACTCAGTTACACCAGTTCTGTCAGGAGGAATGGGCCAAAATTCACCCAACTTATTGTGGGAAGCTTGTGGAAGGCTACCTGAAACGTTTGACCCAAGTTAAACAATTTAAAGGCAATGCTACCAAATACTAATTGAATGTATGTAAACTTCTGACCCACTGGGAATGTGACGAAATAAATAAAAGCTGAAATAAATCATTCTCTCTACTATTATTCTGACATTTCACATTCTTAAAATAAAGTGGTGATCCTAACTGACCTAAGACAGATCATTTTTATTAGCATTAAATGTCAAGAATTGTGAAAAACTGAGTTTAAATATATTTGGCTAAGGTGTATGTAAACTTCCGACTTAAACTGTAATATTGTGTAAAAAGAGTTTTGTACAGAGTGATGCAATGTTAAGTTGGTTATTTTAGCTAGGCTAATGTTAGCTGGCTAGCTAGCACAGTATCTGCAGTTTCAAATGAGCAGCACTCAGTGAGGCAGTGTTCACTTTAGTGAAAAAGTAGCTAGTGCCCTTAATGGAGGTGTCAATGTCAAAGAGGATAAAAGCGCAGGTCATAATATTTTTTGCGGGATTGCTGAGAACTAAGTAACTGAATGAATGGCTACATAGCTAGCTAACGTCACTGTACAATTCAGAATAGACTGGCACCATGTAGTCAGCTAGCTAGCTATACCTACTGCCACACAGTAAATAATTAAACTAATTAAATCTAATCTAATTCAGGTTAATAAGCTAACCCAATCATTGTTAAGGCCATCCATTTTTTTCATATTATAAATGGTATTTGGTCATGTGATTATGGCAGGGTTCAAAGATAGGCGAGAGTGAGAGGGAGCACCGCCCATGTTGAGGCAGGGAGAGGACAAACAGGTGAGAATTTGAGTTATATAAAGGCACTATCAGTTCAACTCATCTTCGCTGACGGTAGCCCAAGCGCTATAACAAATGTTACCTGCATTCTGATTTCATTTGGTTGTCATGGAGGTTGAAGACGTGGCTGAGCTTAACAATGACACACAGCAGACTGAACTATGCTGTCTGTCATATCCACCAAGAGAAGCTGGATAGCATAGATAGAAAAACATTTTATTTATGGCAGTGACAGGCATAAACAGGTAATTGGTGCATTTAGGTGAAACACCACTATATGCCCACCTATGTACAAGGTTGCAAACTATTATTGACTGTTATTGAATGTGTATGTTTTTTACTTTATGGTGAAGGACGAGTTGTTACTACGTATTTTTTAAATCTATTGCTTGAGCATGACGCCATACAGATTTAATTTTGAAGTCTATTGCTTGAAGCATTAGGTTTTGACTGTCACTGAATTATTTTATGAATTAACACTGTAACAAAACTGTGTAACAAGTAAGACTTTTCTGGACTCAGATTGCCTCGACTGGGTATAAAAAATGAGTTTATCCAACAAAGCTACAGCCTTGCACACAGACCTACATAACAGGGAATATACTACAATGGACTATAAGATCTTCCATCCACGAAGAGCTCTAAAACAATTCCATCTAAAAACGCCCCAGCTTAGAGGTTGTAAAGCCAGTGTACCCAGTAGTGGAGAGAGAGAGAGAGAGAGAGAGAGAGCTGGCTGGCTCAGGGCTAACCCCTGCATGTTAGGGGCTGAGGAATTGGATTGTCTTCTGCGCCAGACTGGGATTTAGAAACAGCAACAGGGAGTCTAATCCGGTTTGGGCCAGGAATTTGATTATTATCACCATGGACCAGGCCGAGGCTTACCCCCATTCCTGAGACGCAGTTATCCCCCACTCTAAACTCAGCTGATTTGACCTCGTTAAGATGTTTTAAAAGGGGATTATTCTACTTTTATCACTTCTGGTGAAGTGCATTCGCAAACATAGGTTGTCCCCACCCCACTGCAAGGCAGGCCAAGCATGGTATTCAAAACACACAATGCAGTGACATGGAGGGCATACCAGCACACACACACACACACTCCAGAGCAAGAGCACAGGGACTGTAACAAGCTGAAGGAGACTGCCACGCAAGGGGAAATGGGCAATTTGTCATGAGTTGGGAAAGCAGTGGCAACAGGGCTGCAGGTTTGGAAACCATGGTCAAGATTAAAAATGGCCTGGTGAAGGAGGCTGTGAGATTAGAGTATGTGTGGTTGTGCCTGTGAGATTGATGGCTGGTTCTAAATAGCAAGGTTATTACTTACAAGGGTCCAAAAGGGCAATATAATGATTACTCCCAGCTTCAGAAACAAATCAAATTGGACAATGAGGCCTGACATGCATCGTACACTAAAATGCTCCCTCTGCACACTGACTCCAAACTGCTAAACAACGAGGGTAGCTACCTGGCTAGTTAGACCCAGCCAGCCAACAGCCTAACCCTGGGCACCACCAGTCCAGCCTGGGAGGGCTTCCTGCCGTAGATCTCTGGGGTTTTCAATGAGCTCCAGGATGAGGTGTTTAGTTGTTCCAGTCTTTCTCCTGCCCTGCGTGTATGAAGGGAGAGAGTACAGCTAATTCTCTTGTCTGGTCTCTGCAGTGACTGTGTTCTGGCAGGTCTGGGGCCTGTGCCGGAGTTGGCCAATCAAAAGCCCCCCCCGCCCCGCCTAGCCGCTTTGTTCCAGTCCAGTGCTTGGACCGCAGAGTGAAGGAAAAGCAGCCAACAAGTGCTCAGCATATGTGGGAACTCCTTCAAGACTGTTGGAAAAGCATTCCAGGTAAAGCTGGTTGAGAGGATGCCAAGAGTGTGCAAAGCATACACACAGTTGAAGTCGGAAATTTACATACACCTTAGCCAAATACATTTAAACTCAGTTTTTCACAATTCCTGACTTTAATCCTAGTAAAAATTCCCTGTCTTAGGTCAGTTAGGATCACCACTTTATTTTAAGAATGTGAAATGTCAGAATAATAGCAGAGAGAATTATCTATTTCAGCTTTTATTTCTTTCATCACATTCCCAGTGGGTCAGAAGTTTACATACACTCAATTAGTATTTGGTAGCATTGCCTTTAAATTGTTTAACTTGGGTCAAACATTTCAGGTAGCCTTCCACAAGCTTCCCACAATAAGTTGGGTGAATTTTGGCCCATTCCTCCTGACAGAACTGGTGTAACTGAGTCAGGATTGTAGGCCTCCTTGCTCGCACACGCTTTGTTGTCCTTAAGCCATTTTGCCACAACTTTGGAAGTATGCTTGGGGCCATTGTCCATTTGGAAGACCCATTTGCGACCAAGCTTAAACTTCCTGACTGATGTCTTGAGATGTTGCTTCAATATATACACACATAATTTTCCTTCCTCATGATGCCATCTATTTTGTGAAGTGCACCAGTCCCTACTGCAGCAAAGCAACCCACACAACATGATGCTGCCACACCCCTGCTTCACAGTTGGGATGGTGTTTTTCGGCTTGCATGCCTCCCCCTTTTTCCTCCAAACATAGTGATGGTCATTATGGCCAAACAGTTCTATTTTTGTTTCAACAGACCAGAGGACATTTCTTCAAAATGTATGATCTTTGTCCCCACGTGCAGTTGCAAACCGTAGTTTTATTTCCCCATGATGTCGAGCAAAGAGGCACTGAGTTTAAAGGTAGGCCTTGAAATACATCTACAGGTACACCTCCAATTGACTCAAATGATGTCAGAAGCTTCTAAAGCCATGACATCATTTTCTGGAATTTTCCATGCGGTTTAAAGGCACAGTCAACTTAGTGTATATATATATATATATATATATATATATATATATATATATATACACACATACACACACACACACACACACTAAGTTGACAAATACACACACACAGTTTTTTGGAGAATGGTATTGCAATGGCAAAGTGAAATGTTAAACACCATTTAGCCTTAGCATTTAATCTAGTTGGCAATTACTGAAATTGCTTTTAGTGAAATAAATTATTTGAGGGCACAACCAGTCTTTTGTGTTAGTCCTCCAAAACTGGGAGTTATGAAGTCAGAGGATGGAGAGAGGTGTGTGGTGTGCCTGCCCTGCATAGAATGTGTTTGTTCATGATGGGGAATTGGAGACTGTCCCAATCCCCCCCAACCCCATAATCATTTGAAAACCAGCCAGTGTGGCCCTCCACAAAAATCAATATCATCTGTGACCCGTGGCCTGCACTCAGCCCCTCAATAGCTGTGCTGTGCTCCCCCCCCCCCCGGCATGCTAATGAGCAGCCCTGACATCTGCTGGCTGTGTGTGTCAAGCTCCACATTCAATTTGTTCACCAAAAAGCAGATAAGACCATTGAAGCCACTAAGGTTTTTTGTGTGTGTTTTAAGACGTGTCTGTACCCTTGTTATTGATGTTGTGTATGGGTGAGAAGGAGAAAGACATGGGAAATCTTTATTTATTTTAAATGGGTGTGTAATCATTACTGCATTGACGAGTGGATGTCAACTTTGGCTAGAGAAAGGTGAAGAGGGCACCCTTATATGTGTGTGTGGGTGTGTGTGGACGTGTTTAACTATACTTGTGGGGACCAGAAGGTTAAGGTTAGAATTAGTGTTAGGAGCTAGGGTTAAGGTTTGGTTTTTGGGTTAAGGTGAAATAGGATTTTGAATGGGACTGAATTGTATGTCCCCACAAGGTTAGCTGCGCAAGACTGTGTGTGTGTGTGTGTTTGTGAGAGAAAGCGATTGAGCAGGGGTGGGAGGGAGTTTGTTTAATGGCTGAGACAGGGGACCATGGGGATTAAGCTCCCCCCAGTTGGAGGGTTTAGAGAAAAGGCTGGGGGCTGTACTCTTAATTCAAGTGGGCTTAATAATGCCTGTGCACCCTCTGCCCTGACCCTCCCACCACGGCATCAGATCTGGGAGGAAACGCATGATAAAAGGGAAAGAAGCAGGGTGTGTGTGATCATGCACCTGTGAATCACAGCCAAACTTGTTGTATAGCCTATAGGCTTGAGATTTTACTCCCACATTTAGCAGCAGTGATGACAAGCCGTTCTGTGGGTTCTACTTACAGCAGAAATAGCTGTATAGATGCATAGGATAAAAATGGTCCCCATACAATATGGAAAATGCAACCATCTGGGTCAGACTGCATCCACAGCCAAATGTAGATTTCTCCATCTACACCAATGGATTCTAATGACCCATTAACTAAGGAGCTCTATAGGGGGGAGAAAAAAAACGCATAACATTATTCAAACAGCTTTAATATTCCCTAAGTCATCCATCAGCAATCCATCATCTGCCATTTGTTTATCTGTGTTAGTCACTCACAACCAAATGTATGCAAATACACCTGGGTTTAAACACCTGGCGCTGGTGAAAGATGAGTGATCATGCTGTAACTGCTACAGTCCCGCATGGATCGTAAGCACATTTGCATTCTTAAGCTCTATTCGCACGGGATTCGTTTTACTGGGGGAGATAGGGTTATGTAATTGTGTGCACGAGCACAAAATCACCACATCCGCAATTCAAGTCCCACCCGAATCTGTCAAATTCCAGCCAAAAACCTACTGTTTTGAGACTAACTCCAAGGTCCTCTGATAATACTAGTCCTGTACAAATCGACATCCCTGTGTTTGAGACATGTCCGAGTCTGACAGGTGTTGTGTGCAGTTTGAGCAAGTAAAACTGATTCGATAAATGAATGCTTAAAACAAAGTGCTGTGCATAGCCTATATATGAAGGGCCTACAAGTATAAACTTTCAAAGTGAATGCTTTCGTTTATATGTTGACAATTGATTGAACATTGCCAAATGCATCAGTAAAAAAAAATGTGCCCATTTAATGCAACCCTTGCTGTTTATAGATTACAACTGAGCTAAACTTTTGGAAATGACAAGTTAAAGTTCTCATCCATTACACACGCATCTAAAGTGAAAGTGAGCCGTTTAGCGCACATCTGAAGGCTGGGGGGCATTCAGGATGTCTTTCACTGTGGATCGCTAAAATATCCAAATGATTATGACCACACTTCCTTAATTTAAATATTATGGTGACACTACACCAAAGATGGTTTAGTGCGAATTAGAAACTTAGTGTAACCTGCTATTGCCTGGACATGTTGAAATATCTTCACTCCTAGAGTGAAGAGGTAATACTTACATAACCAACATTCTGTAGTAATACTAGTCCTGTGTGAATAGGGCTTTAAACCCATTAAAATCATAACACCTTAATTGCATAGGAATTAAGGTAAAATAGCATGAGCTTAAATTGTCTCACTGTGATAACTTGGAATATACTTAATTTATTACAGAAATATATGAAGGAGAAATATTCAGCGCACAAGCATTTCTAATCGGACATATCTACAGTGCCTTCAGAAAGTATTCATACCCCTTAACTTATTCCGCATTGTTGTGTTACAGCCTGAAATCAAAATGGATTAAAAAAATCTACACACAATACCCCATTATGACAAAATGAAAACATGTTTGTAGACATCTTTTAAAATGTATTGAAAATTGAACAGAAATTTCTGTTACTTAAGTATTCACACCTCAACATTTGCCCATTATTCTTTTCAAAATTCTTCAAGCTCTGTCAAAAATTGGTTGTTGATCATTGCTATACAACCATTTTCAGGTCTTGCCATAGATTTAAGTCAGAACTGTCACTGTCTTCATGGTAAGCAACGCCAGTGTAGATTTGCCCTTGTGTTTTTATGTTACTGACCTGCTAACAGGTGAATTCATCTCCCAGTGTCTGGTGGTGTAAAGCAGACTGAACCAGGTTTTCCTCTAGGATTTTGCCTGTGCTTAGCTCCATTCAGTTATTTTTTTTTGAAAAACTCCAGTCCTTAACGATAACATGTATACCCATAACATGATACAGATACCATTATGCTTGAAAATATGGAGAATGGTATTGAGTAATGTGTTGTATTGGCTTTGCCTCAAATGTAACACTTTGTATTCAGAACAAAAAGTTATTTTCTTTGCCAGTATTACTTTAGTGGCTTGTTGCAAACAGGATGACTGTTTTCTAATATTTTGATTCTAGCACAATAATTACTAATAATTCCTCAGAGAAAGTTGTTAACAAGTAAAAAACATTTAACAAAATGGATAAAAAAATTGTTGGATGCCCAGTTAAATACTCAAGAACCCTTCCCTTGCAAGGATAAGACTAAGCCTTTTTCTAAAATGTTTTATGAAATAGAGAACCCAAAGGGAGGGATCTTAGACCAATTCTCCACATAGAATCTCTCCAGATCCTTGATGTCCTTCATCTGCGCTTATGGACTGCCCTCTTCAATTCAAACTACAGGTTTACAATGGGGTTTAAGTTCCAAGACTGAGATGGCCATTGCAAAATGTAGAATTTGTGGTCAATTAACCATTTCTTTGTGGATTTTGATGTGTGCTTTGTGTCATAGTCTTGCTGGAAAATTCACTTTGAGCTAAATTTCAACCTGCTGGAAGAGACAACCAGGTTTTTGGCTAAAATGTCCTGTCACTTGGTAAAAGTGCATGATGCCGTTGATCTTAAAAGTCCAAAACTATCTTTTGGTATTTGTTTCATTAGTCCATACAGTCTCAATATTTTACACATCAGCAATCAAGTTTAAGATATAACTTTCAAAATACAGAAAGTGTCTCAGTCGGTTGAAGGGTTCTGTAGAATGGGATAGGTAACCTGTTAGGTCTCTCACAAAATTAGAAGCTCTTTTCTTCTGCACTGCACACTGATGAAGAAGTGGTTGGAACCTTGGCAGTCTTCTCAGACACACTGCCAGCCTCAGAACAGAGACGCATCCCGCGGCTGCACGCACAAGGGCACACCATTCATGTCACAAGACATCCAGGCTCTAGCCTGAGCAAACAACTCCTCCCCCTTCTGTGTTGGCACTGGCAATGACAAATTGCCTACATTGTATTCCCAAGCTTTCATTTTAGGTTATATTTGAGCTGGGAACAACAAGGTCTACACATCATCAACACTGTTCAGATGCGATTGCTTGTTTAGCACATGACAGTGATGTGAACATTTCAAATAGACTTTTACTCTAGTGTTAATTTTTTACCCAAATATGTACACAAATGTGTCAGTTATGTGACCATGGGTTGAGAGTCATTTTTCTTCTTCCATAGACCAGTTTCTATTACCATGGGAACTTGGGGAAAAGACG
This sequence comes from Thymallus thymallus, assembly GCA_023634145.1. Classification (NCBI taxonomy): domain Eukaryota; kingdom Metazoa; phylum Chordata; class Actinopteri; order Salmoniformes; family Salmonidae; genus Thymallus; species Thymallus thymallus. The sequence goes on along the minus strand of CM042392.1, from coordinate 24,718,592 downwards.
GTCTGGATTTTGTTCTATTCCAGTCATAAAATGGCACCCACCAGGGTTAGTTTTCATGCTGGGAAATATGCGTTCCATTACACACAATATCTAGGTTAATACAAATGGCGACAGATTCATGAGAATATTCAAAAATCTGCATAAATAATATTCACATTTTCCCATAAACTGATTTATTGAGGATTAAATGCTGTGTGATGTAGTGCATATAAAAAGCACTTTTGCAAAAGACAACATTTCACTGAAAGTCGTGTGAAGTCATATTAGCCACTATCATGCATTTATAACTGTGTTAGTTTCCTTAACTTTTGCACCATTTCATATTGTTTGTTAACCTTTCCTCGGTCACGTTTGTGTGGTTGTTCCTGAGGATCGCTAGCAATAGTGGATCATATTATGCTAACGTATAACAAGATGTGCAATAATTTGAGATTTGTAGCCGATTTGAATCATTATGGAATGCAGACCATATGTATCAGTTTAAACATGGAGCATGATTATTAAATTATTATTATTAAACCATTACTATACTTGCATAACAACTGGATGGAAACATTGTTATTAAGGCACAACACAGACCTACATGGGTTTCAAGATCATGAATCGCATGCCAATACCAGCTCTACCCCTCAGTGTTATTCTGGGTACTCAGGTACAGTAGATACTTCACCTAAGTATTTTATTGTCAAGAGAATCATGTAGAAAGCCGTACTTATCATTGTCAAAGAAACTATAAATTCCATTGAAATCAAATGATAGACATTGGCAGTTCTGATTTCGAAAGTTTAATGATCTTGAATGTTTTAACATTGAACATGAACCAAGTCTCCCCCAGTTCCTGTATCATGTCTGCAAAGTCCCTCAACTTCTTCAATGTCATCATTTGGGGCTTCCTGTAAAAGTACTCGCCACGCTGTATGCAATACGTTGTCGGGCTTGTATACTTGTGGCTATAGTAAAATAGCTATCTGTTCTACATTACCCATCTGGCATGCAATCCAAATTCATTAGCAATGCAAATAAAGCTGGTTCTGTTTCACCGTTTGATGCAAACACCTGGAAATAAGCAAGATTATTTCCCACTTTAATTAATAACCTGTGAAATCACAGTCAACAAAAGGCATACACATGTATGAGCACAACAAGTAGCTAGGCAAAATAAGGACCACTGGTGGTTAGGCATGAGTAGGCCCTGACATATCTGGTTTTGTAATCAAATTGCCCGAGGGGGTCCTGCTTAATTCGGAGCTGAAACAAAATGTGACGATAATTTTTTTGGGTGGAAGTGACATGCTGAAACCATAAAAACCTTTGATGCAATACAAAGTAACAAACAAGTTTAGTACAGAAAATAAAAATACAACTTGCTAGTGATTCTCCGAATATTAAATCCACTTACTGAATGTCTGGATTGTGGAAACATCATGTCAATTCCTTGTTTATTGTTTTCCTTCCCAAATACGATGAATGATGGAGTCAAAATGCAGCCACTAAAATATTGGCTTGTTGTTCCTCTCTTTGTCCGTATTTGCAAGCTCGAAGCTAGCCAATAATCGCACGAGTTGACCAGATCACTAGCGAACGTTAGTTCTTGTCCCAAAATTGGCGACGCAGCTGGCGTTAGTTAGCTAACTAATAAAGATCTGTTTGTCCATGTGTATATCATTCGATAGAGGTTGCCTAGTAACTACCACCTGGAATCTCTTTTTCTTTGGTGATGAAATACAAACCTCTACCATTTGAATTGTCCTTTCTTAATTCTTCAAAAGGCTGTCGCTCAAAATGATTAATCGCTGTTGATAGTTTTCAGTTTATAGGTAACTAGCGCGCTAGCTAGCTAAATATAATAAGCATATAACTACAACTACTATGGATAACGCTGGGTCTTATCGTGGTTTCTTTTGTTCCGTCTTCTTTCGCCGTGTTTTCGCCAACGCAACAAAGAACGCTAAAGCTATTATGTCTGCTAACACACAAAGCTTCAGAGGGGGAAAAAAACTGCTTGATTCGCAAAAATAACAAAATGGACCTCCGTATTGCTTAAATTGAATTCCTCCCGTTCCTTCACAACAACCAAAAATGAACAACTATTTCTAGTAAGCAAACAGTTGGCGCAATAAAGCAATTTAAGCTTAAATCATTACATTAAAACATCTTATAGGAAACTTTACAATTATACACTCGTCTGTCAAATCTGTCCCTAAACGAAATCCGAATTTATGGCAGTGGCGGAGGATGAAGGGTCGACATCCACTCCTGGGGCAAATTGCGACGTTACAAAACGCCCCACAAAGATACCCACCGCACAGAACAAATCATATCCTATGCCAATTGGAATAGAATGCAGTGGGTGTTCAAGAACATGTATTTCTATCTGAAACGTTCTACGTTGCACTTCTAAACATGCCACAAACGTCATCCCAGAAATTGAATGGCTAAAGAACTAGCGCCCCTCGTGGAAGGGGACGTCTAGTGAACGCCAACGTTCCACCTTAAATTAGTACAGTAGCTGCATTTAATTTCGGTTTTCTTTTGTTTCCCACTGTGCCGTAGCATCAACAAATCTAAACCACATAAGAAAATATATCAAGCTTGTTTTCTAGATGCTTATTTATTTAAAGCATAAAGCATCATACTAAAGGTGCAGCATAGGCTATATTTCAAAAGCTAATGGTTCAGAAGTGTTCATAATATAGACAAATAACACCAGCACAGAGTATAGGAACACATTTTATTCCAATTTAAAACACATAGTTTTTCTTTAAAGGAGAAGGCTATGAAAATCATTTTCATGTTTGAATGAGGTTCAGGCAACAGTGGTTGAAATGAAACATACAAAAGAGAAATATGGCTAAAATACTGTAAATCAATACCCATTAGGTCCCTTTTCTGGAGGGCTTCGCATTAATACAGCCCCCCCCCCAACCAACACATGCAATTAAAATGTCATTTCTTTCAAAACAGCAGTTCATCATTAAATACAGAATAAAATTAGCCTTTTTCGTTCATTTTCATTTATTTATTTATCTTAATCACATACTTAGTGTTTATTTGTTTTAAAAAGTGGACCATGAAATACATAGGTCCTTTTAATGATTTTTCACAACATTGGCACTTGTTAAGAGTCTGGCTCTACAAAGAAAGGGGATTGGCACACTCATTATTATACATAATTTACATTTGATATACTTAAAAAAGAAAAAATACATTACTTTCAATTTATACACCACTACACAAAGTTTATTTAACCTCTTGTTTAAAAATCGATCATATTAAGTGGTCCTAAATACAAGAGTTCAGGTAATGCATCAGCCTTACAAAAGAAACAAAAAGATGCAAAGATAGCTTTTAGCATTTCTATGCATCCATCACATCAGTATGGATCTCAAGCAAAAGCATGAACCATCAAGTGTACACACATCTCATAGTACCAACAAAACGTGCTTGAATGAAAATGTAAGTTGCATGAATGCAGGAAGTCCCATTGCTGAAGCGCAGGTTCAGTGCATTGACCCGGGAGAAAGAAAGGATTATAAATCAATTAAGAGGAGAAAACAGCTGATATTCAAAAACAAAAACACCATATTAATTAATTCACCGATTAATCCAACTGCTACACTATATTGCCCCTTCAGTACCTTCACTTGGCAAAGCATTACAATAAATAAAGCTAAAGTTTAACAGGCTTATTTCAAAATTAACTGTATGGAAGAGTGGCAGCACATTTTTGTATATACTGTAATGCTATTCAGTCTATGGCATGGACTTGCCTCTAGTAGTGTATCCCTTTCACAATCCCCCACTGTGCTGGTTTTAGTGACGACAGTACTTATCTTACTAGTTAATGGGATGTTCAATTAGTGTGCTATACATGGTGCACATAACACATAGCTACATACACACTGTCCATAGTCCACGTGGAAAAACCAATGTACTTGGTGTAAACCGACACCGACTATATGCCCAGAAAACCCATAGTAGCATTCTCATATCTGCCAACAGCAGGGAGGGAGGCCTGCGCCAGACATTTGTACAGTGTTTTTTGGAGCTAAGCAACCACACTGGACCACAAGCTGATGCAAATACCTACAGTAAAGAGAACATAAGGTGTACAATGTAACACAAAATTAATGCACAACCACTGGGGGGGGGGGGGGGGGGTTCCAAGCATGAAGAGAGCCCAGCATGAGTGTCATGTGTAGAACTAAACCCTACTCTACCTAAGCAAGTAAACCACAGGTCAAAAGGGGATGGAGTGTGCTTCTTGAGGTAACAGAGCAGCAGAGAAGCAGTAACCACTAAAACAATTCAAAAAACAAGCTGCCTTGTTGGTAGAGATCTGAAGTACCACTGGCAACATCATCTCAGTCCAGCCTTCCCTGGCAAGAGACCTTCGTACTCCTGAGTGAGAACTGACAACTTGCCCACAAGCTCAACCAAAACCATCCGTTCTGGTATATGCAACAACAAAAAGTCTGTTCAAATTTAGTTGAAAGCCTCATCTGCAGTTACACAGGAAGCATTCCTGTGTACAGTTCACAAATAATGTGGTATATAAAGTATTGGGTGTGGGACCATTAACTAAACAAAAGAAAGGCAACACCAAACATGGAATCCTTGACAACTCGAAAGCTGCCTTAACGACAAGGCCACATCCACCGTGGCTTGGCCAAATGACAAGGCATTACAAAATGTCCAACATGTTTGAACATTTTTAAAACACTGTGGCACTTAGTTTTATTAAGTCCCAAAAAATGTAATACTTTCCACCTTCAGTGAAAGCAACATTTATAGAGATTTCCATGAATTGCACAAACCATTCAACAACTCCGGTGTTTATGAGACAATGTAGTGGAAAGGTAAAAGTTGGACCTTTCCGCCAGGCTAGTTTACAGTGGACATCAGTAAAGGGGACTGAAGAGTATACCCAAATTATGAGCAAAACATTCTTAGGTTGCAATTCAATGTACTTGTAAACACACAGCAAGATCTTAAACAGAGAGCAGGGTAAGCGTTTGTCATGTACAGTAGAATGTGAAAAATACTTGGGCACCCTGCATTCAATTTGGCCATTATTTTTTTAACCAAAAATACAAGATATGGAAAAACAAGTCCGTCATCATGATAACTCTCTAAAGTGTTTGTCAAGGTTCACCTAACTGCTATAACCCTATGCTCTGTGGAGTGCAAATAGCACTGTGGCAATCAAATGTCTTCCAGTCATGGTCTTTCTTAGTATATAAAATGTCAAGCATAGAAACATGACTGCAGTTGCACAGTAGGGCACATAAAACACAAACCATCCACAACAATGGACTAAAGCCAAGCTGAAGACATGAATGGCAGGTGGGAACGGAAGAGCACACTAAAGATCGGCTGAGGCAGGCAGCTATGCAATCCCCATATGGTTTTACTAAGCTCTGCTCGGGCCCAAACGGGCTGGTCAAAGTTTACAGGCAAATAGCCAGCAGAATTCATCCTCCAATGATAACCAACTGGCATCCCTGGACAGTTTACACTCAACCTGTGGCAATTTCCTTCAACCTGGCGTCAACACACCCCAACACTGGCTCCCTGATTCATAACACCCACTTTAATTGCACCCGTTGCTCTGTATCACCCATATAGTCCTTTAATTCTATGTCAACTTTGCTAGTAGTAGCCCTTGTAATGAAAACTCACCTGAATTACGTTGCGAAGACAATAGCAATCTATCGACATATTGTTAGCTATGGGATCTTAAGAACTATCAAGCAAGAGACAAGATATGGGGTTAAAAACCAATACCAAACTAAAATCTTAAATTACAAAAATGCAAGCATAGACCAGTTAATAATTCAACCACTGATAAGTCTTTTTTTTTTTCTATTTGCATAATGCGCCAACCCTCCAACCCTAAATGGAAATGTATCTTCCCATTCTCAAGCGTTTCAAAATTGAAACAGAACATAATTGCAACAACCAAGTATGAAGTCTCTAAAGAAAGGTAGATTTTTTTTTTACAGCAGTATAGACCGTCTCTCCCAGTCTCCCATCTGATGGAGACACTTCTGGATGGAAGCAGGGAGGAAGAGTCAGACTAACATCTAGAACAACAAAAAAAGAAAAAAAAGACTATTCACTTATCACTACCATTTCTCAAAATATTGGCCATATAGGGAAAAAATATCCAATACCTTTAACAAAGAGAAGTTGCACTGACTGTGTGTAGAGGACCAACTTGTGACTTAGTGGCAGCACTAAATATTTCTTTATTACAACAAACTATTGCTCCTTACTACTCCTTTATGTCATCAGTACAAGTACAGCAAGTTGTTTACCGTCATCAGAAAATAACCAAAATGTAAAAAAAAGTAACAGAATCACAGTATCAAACAATTGTAATGAATTATGTAATTGTCCAAAGGAAACTGTATAGATTGGCAAATATAAATTAGTTTTGCCTAAATTAGAGAACTATGAGAGAAGACACACATGTAAATATACACATTTAGTTTCAGTCATCTCCATCATCCCATTCCTCAACGAGTTGGTTTTGTTCATCGTATCTGAAAAGTTTGGGGATGCATCTGATACTGGCAACTTGATTGTATCTACAGCAAACAAAACAATACATTTAGCAAATGGTACAGCATTTTAAGGAGTACAAATCATGACAAATTAAATATAAATAGTGCTGCAGTTTATTCATATTGTCGTTTTAGTTTCATATTTAGAATGTTACAAGATGATGCCAATTCAACAAGTGGTTCTGTGAAAAATGAAAATTATATTTTGTCTAAGGGACAGGTGGGCAGTGGATTAAGGAGGACAGTCTCCAATCATGTAGGTTACATCCTCTTTTGGATAATTGTGACTTTCTTCTCTAGGAAATGAGAAATGAGAAATGGGAAAGCAGTAGCAGTAGTAGCATTTTAGATGAGTCAATAAACTCATCTAAAATAATTCTTAATATACACAGATCAATTGACTTCATCTCTCCCAGCCTTGCTCTGTCTGTGTGTGAGAATCCACTTGATTGTAACACACACACTTTTTACATTCAACAGTGCAAGGTGACTTCTAGCCTAGGGTGAGGTTTGGAAAAAACACACTTCAAAAGACCATGTAGAGTAGAGCTTCCCCCAACACCTCAGCACCCCCCACACCTGCTCAAATGATATTCTATGCAGTTACCTACAACCCCCTGCAGACTGGTGGGTACCCAGCCCCCACCCCTATCCTGCAGGCAGACCCTGCTGAGGATGAACGGGGGACACTGGCTTTTTCCTGCTTCCCTACACCTCAGCTCATGTCTCCTTCCTTTAAATCACACCAGCACCCAAGCCACCAAATCAAACAGACCTCTATCTACCCTCCCCAAGCCCCCCCCCCCCCCCCACTCCCTCCCTCCCCCTGCTTCTTTAACAGGGGTGACCCAGAGACGCAAACCACACCAGGTGACAAATGAGAGCTGTCAACCACCAAGGCGAGCAGATGTGTGTGTGTGTGTGTGTGTGTGTGCGCGCGCATGTGTGACATAAGGTGGGATGCAGGCTGCAGTGGGCAGGGAAGAGAGGAGTGGGGGGGAAATGACTGGAACTGAAAAACACATCAAATTAAACCATAGACAAGGAGCAGGAGGATGTTGGGGCCAGGGGTAGATGGAGCCTGGGATCTACTACACATGTGATTGACTGTGTATGTGTGTGTGCATGCATGTGTGTTAGTGCAGGTGTGTGAGTGCAGGCCTCTGTAGATGTTAGTGTGTGTGTGTACTGTTTAATTTGTTGGTGTGTGTGTGTGTGTGTGTGTGTGTATAGATGTGTACTCTGTGTTGTGCGTGGGCAGCCGGTTTCTCTCTCCATTTCTCTCGCTCTCTCACACCAGGTTGTACTCTTTGAGGTTGAGCTGCAGGATGGTGTCTTTGACGGCGGCAAACACAAAGCGGATGTTCTCAGTGTCCGTAGCGCAGGTGAAGTGGGAATAGATGATCTTGTCGCTGTCAGGGTTCAGGTCCACAAACATTTTTAGGATGAACTCCCGGCCCGCCTGAGCGTCTCTCTGGGGACCTGGGGGTACGTACACACACACAATCCCAAAGCTGCAAACAATAGTACACATCACTGTGTACCTGTGCTACCAGCGAACACGCATGACATTTAAATTGAAATCCTGAATATTTAGCTAATGTACAGTCGTGGTCAAAAGTTGAGAAGTATTGGTCTCCACAAAGTTTGCTGCTTCAGTGTTCTTAGATCGTTATGTCAGTAGTTACTATGGTACACTGAAGTATAATTACAAGTATTCCATAAGTGTCAAAGGCTTTCATTGACAATGACATTCAGTTTATGCAAAGAGTCAATATTTGCAGTGTTGACCCTTCTTTTTCAAGACCTTCAAGACCTGCAATCTTTATTCATGGCTGTGTTCTTAGGCAAAATTGTGAGTGAGCCCACTCCCTTGGCTGAGAAGCAACCCCACACGAATGGTCTCAGGATGCTTTACTGTTGGCATGACACAGGACTGATGGTAGCGATCACCTTGTCTTCTCCGGACAAGGTGTTTTCTGGATGGCCCAAACAATCGGAAAGGGGATTCATCAGAGAAAATGACTCTACCCCAGTCCTCAGCAGTCCAATCCCTGTACCTTTTGAGGAATATCAGTCTGTCCCTGATGTTATTCCTGGAGAGAAGTGGCTTCTTTGCTGCCCTTCTTGACACCAAGCAAGCCTCCAAAAGTCTTTGCCTCACTGTGTGTGCAGATGCACTCACACCTGCCTGCTGCCATTCCTGAGCAAGCTCTGCATTAGTAGTGCCCCGATCCCGCAGCTGAATCAACTTTAGGAGACGGTCCTGGCGCTTGCTGGACTTTCTTGGGAGCCCTGACGCCTTCTTCACAACAATTGAACCTCTCTCCTTCTTGATGATCTGATAAATGGTTGATTTAGGTGCAATCTTACCAGCAGCAATATCCTTCCCTGTGAAGCCCTTTTTGTGCAAAGCAATTATGACAGCACTGTTTCCTTGCAGGTAACCATAGTTGACAGAGGAAGAACAATGATTTCAAGCACCGCCCTCCTTTTAAAGCTTCCAGTCTGTTATTCTGACTCAATCAGCATGACAGAGTGATCTCCAGCCTTGTCCTCGTCAACACTCTCACCTGTGTTAACGAGACAATCACTGACATAATGGCAGCTGGTCCTTTTGTGGCAGGGCTGAAATGCAGTGGAAATGTTTTGGGGGGGGATTAAGTTCATTTTCATGGCAAAGAGGGACATTGCAATTAATTGCAATCAATCTGATCACTCTTCATGACATTCTGGAGTATATGCAAATTGCCATCATCAGCAGAAAACTTTGTGGAGACCAATACTTGTGTCATTCTCAAGACTTTTGACCACGACTGTACAGTAGAGCATGTGCATTTCAGTTCATTGTCTAGCCACATGGTGTCACTAAATACTAACAAAAATACACTCAGGTCTGTTCATGCCTCCTATAGAGTTTGAAATCTTTTTAAATGAATAAATGTTACAATGATAAAAAATTGCATTATATTTTATAATTTGCCTCAGTAGCTGCCATGGTACTGGACATGGCCACATTGGCCAGTGCAGAGAGCTGGCAGGGTAGGATGAAGGTAAAGAGTAGCTTACCATCAAACTCAGGGAAGTAGTCGACCAGGTGGGAGTATGTGATCTTCTCCTCCAATAGGTCCTTCTTGTTGAGGAACAGGATGACGGAGGAGTTCTGGAACCAGGGATATGTGATGATGGTCCGGAACAGAGCCTTGCTCTCTTCCATCCGATTCTGATAGAGAGAGAGATAGAGATAGAGAGCGAAACAGCAAAAACATACACGATCAAATACAAATCTTAGAATCAACTATTAAAGACTACCAGAACCCACTGGATTCTCCAATTACCTTGAATGAACAAGAGGACAACATAAAAACCCTCCAACCCAAAAAGGCCTGTGGTGTTGATGGTATCCTCAATGAAATGATTTTTAAAAAGCCTTAGACTCAATTTGGCATGATGGTCTGCTATACAAATAGATGGTAAGTGGTGTTCGGGGAAAAACATATGACATGATAAAATCCATTTACAAGTGTGTGGTTAAAATTGGCAATAAACACACACATTTCTTTCCACAGGGCCCTGGGGTGAGACAGGGATGCAGCTTAAGCCCCACCCTCTTCAACATATATATCAACGAATTGGCGAGGGCACTAGAACAGTCTGCAGCACCCAGCCTCACCCTACTAGAATCTGAAGTCAAATGTCTACGGTTTGCTGATGATCTGGTGCTTCTGTCCCCAACCAAGGAGGGCCTACAGCAGCACTTATATCTTATGCACAGATCCTGCCAGACCTGGGCCCTGACAGTAAATCTCAGTAAGACCAAAATAATGGTGTTCCAAAAAAGGTCCAGTTGCCTGGACCACAAATACAAATTCCATCTAGGCACTGTTGTCCTAGAGCACACAAAAACGATACATACCTTGGCCTAAACATCAGAGCCACAGGTAACTTCCACAAAGTTGTGAACGATCTGAGAAACAAGGCAAGAAGAGCCTTCTATGCAATCAATAGGAACATAAAATTCGACATACCAATTAGGATCTGGTGAACCAATAATTCACAAAATTGGACAAACACCAAATTGAGACTCTGTATGCAGAATTCTGCAAAAATATCCTCTGTGTACAATATAAAACACCAAATAATGCCTTGTTCAGGGGCAGAATGACAGATTTTTACCTTGTCAGCTCGGGGATTCGATCCAGAAACCTTTCAATTACGGGCACAACGCTCTAACCACTCGGCAACCTGCCACCCTATAGCAGTTGTAACAAAATTGTGCATCTTTCACCACATTAATGTGGATCTAGCCCCACCCAAAAACAAAATCTGGTTAGAAAACATATGGCCAATTGCCACTGCATACCACTCAATTCAGTGTCATTTTAAATGCCTGACTGCACTTGATAAAAACATAATGATATTGTCTAGTGAAACAATCATACAGAATTCAAAATATAATTGTATCCTAGTGACCAATTTACAAAGACTCCCATGACAGTTATAGGAAATAAAGGTGGGCTAGTGACTCCCATCCCCCAAATAAATTCAAAATTTTGGGGGGAGGATTCAATAAATATGTTGTTAAAATATATAACGGGGGGAGTAATGTGCATCTTAGGGTTAACTTTGCTCTTATGAGTTCGCTGTGGTCTGGTTTAAGTCTATGTGAGAGCAGATCTTTGGCATCATTACATAATCCCAGTTTCCATGCAGAGGCACCCATTATGTCTGTGTTTAAGGAGGACCTGCTCTGCTGCTCCTGTGACATGATGTTTACAGTCAGATCAGGTAGATCCAGTAGCCAGAGCAGAGCAGGAGGATGTCTTTACCCTCCCAGTTCCAAACTAGTTCCCCCTGATGACTGAACAGCCTGATCATATTATCCTAATTTCATCTGGAGCTGCAGTCAAAGGGACACCAGCAAAATGAAAAACAAAACGCAGACTCGTACACAAGCAGGATATAAGGTCATAATCAATATCAAGAAGCCACTATCTACTGAATGATGATTGTAAAGGGACTAATGATAGTATGCCTGGTGTGTGTGTTCAATCTCACCTCGTTGTCAGACTCCACCAGCACCTGGTCGTACTCGCTGAGGGCCACCAGGAACATGATGGACGTGACGTTCTCAAAGCAGTGGATCCACTTCCTCCTCTCTGACCTCTGACCGCCTACATCCACCATCCTGATAGGACAAGACCAGGATGGCGAGATGCAAGGGAGGAGAAGTTTTCAAAATTAGGCTCAATTCACACTGATGGGTTTTATTGAAATTGGGTTTTATTGTGGTAACTATGGTATCCAACTAAATCATTTTGGTAAAAATAACAAGGTTGGTCCCGTTATCACCTTAAAGGATCCATAATGCCCAACATCTAGTAATGAGGATGGCTAACTGTCATACAAAGCAAAAATAATGGGAATTAAAAGGATTCTTACATTGGGAAATGACAGCATTTTAGGTACAATAGAGAACAGCACTGATAATATAATAAGATGTATACCCTTCTAGTCTGCTTGAAAAAAACATCAGTGCAAAGAAGCATTCAAACACACTTGATTGTGTTTACTATCATATAAAACTATTTGGAAAACATGATCATGTGGACATTATGTTCCTTTGTGGTCAGGAATGTCAGACAGTTATATGTTAACGTATGAGAATTAAACATTGCATACTGTACACGTGACATGCATTATCCTGTCAATAACTCAAATTAATAACAATTAAAGACAGATAACTTCTTATGAACTAATGCAAAATACAGTACATCAAAGAAGGTGCACGGACAGGTTAAATGACCCAAGTTGAACCAGAAAGGACAGAAGAGAACAGGTGTGCACTGTGCAGAGCCACGGCCTTCTCCCAGCCCATTCCCAGCCAAGCGGATGCAGGTGTGCTAGAGAGGCCAGAGCGCCAAGGCATTAGCCCGCTTGGAAGCAGCACCTAAGTCAGACAGTGACTTCAGATTCAGAGCATAAACCCAGCAGCAGGAGAGAGGAAAGGGGGATTAGAGGAGGAGAAAGGGAGGATATGGAAGGGGAAGGAAAGAATACAGGGAGAGGGGGGGAGTGGGAGAGCAGAGGGCACCGCCATCACGGATCAAGCAGGGGTACCAAGTGGAGGCAAGGATTTGGGAATACCGCTACAGTTGTTTTCCAAACATTATTTTCATGGATTTCATTGAATTTTGCATCCATAGATGCATGATGGCTAATCTGATCCATCAACTCAGAAATCCTCCTATTTTCCAGCAAGGTTTTTTTTGATGGGAGATATCTATTAGCCTATATCCATGTTATCAGAGGAGGATCAGGTTTTTTTTCCTAGCCTAGTGAGCAGCAGCTACCTCTGTCTGTCCCTGGCTGGCGCTGCCGCAAAGTGGGAAGGAGGGGCGTTGATAAATGGGGTCCTCTAGGACGCCTGCTTAAAATAAAAAAGCTCCTTCGCATCAGCCGACCTCCTTTTCTGTAGCAGGGATGGGTGACCTACTTAGCAGAATAGGTTCTCCTATGGAGGATGAGCCCAGAAAAATCATGACATTCTAGACGACTTCAAAAGGCAATTAAGAGAGGGAAGCGCTGTGGACAGAACGCAGAAGACGTGCATGTTTACTTTGTCCTCATGAAAGCCTGCCTTGTGCAGCTGCTGTGAGTACAACCCGGGCTGGGCTGCACCAGACCACATCACTCTAACACACATGGGGTTGGGGTGGAGAGAGGGGGGGGGGGGTCCTTGCATCACAAGACTCTTCCTATTGGACTAGCCAAATATTCTCATTGACATTTAAATTGCAGATCGTCTGGGTTCGCTTAAATTCTGAGGAATATCTCTGTAATACAGTTGAAGTCGGAAGTTTACATACACCTACGCCAAATACATTTAAACTCAGTTTCACAATTCCTGACTTTTAAATCTAGTAACAATTCCCTGTCTTAGAACAGTTAGGATCACCACTTTATTTTAAGAATGTGAAATGTCAGAATTATTGTAGAGAGAATGATTTATTTCAGCTTTTATTTCTTTCATCACATTCCCAGTGGGTCAGAGGTTTACAAACACTCAATTAGTATTTGGTAACATTGCCTTTAAATTGTTTAACTTGGGTCAAACGTTTCAGGTAGCCTTCCACAAGCTTCCCACAATAAGTTGGCTGAATTTTGGCCCATTCCTCCTGACAGAACTGGTGTAACTGAGTCAGGATTGTAGGCCTCCTTGCTTGCACACGCTTTTTCAGATCTGCCAACAAATTTTCTATAGAATTGAGGTCAGGGCTTTTGTGATGGCCATTCCAATACCTTGACTTTGTTGTCCTTAAGCCATTTTGCCACAACTTTGGAAGTATGCTTGGGGTCATTGTCCATTTGGAAGACTCATTTGAGACCAAGCTTTAACTTCCTGACTGATGTCTTGAGACGTTGCTTCAATATAACCACATCATTTTCCTTCCTCATGATGCCATCTATTTTGTGAAGTGCACCAATCCCTCCTGCAGCAAAGCACCCCCACAACATGATGCTGCCACCCCCGTGCTTCACGGTTGGGATGCTGTTCCTCGGCTTGCAAACCTCCCCTTTTTTCCTCCAAACGATGGTCATTATGGCCAAACAGTTCTATTTTTGTTTCATCAGACCAGAGGACATTTCTCCAAAAAGTCGGTTTTGGAGCAATAGCTTCCTCCTTGCTGAGCAGCCTTTCAGGATAATTCGATATAGGACTCGTTTTACTGTGGATATAGATACTTTTGTACCGGTTTCCTCCAGCATCCTCACAAGGTCCTTTGCTGTTGTTCTGGGATTGATTTGCACTTTTAGCACCAAAGCACGTTCATCTCTAGGAGACAGAACGCGTCTCCTTCCTGAGAGGTATTACGGCTGCGTGGTCCCATGGTGTTTATACTTGCACACTATTGTTTGTATAGATGAACGTGGTACCTTCAGGCGTTTGGAAATTGCTCCCAAGGATGAACCAGACTTGTGGAGGTCTAAAAAACAAATTTGGCTGATTTCTTTAGATTTTCCCATAATGTCAAGCAAAGAGGCACTGAGATTCAAGGTAGGCCTTGAAATACATCCACAGGTACACCTCCAATTGACTCAAATGATGTCAATTAGCCTATACGTTTCTGGAATTTTCCAAACTGTTTAAAGGCAGTCAACTTAGTGTATGTAAACTTCTGACCCACTGGAATTGTGATATAGTGAATTATAAGTGAAATAATCTGTCTGTAAACAATTGTTGGAAGAATTACTTGTGTCATGCACAAAGTAGATGTCCTAACAGACTAGCCAAAACTATAGTTTGTTAACATGAAATCTGTGGAGTGGTTGAAAAATGAGTTCTAATGACTTCAACCTAAGTGTATGTAAACTTCCGACTTCAGCTGTATATTAGTATATAGGCTACATGTCCTTAAACACTGCTGTAGTGATTCACAGCCTATCCACCCAGTAGCAGTAGAGTGAAGTGATGGAGGGATCCTGAAGTCCAACCTCATTGTGAGCCTGGGAGTTATTTCTAGCGCTGCCACGCGTAGGAGGGGCTGACATGCTGGCTTCCTATTGATTTGCACTCTTTTGTAAACGCTCGTTCGCTGGTTTAATCTCTATCTCCTCATTATTATCTTCTTGGAGGAGGGGGCCGTTCTACACCTTGGTGCCCAGTCATCAGTCTCTTCCACCTGGCCACTTCCAGGAGGCCTGCCCCTGCCCTCAGCTCCGCTGGCCTGGCCCAGACGACACAAACAGGCAGCATGACACCAGACTGGTTACAGTCCCGGAGTACACGGTTTCGCAACATCCCTGTTATGATGACAAAACCTTCAGATGACTAGCTAATATTTAGCTCATCACTCTACTCCATCCAGTATTGTACCATGCAAAGCAAGGGGCTGAAGTATTGTTCAGTATACATCTTGAGGATTACATAGCAACAGTTAAGACTTGATGGGCCTGAGATAATGATGAGAGGGTAAAAACTGGAGGTCAAAGCAACAATGTGGAATAAAATGAAGCAGCAGGTGAATCAGTGATATTCATTGTTCATGTTGATCTTGTGAGGGAGAGAATGAGCAATGTCCTCTGATGTGATCACACAACGCACAGTCAACATGAATATTGAAACAATCTATTTCAGAGGGAATACCAAACACTTGGGTAGGAAGGGAAGGGAGTTAGTAAAAGTGTCAATGTCTTTCTACCTGAAAATGATGCTTTGCAAGTCGAAAGGGTATTCAATTATCCCTGTGGTGGGGATACGAACCCTAAGCACATCTTGTTGGGTTGGTAGAAAGTTGGGTTCAGCAATACGATCCAGATCGCTTAGATAGCTAGAGACCGGGAGAGACAGGAACGACAAAGAGAGACAGAGTGAAGCATGACAGCAGATACCCCCCTCCAAAGCAAGTGGACCAGTCAGTCCCAACCGGGACAACCCATTCCTGAGAGCTCTGGCGGGGGGGGGGGGGGTATTGACCCTTCACCTGCCACCTCTACCACCTATCAATCTCCACCAATCATCTCCCAGAAAGTTAGTAAAGTTAGTCCCCGATAGCAGCTCTCAAAGACTCAAAGACCTTACATTTGTTTTGCTTTTCTCAATACTTTTCCCATAACACCTTAATACTATTGGGTTCAAAATTGAGGCATTTGGAGTTATAGTTAGGAGTTGTGATTTGCCCTAAGACAGCCTCAGAGATGCTGATAGTTATGAGTCTTAGAGAGCACGCTACCAGGACCCAGGGCTGTGCGCCCAGCAGCAGTGGGGAGCGGTGGAGGCAGCACTTCACACCAGTACCTGAAGATAACATTCTCCAGGTCAAAAGGGTACTCAATGATGCCAGTAGTGGGCACTCGAACACGCAGCACATCCTGCTGAGTGGGCAGATACCCCGTGGTCGCTATTCTCTCTAATTCGCTAAGGTAACTGTGGAATGAAGGGGGACACATGACACGTGTGTGCCCGACGCTGTACAATCATCTGCACATAGACACAAAAACACGTACACACCCTCTTTCTCATGGAAACAGAAATACACACAGACAACCACATACATTGACTTCAGAAACTATTCACACCCCTCGACAATTTCCACATTTTGTTTTGAAATTGATTAAATTAATATTTGTTGTCACTGGCCTACACACACACACACACACACACAATACCCCATAATGTCAAAGTGGAAATATGTTTTTAAATTTGTACAAATAAATAAAAAATGTAAAGCTGAAATGTCGATAAGTATTCAGTCCCTTTCTTATTGCAAGCCTAAATAAGTTCAGCATTAGAAATACACTTAACATAATTTTTTCCATGACTACCTCATCTCTGTACCCCACACATACAATTATCTGTTCTCAGTTGAGCAGTAATTTCAAACACAGATTCAACCACGAAGACCAAGGAGGTTTTCGAATACTCTGCAAAGGGCACCTATAGGTAGATGGGTTAAAAAAAAAAAAAAAAAGAAAAAAAAAAATGTGTTAAACTTTGGATGGTGTATCAATACACCCAGTCACTGCAAAGATACAGGCGTCCTTCCTAACTCAGTTGCCGGAGAGGAAGGAAACCGCTCAGGGATTTCACCACGAGGACAATGGTGACTTTAAAACAGTTCCAGAGTTTAATTGGTTTGGAGAAAACTGAGGATTGATCAACATTGTAGATACTTCACAACACTAACCTAAATGACAGAGTGAAAAGGAAGTCTGCACAGAATAAAAATATTCCAAAACATGCATCCTGTTTCCAATAAGGAACTGAAGTAATACTGCAAAAAATGTGGCAAAGCAATTAACGTTTTGATAAACACTTTCTATTCATTTGCTAACATTTCTAAAGCATTTATTCACTTTGTCATTATGGGGTATTGTGTGTAGATGGGTGAACAAAAAAAAAGAAAAAGTGTAATCCATTTTGAATGTGGAATAAGTCAAGGGGTATAAATACTTTCTGAAGACACTGTACATTCATATATTATAGCTATATACTGTTACTGTTACTCCAAGTCTTTAGGGCCAAGTAACATAACATCCTAAAATGGTCCTTTTGGACATTCATTTTTACAGCCCTGATAACCGTATCAGTCATAAAAATACAGAGTAGCCTAATCACTACATTGATTCTGAGTCATAATAAGTATTAGTCATGGTGACAAAGTGCTTACTCTACATTTTAGGGCTGAACAAATCCAGACCTATTATTCTACATAACAAACATGAAATTCAGGTCTCCGTAGGCTAGTTCAAATAGAACTAAGGTGGAGCAGGATGAGAAACGTTGTTGTCTGTTCTCACTTTCCATCATTCTCGCTCATTGTTTTTTTCCCGCTTTCTTTTTGTCTCTTACTTTAAATCTCTTTCACAAAACACTATTTATTGGAGTCAGAGAGAGAGATGATATTCACTATTATGGTAAATCATTCTCTTCAATTAAAACATCTCAATCTCTCTCATTCTAACTTTTCTCCATCTCTAACCACTACAGCAGTTGTGTGCCTATGCCAGAAATAGACTTACTATTTGGTGGAGTCCGAGAGCTGATATTCACGTCTGCGGTCGTAGGCCTCCTGGATGCCAGGGTCTGTCCACAGCATCTTTATTGCACTGATGTACGGCTGTTCGAAGGAGCACACCTTCTCCACGTCCACTTCTCGCACCAGCAGTGCGTTGGACTGGGGGAAGGAACAGGAGGAGCAGGAAACCAGATAAGGGAAACAGTTGGACAAGAGTAAAAGGTTGTACAGCATCATGCACATTTACTGTAATAGTGCTCCAGGATTATTAAAAGAGTAAAAGGTTGGACAGCATCATGCACATTTACTGTAATAGTGCTCCAGGATTATTAAAAGAGTAAAAGGTTGGACAGCATCACTCACATTCACTGTAATAGTGCTCCAGGATTATTTACACATTTTTGCATTCTGATTAAAGTTAATCTCAGAACATGTTAGGTACATTTGTACAGGTTTGTCATATACTAACAGATTATTCTTGATAGATTTAGGCCTAAAGACAGACTACTGTCTTGCCATCGATACATCCGGGGCTCTCCTCAGCAGTGACTTCAAATCAAACTTTATTTGTCAGATGCGCCGAATACAACCAGGTGTAGACCTTACCGTGAAATACTTTAACCAACAATGCATTTCAACAAATAGATTAAGAAAATATTTACTAAATAAACAAAGTAAAAAATAACAATAAAATTACATAACAATAAAGTGGCTATATACCGGGGGTACCGGTAGCGAGTCAATGTGTGGGGGTACAGGTTAGTAAAGGTAATTTGTACATGTAGATATGGGTAGAGTGACTATGTATAGATAATAAACTGAGTAGCAGCAGTGTATTGGAGTAGCTGTAACAGTCCATTATGTTTTATGGTATGGTTTACAGCCACTTTTATGGTCTATTTGAATATGGTTTGCATTTGATGATGCGGATATATAAGCTGGGGCTGGATGTTTTGATGTGGAGATTGCCAGCCAACAGTTGCCAGTGAGCTGTCCTATGATTGGATGAGAATTCAGACAATGCCAGAAGGGAATTAATCTGTAGACGATTTTGAAGTATTCGCCACCTAGGCTATACTATGACTAAGCTATAGAAGTCCTGATGAGTGCACTTCCAGTTCACCAGTCCTAATTCAAATACATCCATTTCACTTGCTACGAATATCTGCATGCAATGCCAAGTTACGTGCCTACATCAGGAGTCAACAACCCATTCAAGAACTACAGTAATGGCCGCTAACCATTTGCTGCTCCCATTAGTGATCCTTAATGTAGCCTCTAGATATATACAATGAAATACATTGACCAATATGGTCTTTGTCTAATGAGTGGACCCCAATCCTCATCCCCTCTACCTAACCCGCAGTCAGACTCACCTTGTTCTGTTCATACTTGTACTGGATCTTGAGGGTCTCGGAGGCCCGGATCATGGACTGCATGGAGGTGAAGATGTTCTGGTACACCAGCTTGGTGAAGCCTCTCTTGTCCTCGTCGGTGTAGCCCGTCCCATGGATGATGCGCATCTGTTTAATGAATGTACTCTTGCCACTCTCGCCAGTGCCTGAGGAGACAGACAGGACAATGGACAGATTAGAGCAGGGGCTCCCAAATAGATTCAGTTTGTGAGTGCAGACCACTATCCAAGACACAGCGGTACTCTTTCATCCACAGAGAAATATGTTGTTTCCCTCACAGCGCAGATAGAGGCTCCCTACGTTTAAGATGGAATCCGTAGCTGTGAAACTGCCATGTCCATTTTCAATATTACAACAAGGAAGTTACTTGAAATAACAAACACGTATGTACTTTTTTTTTTTTGTTGACCAAGATGATTGTTGCTCCTTTCACAAATGAAGTGGCAGTTTCACCTAATGTGGATTCCTGCTTTAAGGCGATTCCACGCCAGGATAGGCCGAAAACATTTTTGGTATGTCAGATTTTAGCTAAATTAGCAGAGCCCACTCTGGAAATGTGATATACCTGTAGAGTTTATTGTTCCAAACAATACAGTATGTCTTAAAATGAACAAAATAAAAAAAGGGTACATTTGAGATATTTTTAATGTTGAATACATTTGATATTGTTTTTCAATCTAGACATACTCCATATGTAAACATTATAAGGAGTATAATGACAACAGTATGAATTAGGATCTTTCAGGAGGCATGTACACCGTAGGTCTAAAAAGTGGTCACTTTAAAATGACCACTCATCATAATTTTCCCAAAACATTGTTTGTGATACAAATTTTAAAAGCATGTCAAACATCCTTCATCCCAATTCTGAAGTTGTGTGAGAATTGCCAAAACAATCTGACACCAAACATATTTTCAGCCTACCCTGTCTACACAATGCTGGATATATTGTACTAGAGTATATTTATTGTAATTTGTACATTGTTTTTACTATGTGCTGCAAAAGGATTGGCCCCCTGGGGAAAATAAAGACTTTACTCTACATAGACACAGACGATTAGTGGGCACACTAACACAGACACACACTCACAGGTGAAACTTCTGTACTGGCAACCCAGTTTCCTTTGTACCAAGAGACCTAAAGCTTAGCGCATAATGCTACAAGTGTAAAACACTACAGGTGCATAATGCTACAAGTGCACAGTGCTACAAGTGCATGGGGTGGTTGCATCCAGAGGGGAAATACTACCAGTAGCCTAACTTGTGCAATGCCACAAGCTATCCTTTATGACTAATACCTGGCACTAGAAATAGGCCACCTGAGGCGCTCTCTTGTGTGCCGACATTATCGTTGCCCATAGTGACTCCCCTTGGTGGTGGTGGTGGCGGCAGAGGCTGCTACTACTACTACTACTAATACTACAGACCTGAGACTGACTGAATCGGGCACCATAGAATAGCTGAGCTCATGTGACCGACTATCCCAGTGGATATCTCCCGGGCCAGCCCCACCCATCACACGTTTTCATTGGTTGAGGCGCTGGACAACATTTTATTTGTATTTATTTAACCTTTATGTAACTAGGCAAGTCAGTTAAGAACAAATTCTTATTTATATATAGACGGCCTACCTACAGGGTCAGCCATAGTAGTACGGCGCCCCTGGAGAAAATTAGCATAGGTATATAGAGTCACGTCTAACAATAAAAATATTTGTTTTGTAAAATATTTTGGGGTTAATCATGTCTGTTGACTGTAAATACTTGTATATGCATGCTTTAAAAAAATAAACATATATTTAACCTTTATTTAACTAGGCAAATCAGTAAGAACAAAATTGTTATTTACAATGACTGCCTACCCCGGACGATGCTGAGCCAATTGTGCGCCGACCTATGAGGCTCCCGAATCATGGCCGGTTGTGATACAACCAGAGATCGAACCCAGGTCTGTAGTGACGCATCTAGCACGACGATGCAGTGCTTTAGACTGCTGCGCCACTCGGTTATGGTGTTATAGCAATTCACTTCTCGTAAATCTTTCTCTACTCTGTTGATATGGTCAGTCCACCTTCAAAATAAAAGTCCCTTATAGAAAGTGATGCAAACAGATACAAATAGAGGAATCGTGCCATATTTGGACTAGGTCATGCTAAACAAGGTTGGAATGTTAATTATTATTTTAAAAAAATTATTTGACAAACGGTTGAAATCCCACTGTGGATGTAATAGACTGCTTAATTGCATTGGGGGCATACTTATATGCACTGTACAGCCTTACCTATAGCTTGTGCATCGATGAAACGTAGTATCAACCTACTCAGTGACACCCACAAAACACAACTATGTAGAGTTTACACAAATATTACACTGAACAAAAATAAAACACAACATGCAATAATTACAGTTTATATAAGGAAATCAGTCAATTTAAATAAATTCATTATAGATTTCACATGACTGGAATACTGATCTGCATCGGTTGGTCAGATTAAAAAAAAAAAAAAAAAAAAAAAGTAGGGGTGTGGATCAGAAAACCAGTCAGTATCTACCTTCACATTGAGTTGATCAGACTGTTGATTGTGGCCTGTGGAATGCTATCCCACACCTCTTCAACGGCAGTGCGAAGTTGCTAGAACACTATCATACACGTCGATCCAGGGCATTCCAAATATGCGCAACGGGTGACATGTCTGGTGAGTATGCAGGCCATGAAAGAACTGGTACATGTTCAGCTTCCAGGAATTGTGTACAGATCCTTACGATATGGGGCTGTGTATTAACATGCTAAAAGATGAGGTTATGGCAGTGGATGAATGGCACAACAATGGGCCAAAGAATATTGTCACGATATCGCTGTGCATTCAAATTGCCATCGATAAAATGTAATTGTGTTCATTGTCCTTAGCTTATGCATGCACATACCATAACCCCACCGCCACCTTGGGGCACCCTGTTCAGCTGTCCGGGTTGCTGGTCTCAGATGATCCCGCAGGTGAAGAAGCCAGATTTGGAGGTCCTAGGCTGGTGTATAAGCCTTACACATGGTCTGCTGTTGAGGCCAATGGTGCGTATTTCCAAATTCTCAAAAAAAAAAAAAAAAAAAAAAAAACTTTGGAGCTGGCTCACTCAACTTGAGACATCTGTGGCATTGTATTGCGTGCACATTTTAGAGTGGCTGTTTATTGTCCCCAGCAGAAGGTGCACCTGTGTAATGATCATGCTGTTTAATCAGCTTCTTGATACGCCACACCGGTGAGGTAGATGGATTAACTTGGCAAAGGAGAAATGCTCACTAATAGGGATGTAAACAAATTTGTGCACAATATTTGAGAGAAATAAGCTTTTTGTGCATATGGAACATTTCTGGGATCTTTTTATAATCAGCTGTACCATTCAGAGCATCTTGACTGGCTGCATCACCGCTTAGTACGGCAATTGCAAGGAACCTGACCGCAAGGTGCTATAGAGGGCAACTTCTCCCAACCATCCAAGAACAATTTGGTGACGACCAATGCCTTTTCCCGCATGATGGAGCACCTTGCCATAAGGCAAAAGTGATAACTAAGTGGTTCGGGGAACAAAACATCGACATTTTGGGTCCATGGCCAGGAAACTCCCCAGACCTTAATGCCATTGAGAAATAGTGGTCGATCCTCAAGGAGGCGGGTGGACAAACAAAAACCCACAACTTCTGACAAACTCCATGCATTGATTATGCAAGAATGGCCTGCCATCAGTCAGGATGTGGCCCAGAAGTTAATTGACAGCATGCCAGGGCGGATTGCAGATTGAAAAAGAAGGGCCACACTGCAAATATTGACTCTTTGCATAAACTGAATGTCATTGTCAATGAAAGCCTTTGACACTTATGGAATACTTGTAATTATACTTCAGTGTACCATAGTAACTACTGACATAAAGATCTAAGAACACTGAAGCAGCAAACTTTGTGGAGACCAATACTTGAGTCATTTCAAACTTTTGACCACGACTGTACATACAGCGGGTGAAATAAGTATTGAACACGTCACAATTTTTCTCAGTAAATATATTTCCAAAGGTGCTATTGACATGACATTTTCACCAGATGTTGGTAACAACCCAAGTAACCCATACATTCAAAGAAACCAAAACAAATACGTTCAGAAATTAAGTTGTGTAATACTGTGAAATGACACAGGGAAAAAGTATTGAACACACTGATATTTATTTAATACTTTGTACAAAAGCCTTTGTTGGTAATGACAGCTTCAAGACGCCTCCTGTATGGAGAAACTAGTCGCATGCATTGCTCTGGTGTGATTTTGGCCCATTCTTCCACACAAACAGTCTTCAAATCTTGAAGGTTCCGTGGGCCTCTTCTATGAATCTTGATCTTCAGTTCTTTCCATAGATTTTCAATGGCATTTATGTCAGGTGATTGGCTGGGCCATTCTAGCAGCTTTATTTTCTTTCTTTGAAACCAATTGAGAGTTTCCTTAGCTGTGTGTTTGGGATCATTGTCTTGCTGAAATGTCCACCCTCGTTTCATCTTCATCATCCTGGTAGATGGCAGCAGATGTTTGTCAAGAATGTCTCTGTAAATTTGCCCATTCATCCTTCCTTCAATTATGTGAAGTTTGCCAGTACCATTTGCTGAAAAGCAGCCCTACACCATGATGTTCCCACCTCCAAACTTCACTGTTAGTATGGTGTTTTTAGGGTGATGTGCAGTGCCATTTCTCCTCCAAACATGGTGTGTATTATGACATCCAAACAGTTCAATTTTACTCTCACCTGACAACACTATATTCTCCCAGTATTTCACTGGCTTTTCCAAATGTTGTGCAGCAAACTTTAAACGAGATTCAACATGCTTTTTTTTCAGCAATGGAGTCTTGCGTGGTGAGCGTGCATACAGGCCATGGCGGTGGAGTGCATTACTTACTGTTTTCTTTGAGACAACAGTACCTGCTAATTGCAGGTCATTTTGAAGCTCTCCACAAGTGGTCCTTGGCTCTTGGACAACTCTTCTGATTATTCTTTTCACTCCTCTGTCAGAAATCTTGCGAGGAGCACCTGGTCGAGGCAAATTTATGGTGAAATGATTGTCTTTCCACTTCCGTATTATGGCCCCAACAGTGCTCACTGGAACATTCAGAAGCTTAGAAAATGCGCCTATAACCAATGCCATCATTATGTTTTGCAACAATTAGGTTGCGAAGGTCTTGAGACAGCATCATCATGAGATGTGTCTTGTGTGACACCTTGGCAATGAGACCTTTTTGTAGGCCATCAGTTGGGACTGAACCAGCTGATATTAATTTGCACTGACAGGGGGCTGGATTGCTTTTGAATCACTGATAGTTTTCAGCTGTTGTCTTGGAGTTCCATGCCTTTTTGCACCTCCCTTTCTTCATGTGTTCAATACTTTTTCCCTGTGTCATTTCACATTATTACACAACTTAATTTCTGAACTTATTTGTTTTTTTTTTTTCTTTGTATGTATGGTTGTTACCAACATCTGGTGAAAATTTAATGTCATTAGCACCTTTGGAAATATATTTACTGAGAAAAATGGTGACGTGTTCAATACTTATTTCACCCGCTGTATATACATATACAGTTGAAGCCGTACGGTTACATACACTTAGGTTGAAGTCATTAAAACTCATTTTTCAACCACTGCACAGATTTCCTGTTAACAAACTATAGTTTTTGCAAGTCGGTTAGGACATATACTTTGTGCATGACAAGTAATTCTTCCAACAATTGTTTATTTCACTTATAATTCACTATATCACAATTCCAGAGAGTCAGAAGTGTACATACACTAAGTTGACTGTGCCTTTTAAAATGCTTGGAAAATTCCAGAAAATTATGTCATGGCTTTAGAAGCTTCTGATAGGCTAATTGACATCATTTGAGTCAATTCGAAGTGTACCTGTGAATGTATTTCAAGGCCTACCTTCAAACCCAGTGCCTCTTTGCTAGACATCATAGGAAAATCAAAAGAAATCAGCCAAGACCTCAGAAGGTTTTTTTTTACCTCCACAAGTCTGGTTCATCCTTTGGAGCAATTTCCAAATTTCCAAGTTAATCTGTACAAACAATTGTACGCAAGTATAAACACCATGGACCACGCAGCCGTAATACCGCTCAGGAAGGAGACGCGTTCTGTCTCCTAGAGATGAACGTACTTAGCTACTGCTCCAAAACCGCCATAAAAAAGCCAGACAACGGTTTGCAACTGCACATGGGGACAAAGATCGTACTTTTTGGAGAAATGTCCTCTGGTCTGATGAAACAAAAATAGAACTGTTTGGCCATAATGACCATCGTTACGTTTGGAGGAAAAAGGGGGAGGCTTGCAAGCTGAAGAACACCATCTCAACCGTGAAGCACGGGGGTGGCAGCATCATGTTTTGAGGGTGCTTTGCTGCAGGAGGGACTGGTGCACTTCGCAAAATAGATGGCATCATGAGGAAGGAAAATTATGTGGATATATTGAAGCAACATCAAGACATCAGTCAGGAAGTTAAAAGCTTGGTCACAAATGGGTCTTCCAAATGGACAATGACCCCTAGCATACTTCCAAAGTTGTGGCAAAATGGACAACAAAGTCAAGGTATTGGAGTGGCCATCACAAAGCCCTGACCTCAATCCTATAGAAAATGTGTGGCCAGAACTGAAAAGGCGTGTACGAGCAAGGAGGCCTAAAAAACAGACTCAGTTACACAAGTTCTGTCAGGAGGAATGGGCCAACTTATTGTGGGAAGATTGTGGAAGGCTACCCGAAATGTTTGACCCAAGTTAAACAATTTAAAAGGCAATGCTACCAAATACTAATTGAGTGTATGTTATCTTCTGACCCACTGGGAATGTGATGAAAGAAATAAAAGCTGAAATAAATCACTACTATTATTCTGACATTTCACATTCTTAAAATAAAGTGGTGATCCTAGCTGACATAAGACAGGGTATTTTTACTCTGATTAAATGTCAGGAATTGTGAAAAACTGAGTTTAAATATATTTGGCTAACACACACACACACACACACACACACACTCTCTCTCTATCTCTCTGGAAAGTATTCATACCCTGTCCAACAAGCCATCCTCTCAAGTCCCAGTACCCAGGCTGAGTCTTCACAGCTTCAGCAGCTCTCGGTTCTCCTCCTTTCTCCCTCTACATAGTCTCTTCTTTAAAACCTATCCTTTACTCCTCTCCCCCCCCCCCCTCGCTGTCCTTCTGCCTCTCCTCAGTGCTGAGTACTACCCGCTCCCTCTGTTTGTTCTGCAGCCTGGAGCAACATGAAATAGCCCATTGCATAACGTCTGTTTTCTTTGTCTCCGTAGACTTGGCTGCATGGCGGCTGCTGCTGCTCCTTTCAGACCTCAGAAGCCTGAGCAGCAAGACAAGGCAAGCAGTGGGAAATATACTCTCTAGCACTGATGTCTGAAACACACAGTTGGTTAGGAAGCAAGTTCTTCAGACAGCAGATACTGTTTGATAGAGTTTGAAACAAGGCCATTTCATGCACTGAGAAAAAAAAAGAAAACACCACATGTAGGCTAACAAAGGATAGGCCTGGTGTTAGGTGGATGGATTGAGGACATAAGGCTTTTTATTAAAACATTGCCCAATTTGACCATGTGCCAGCCAGGGCCTCATATTTAATGTGGATTTATTTGATGGCCTCTAATAAAGGAATCAGTAGGCGTATAATGTGTGTGTGTATACACACATGACCAAAAGTACAACAATTTAAAGGTAATGCTACCAAATACTAATTGAGTGTATGTAAACTTCTGACCCACTGGGAATGTGATGAAAGAAATAAAAGCTTAAATAAATCACTCTACTATTATTCTGACATTTCACATTCTTAAAATAAAGTGGTGATCCTAACTGACCTAAGATAGGGAATTTTTACTAGGATTGTAATGTCAGGAATTGTGAAAAACTGAGTTAAATGTATTTGGCGTAGGTGTATGTAAACTTCAGACTTCAACTGTATACAAAAGTATGTGTGTGTGTTGTAGTGCTGTACGCTTTACTCTCCTCTCTGTGATAAAGCTGCATTGATGAGCGTCAAAGCCCTGACTGGTGTTTGTCTTCCTCAGAGAGGATCTCTGCTCCCCAGTTAACTTGTTTTCAGCCCAGACAGTGTTTCTGACTTCAATGAGAGGGACACAACTAGCCTTGCATACGCACTGTCCTTGAAACCTCTTTCTCTCACACTGAATCCTACTGAATGAAGAGGAACCTCAGACACTCAGTGGTACCCTGGAGTCAGCCCAGGGAGACGTGGAGGGAAGTGAAGGGGCCTAGTAAAATTGTCCAGATGTCATACCAGGTACTGTGAGTCAGAGATTAGAAGAACTGGACAAGGCATGAGAAATCAACAGAATCAGGAGGAAGGATTATTTTGTGACGGTGGACATTTCGTTGTTGCCGGTACTCTGAATTTCTAACTTGTATGAGCACATAAATTAATCACGTATCTGACCAAATTATGCAAGATTTTACTTCTGGGTTAACAGAGATTGGTGAAGCAGAGACGTGTCACACCTCACCACAGAACCGGGCCTCAACCTCCCTGAATAACCATTAGCTCAGAGTGACAAAACTTTATCAAAACAGATCTATTTCATTTTGTGGTGGTAGCCGAAGGCCAAGGGATGCATTTCCCCTCCAAACTAATGGAGGGTGCGGTTGGCTTCCTCTCTGAGGAGAAAAAACGGCAGTAAGTTTGACAGAGTAGAGGAGTAAGGCCCCCTTTGTAAATTATTCTCCAAAATGTTCCCCTGCGATGCGATGAGGCAGCCAGCTCAACAGAAAGTCATCGGGACACTGGCTGGATACGAGGCCCCAGGCTGTGTTCACAGGGAGCCTTCTGTGGGTTAGGCGGTTAGCAGGCCAGGTTTTAAAGGAACTCAAAACCCTAACACTTGGTGACCCACCCGGCGGGAGATTTGCATTTAAGATTCCTGTTTTGATGTTGGCTAGCTACTCCAAACAAGTCTAGCAGCAGCAATATATACAATTCTTCCTTATTAATTTCCCGTGACCCTGTCACAAGATGATCCCTCCCTCCCCCAGTCCCTCCTCCCCCCTCTTGATCTGTCCTGGTGTATCAGCAGCAGCTTGGTCGAGGCTGCTTCCTATCCCTACCTGCGTGGCGCAGACTTGTAGGTAGTGTTGCAAGGGGTCAGAAACTTTCCGGGAAATTTCAGGAAATTTTCCATGGGAAGTTAAGCCCTGGAATTTGGGTAATTTTGCTTAAATTCATCAAAAAAGTTAGTTTTTTGGTGGAATACACAAGGCAATTCTAGGCATATTTTGGTAAAACTATCCCCAATTCAATGGAATTGCAACCCTCTGCATGCACAGTGCAACCCATCACATGTACAGCTGATTCTCAAGATCTTGCACACTAATGAGATGCTTTTGAGCCCACAATACATGCTTTCTGGTAAGGACTACATGCTTTCTGGTACCTTTTGATTACAATACTGGGTGGGGGGAATATATTTTATATGACATGCATTATTTTTTGTTAACTAGTAAATAGTAGCCTACAGCAAAGTGTGTTTAAATATTTCAAACTTAGTTAGTTTTTGCTACCATGTGGGTTTTAGCTTGCTTGAGCCTGCTGAGGAGTGTTTAATCTAACTGCTTAACGAACTATTTTTTTTTTTCTTTACTAATTTTTTTCTAATCTTTACAGGAAGATGCCACAGGCACTATCTGATGCTTTTTGAGCCTGACAACGAGCCATCCTCAACCAGGTTGGAAAGTGACAGTGAAGATGAGGCCTCAGAGTCTGATGTTCAAGAGGTGAACATTGAGAAGATCCAGGGAGAAGACATGGAAGGCTGAGGAAGACAACCAAAGCTTTAGTTTCACAGATGTATGTTAAAAAACGTTTTTTGGAGATGCGATGGATCATTGGGGATCATTCAATATTCCCTTTCTTATGTTGTTCAGATAAATCATCCCATGTGAAGAGTCAACTCATTTAATTAAAGTTCAATTTGTAACTAAATTGTATTTTTTATTTCTATTGGAAGGATTTAATTATTTGCAATTATGTCTACTTATGATAAGGTAAAAGGTTTATGTTTTTGTCTCCATATGATATAGTATAGTATATCCAATGCAAAAAACATCTACATTTAAATGGTATTAATATTAATTTGCATATATTCCTGTTAATTCCCACATATTCCTGTTAATTCCCAAGGAAAGTTTCCACCTCTGAATATTCCCAAAAATGTGCAACCCTACTTGTAGGCACTAGGTAGCCTACATCTCAGTAGTCTACCGTTGTGTCCTCTCCTTGTCTCCTTTCCTTCTAATGCAATAGTGTCAGAGAACTAGACAGGCAAAACCACAATTTGTAGACATCCTCCATATTCAACTAGCCTCTGCTTAAGACTTAAGATGCATCTTCGGCCTCACCACCTGCCGCCAAGGCACTTCCTCATGCCCTGGACATGGATCCTACAGGCTGCATCCTTATGACAAGACCAAATGACAGTCATTTCTCCCGTGCTTTTCTCACAAAGATAAGCGTCAGGAGAGGGTAGGAGTGTGTTGGAGAGGAGAAATCGCCATCCGGGTGGATCCGTCTGTCTGTCTTTAGCAGATTCTGTTCTTTCCGCTGACTGGAATCAGAGGAGTAATCTCTGAGTATCCACTGAGTGGGCAGAGCGAGACAGAGAGAGGGAGAGCGCATCTATATCTGTGGAGAGCAGCTCTATTCCCATTTAGAGAGCATTCCCAACATTCTTTTCCTTCTAAAGGACTTAATGTCCATCTAATCTTTTGCCTATTTTGGTTCCCATCTAATCAGAACTAGCAGTACTGGAATAGCCATATTTCCCACTGGGTAAAGGACTAGTGGGCTTTACAATCTCTCCTTGGGTTAATCTAAATGTGCGCCGACTGTCTAACTTCTGTTTCTGGAACTCAGAGAAAGCAACACAGGGATTGAGCAAGCAAAACACATGCAGATTGCTGGTGATGCCTGACAATGCAGACAGACACACACCAGACACTATCTTAAAGGTTTAGGCTAGGCCCTTCTAGGCCACAAGGGGTGGCCTAACCCCATATCTTACATGTTGTGTAATAGTGTCTTGGTATCATAGCATCATTATAATCCTACTGAATTTAACCTTTGAATAGACTCAATCCCTTAGATCCAATAGGGAGGTCCATACACGAATACATAAGCGTGCAGCAATGCAGTGTCTGGGAGTGACATAGCAGGGAGTTATCTGGTTAAGGCTTTCACAATCCTCCACAGAAGTGCCGAAACTCTGGGTGTGTCAATATCACTGTTTGCTCAACCAACAGAGCAGTCAAACACAAGTTAGAACTTTACTGAACAAAAATATAAACGCAACATGTGAGCATTTATCCATCAACCTGACTGGTGTGGCATACAGTGGGGAGAACAAGTATTTGATACACTGCCAATTTTGCAGGTTTTCCTACTTACAAAGCATGTAGAGGTCTGTAATTTTGATCATAGGTACACTTCAACTGTGAGAGACGGAATCTAAAACAAAAATCCAGAAAATCACATTGTATGATTTTTAAATAATTAATTTGCATTTTATTGCATGACATAAGTATTTGATCACCTACCAACCAATAAGAATTCAGGCTCTCACAGACCTGTTCGTTTTTCCTTTAATAAGCCCTCCTGTTCTTCACTCATTACCTGTATTAACTGCACCTGTTTGAACTCGTTACCTGTATAAAAGACACCTGTCCACACACTCAAACAGACTCCAACCTCTCCACAATGGCCAAGACCAGAGAGCTGTGTAAGGACATCAGGGATAAAATTGTAGACCTGCACAAGGCTGGGATGGGCTACAGGACAATAGGCAAGCAGCTTGGTGAGAAGGCAACAACTGTTGGTGCAATTATTAGAAAATGGAAGAAGTTCAACATGACGGTCAATCTCCCTCGGTCTGGGGCACCATGCAAGATCTCACCTCGTGGGGCATCAATGATCATGAGGAAGGTGAGGGATCAGCCCAGAACTACACGGCAGGACCTGGTCAATGACCTGAAGAGAGCTGGGACCACAGTCTCAAAGAAAACCATTAGTAACACACTACGCCATCATGGATTAAAATCCTGCAGCGCACGCAAGGTCCCCCTGCTCAAGTCCAGGCCCGTCTGAAGTTTTCCAATGACCATCTGGATGATCCAGAGGAGGAATGGGAGAAGGTCATGTGGTCTGATGAGACAAAAATAGAGCTTTTTGGTCTAAACTCCACTCGCCGTGTTTGGAGGAAGAAGAAGGATGAGTACAACCCCAAGAACACCATCCCAACCATGAAGCATGGAGGTGGAAACATCATTCTTTGGGGATGCTTTTCTGCAAAGGGGACAGGACGACTGCACCGTATTGAGGGGAGGATGGATGGGGCCATGTATCGCGAGATCTTGGCCAACAACCTCCTTCCCTCAGTAAGAGCATTGAAGATGGGTCGTGGCTGGGTCTTCCAGCATGACAACGACCCGAAACACACAGCCAGGGCAACTAAGGAGTGGCTCCGTAAGAAGCATCTCAAGGTCCTGGAGTGGCCTAGCCAGTCTCCAGACCTGAACCCAATAGAAAATCTTTGGAGGGAGCTGAAAGTCCGTATTGCCCAGCGACAGCCCCGAAACCTGAAGGATCTGTATGGAGGAGTGGGCCAAAATCCCTGCTGCAGTGTGTGCAAACCTGGTCAAGAACTACAGGAAACGTATGATCTCTGTAATTGCAAACAAAGGTTTCTGTACCAAATATTAAGTTCTGCTTTTCTGATGTATCAAATACTTATGTCATGCAATAAAATGCAAATTAATTACTTAAAAATCATACAATGTGATTTTCTGGATTTTTGTTTTAGATTCCGTCACTCACAGTTGAAGAGTACCTATGATAAAATTTACAGACTTCTACATGCTTTGTAAGTAGGAAAACCTGCAAAATCGGCAGTGTATCAAATACTTGTTCTCCCCACTGTATATATGGATGATTTATAAAGCCAGGCACATTTAACAGTTAGGGTATTGATTATAGACCTAATTAATTTGGTGTTTCCTCTCTCCACACCTTTCTTAGACAATAAGGCAGGAGCTGTTTTCTCATCTCCTCATTCTGCTGCTGCCTCCGCGGCATTGTTCTCAACCCCAATATGCTGGTTAACTTTGCTATTATACACATAGCAACATGGTCTAGGAAAAGGCTCCAATTCAACAGTGTTTCAGAACTGTGGACAGCAACCGCTATCCAATGAGGGAGAAAGCACATTCAATAAAATATATATATTTTTTTTAAGTGTTGCACCATTGTTAACCATACACAATTTCAGTAGCACGTCTTAGACTGATGGATCAGTCCACTCAGCTCGAATCACAGGTGTCTTGTATACTATGATATATTATTTCTTTTTTGCTACTGCTCGACTAAAGAAATCTCTGTCGACCAATAGCATATCATCCAGACAATCGGCCAGTCGACTAAATGGGGTCAGCCCCACACACACACACACAAAACACAATGCCCCAGATGTTTTAAGTTGAAGGAGCGTGCAATTGGCATGCTGACTGCAGGAATGTCCACCAGAGCTGTTACCAGAGAATTTAATGTTCATTTCTCTACTATAAGCCGCCTCCAACGTCATTATAGAGAATTTGGCAGTACGTCCAACTAGCCTCACAACCGCAGACCACGTGTAACCACGCCAGCCCAGGACCTCCACATCAGCCACCCTGACAGCTGATGAAACTGAGGAGTATTTCTGTCTGTAATGAAGCCCTTGTGGGGAAAAACTCATTCTGATTGGCTGGGCCTGGTTCAAAGTGGGTGGGCATATTCCCTCCAAGGCCCACCAATGGCTGCACCCCTGCCCAGCCATGTGAAATCCATAGATTAGGGCCTAATTAATTTAAATTGACTGATTTCCTTATATGAACTGTAACTCAGTAAAATCATTGTACCCCAAAGAGCAAGCAATGCAGATGTAGAAGCACGGTGGCTAGGAAAAACTCCCTAGAAAGGCAGGAACCTAGGAAGAAAACAGGCTCTGATATATGCATTTCTGTGCTGCTCAAGACGGCCTAGCTGCTCAGTGTCAATATGTAAATCACAATGTCTAATGTGACACTTCTGTATTGCTGTGGGTCTACATCTACAAGTACAAAATGAAAAGACCTCCATTGATGAAGCACTGCAGTCACATAGTGACCCAAAAGATGAGAATACATTATAGGCCTATACTTAAGTGAGTGAACCTATATGGTTTCCATTTACCTGACGATTTTATCAAAAGCGACACTGTACAGTATTTTGAGTATGAGGCCCATGCAAGAATTAAACCCACAACCTTGGTGACATGGTGTTGCAACAACTTGCCAGCTGTCGGCACCGAACTTCAAGCCACTGAGGCATTGGAACTCATTACCATGGAAATCCTGTGGCTACTCTACAATTTGCATAGCGATAAAGCTACCACGCAAACACCCTCTCTAGTCTCCAGGGTTTTTCTGGATCAAAAAGGGAATTAGGTGGTGGGCTTGGCAGGGGGAGCAGTCGGCCCGTCGGTGCGGCTGAATTTTAGCAAACATTTTAGAGGTCCTCATCTTGGCGGTATTGAGAAACTTTTAAGCCAACCTCCTGCAATTCTACACATTTCTCCATGAAGCTGAGATCCTTTTTTCCCGTTTTAAGGCCAATTTCCTGCAATTCTACTCATTTTGCCATGCAGCAGAGAGAAAATCGTGCAGTTTTTAAGCTAATTTCCTGCAATTCTATGCATTTGCCATGGCTAATGTTTTTTTGCTCAAAACATAAAATCTACTCTTAAAATTATTGTTGTGGGATTTTTTTATTCTCCCTGACTGTATAGCATTTATTTTGGTGATCTTTTAATTTTAAGTACACTGAAAGTATTTTTCCATCCCGGAAATGTAATTTAAAAAATAGTTGACACTGTTTGGACTTACGCAAAACACGAACAAATGCTTAGGTGGCCAGCCCAAGGATTTCAATGGCATCCTGGTCTCATCTCACTGTAGCCACCACCAGTTAACATTGACACAGTGGTAATACACCACTGAAAAAAAAAAACAATGACACTTCTTCCCATCTCAAAAGGCAGGCACGCCACTGTATCTGCAAGAGAAATTTTTATTATACCTCTGTGGAAGACTGAGCTCACCCATTGTGGGAAAAGGTGTACTCTACACTTAGCAGAGTCATCCCGGGGTCAGGATTAACATGTGGCTAAGACTTCCTACCCCCCATTAATAGCTAGTGTGGAGATTGTCTAACATCCCATTGATAGCTTCGGTATCGATAAAATCAGGCGATTCATTTTGATGGCAGCAGCAGTCAGCTCACACATGAAAGATAATTTGGAGCATTCAAGAGCAACGGGGCCATAATTAATGGCGAGTGAAACTACTGGTACACAAATCAAATGCATGTGGTTGGCTGGAGCAGATGGGGAATTCTAGATTTGCATTTAATACAGCTAGGTTGTGTGCCATAAACTAGAACGACAGGTCAGGCTGTACAAGCCATTTCAGATAAGCTTGAGTGGGGGGCCGCCTAGGGCGGCAGATTGACGAGGGTGGCATTTCCGGAGCTAAACTTACCAAGAAGCACCTGCAACAAAACATATAGGCTACCTTACATAATTCTGCTGCAAAACAATTACAATTTCTCACCCAGTGGCATATGGACCATTTAATAAGGCTGAGAACTGCCAGTGAACTCACAATACAATCACGATACTTAGGTGCCGATACGATATGTATTGTGATTCTATACGTATTGCGATTTTATTGCAATTCGATGTTCAAAACATATGTCTGCTGCAGATGGACAAGAGATCCATGAGAAAACAAGTTTTGATATGTCATGGAAATAAGTGCTGAAAACATATTGGCTCCCTATTTAAAGATGGAGAACAAGTCATTAAGTAAAAGTAATGGAATTTTGGTGCAGGTACAGCCAAGTAGCGGAAATAAAGAGCATGATGGCAAAGATATTTCACGTTGTTCTAATGTATATTTTAACTTTTTGAACTTGAAAACTAAAGCTATGTTAAAAAATATTGCAATACTGTCAAAACAAATTGTCAAAAATAATATCAGAAAATGCAACTATCGATCCCCCCATCACTACTATTTTGGTGAGCGCAGATGCCACCACGTGATAAGCAGTAGGCATACCCACTTTAGCAAAAGCAGGGGCGCAAAATATTGTCCATGCCCAGTGGACATTCTGTTGGAAAGACACCTCTGCAGCGCTCCACCAATGTTCCGTAAAAATTAACAAATCATGTAGCCTACAGTAGAAAGAGTGACGTTTTCTGTAGCCTACAGGCTGGAGATCAAATTTATGACACCTTTTTTTTCTTCTTGCGTGAGGGCAGCAGAACGGCCAGGACCGGTCATTAGCAGCTATGGGTGAGTCAAATGAGGCAGTTTAGAGGCAGGTGCTCAACAGTGGTGGGCCTTAGTCCGTACAGTTGCTGGTAATACATAATGGGTGTTGAATTACACAAGATAAGATCATTCTTTGGGTGTGCCGAAAAACACACTGTTTTACCACCCAATCTCCTCTGCATCTCAACAGGTGTTGTATGTGCACATGAAATAGATCACAAGCCACAAAATAAAACACAGAATTAACATAAGCCCTGTCAAAGTAAATATTAGAAGTTCGGGGGGGAAGCAAATACGTTAGGCTATCATTTCCCTGAGCAGAGAACAGTCAGCTCGTTTGAGAATGACCCAGCCCTAGAAATGTCTAGGGTGGACCTGACTCACTCATATAACAAATGCACTAGTCATCACTGACACAGCAGCAACCACATCCAATCAAGGTGTGCATCTCAGGATAAGCACCAGTGTTTCCCCTAAAATGACTCAAGACGGGATTCCAAAATTAGCTAAGTTTTCCAACTGTCTAAAATAGAAGTCTTCAGTTGTTTTCAGTAGAAGCCTTTGATGTTGGCAGGCCTGGATGCTGACTCGGGGACCACTGTGCCATTCCTGAGGAAAATAAGGGGGAACACTGACTTTGCACTGGATACAAAGCAGAGCTGAGAGCTTCCTCTGTGGATATGGGTCATCTGTAGAGCAGTGGAGGCTCAAAGAAGGAAGGGGAGGACTTTCAAAACATTTTTTAAAAAGTGATACTTTTAGGATAAAACTATACTGAATATAATCACGTCACCAAATAATTGATTAAAACACAATTTTGCAAAGAAGGTCTACAGTAGCCTCCACAGCACTCTGTAGAATAGCACCATGGTGTAGCCGGAAGACAGCTAGCTTCCATCCTCCTCTGGGTCCAATGACTTCAATACAAAACCTAGGAGGCTCATGGTTCTTACCCACTTCCATAGACTTACACAGTAATTACTACAACTTCCAGAGGACGTCCTCCAACCTACCAGAGCTCTTGCAGCATGAACTGGCATGTTGTCCACCCAATCAAAGAATTAGAGAATGAATGCTACATCTAGCTAGCACTGCAGTGCATACAATCTGGTAAGTAGTTGACTCAAAGAGAGAGAGAAAGACAATCGTTGAACAGTTTAACAAATTAATTTCTTCAAAAATGAAGGAGAAGCAAGAGAGAAAGAGAGTAAGTGTCATTCTTTTCACTTTCAGTTTCACTTAGCTAGAAAATGCAGCTAGCTAGTTTATCCTACAGAAACATCCTGCTCAAACAGAGGGATGCTATGTTAGCTAGCTGGTTATGACTATCCAACACAAGACTGGAACTCTTCCAAGTCAAGATAAGCTTTTGGTTTTACTAATTTATTGCGCCCGGGGCCCGCCGGTATAACTGCTTACTGACTGTACACTAACGTTACTGCATGATTGTAGCGGGTTTACTAATGCGTTAATTCTATTAGCTATGTTCACTATGACGTTACTTTATCAAATATGGTGACAACGATGTAGGCTGTGGATTGGAAAGGTTTTTTTTCCACCTGGTCACATACAGCTGATAAGTTGTGCATTGGAAGTCCACACGTGAAGGGAAGAGGTGAGGAGAGCGCATAAATGCCTGAAGGAATACACCGTGGCTGTATTCATTCCACTAATTCTGTTGAAAAAAGCTTTGCTTAAACAGAAGCAAACTAAACAAAACAGGGATAAACATACCTGAATGTGTCCAATAGAAACTCTTGTTTGCAACTGTTGGACTGATGATTACACCCTATATCAGCTAGATGCAGGCAAGAGTGTGCAAGACTGTATTGAATGTCACTGTCTGACCATGTGTCACGGTCTCTCACCTCAAATTTGTCTCTCGACCTGTGTGCACCGACGTTGTAAACTTTCATTCATAGGCTAGGTTGTAGCAACCTCATGATGGGTAGTACGAGGTAGCCTATCACTTTTACATTGAACTGGGTGAATGGAATATGAATAACAATCATCCAATATGCTGTAAAAGAAATAAGGGAAATGCTCATGAAAAGAAAATCGTCCTCCCTCATCTTAAAACGGCACTGACCGCCACTGCTGTAGAGTGACAGTGCAGTGGGGTGTGTTCATGTGTGTAACCGCCTGTGGCCATGGAGGGAGATCAGTGACCCTTCAGGGCAGGCCTCTCCCATAACATTATTTATACTGGCACACCGGGAGGCATGCACAGTCTGGGCAAAGTAAGGGTCAGCTCAGGTGTGCGTCTTTCCCTTTCAAGACGATTCGATACGCACGGTGCATTCGGAAAGTACTAAGACTACGTGACTGTTTTCCACATTTTGCTACATTACAGCCTTATTCTAAAATGGATTATATAACTAAAAATCCTCATCGATCTACACACACAATACCCCATAATAACAGAGCGAAAACAGGTTTGAAAAGATTTTTGCAAATTTATTACAAATAAAAAAACATACCTAATTTACATAAGTAACCAGACCCTTCGCCATGAGACTCGAAATTGAGCTTAGGTGCATCCTGTTTCCATTGATCATCCTTGAGATATTTCTACAACTTAATTGGAGTCCACCTATGGTAAACTCAATTGATTGGATATGATTTGGAAAGGCATACACCTGTCTATACAAGGTCCTACGGTTGACAGTGGATGTCAGAGAACAAAACCAAGCCATGAGGTTGAAGGAATTGTCCGTAGAGCGCCGAGACAGGATTGTGTCGAGGCACAGATCTGGAGAAGGGTACCAAAACATTTCTGCAGCATTGAAGGTCCCGAAGAACATAGTGGCCTCAATCATTCTTAAATGGAAGAAGTTTGGAAACACCAAGACTCTTCCTAGTACTGGCCGCCCGGCCAAACTGAGCGATTGGGGGAGAAGGGCCTTGGTCAGGGAGGTGACCAAGAATCCAATGGTCACCCTGACAGAGTTCCAGAGTTCCTCTGTGGAGATGGGAGAAACTTCCAGAAGGACAACCATCTCTGCAGCACTCCACCAAACAGGTCTTTATGGTAGAGTGGCCAGACGGAAGCCACTCTTCAGTAAAAGGCACATGACAGCCCGCTTGGAGTTTGCCAAAAGGCACCTAGACTCAAGACTATGAGAAAAAAGATTCTCTGTTCTGATTAAATTATTTGGTGTGAATGCCAAGCGTCACGTATAGAGGAAACCTGGCACCATCCCTACGGTGAAGCATGGTGGTGGCAGCATCATGCTGTGGTGATGTTTTTCAGCGGAAGGGACTGGGAAACTAGTCAGGAACAAGGGAAAGATGAATGGAGCAAAATAGAGATAATTTTTGAAAACCTGCTCCAGAGCACTCAGGACCTCAGACTGGAGAAGGTGTCATACGCAAGTAGACTTGAGGCTGTAATCGCTACCAAAGGTGCTTCAACAAAGTACTGAGTAAAGGGTCTGAATACTTACGTAAATGTGATTATTATTTTTTAGCAAATATAAAAAAAATGGTGGGATTTTTTTTTTATTTTACACATTTTCTAAATAAAAGGCTGTAACGTAACAAAATGTGGAAAAAGTCCAGTTGTCTGAATACTTTCCGAATGCACAGTACATTGATTTTTTAAAGCAAAACTTTTGCTGATGGTGAAATTGAACAATGGAAATAAAATATATTGTAAGCCATGTTCAGCAGGTATAGCCAGATGTGTTCTCTCCATTAACTTTTATTCCGGTAAAACACAATTTTCAACAACACGTAGATAACAATAACCTAGCAAATTACAGAAGTATTTTCGGAAGGTACAATGTAATATCAGCAGCAACCAAAAATGTGTGAACTGGCAATTCGTAACGTTTGAATCGATTATCTGAACGATGCATGCTACAACTGGATCGGTTTGGCGTCCTCAGACTTATGCACTTCTATGTTAAAATGTTCAAAATTGGGGACCAACGCATATTGGTGAATCTCTAAATCCCTACTCTCCAGTCACTGTGTCAGCTGGAACAAAGAGCAGAGAGATGAGAACATGCACACCTCAAAGTCCTGGCACTCAGCTCTCTAACACAGACACCTCAGAGGGTTTCAGCACAGGGACTGAGTGTCAGTGGATGTGCTCCCTGGCACAGCGGCTGCAGAGGGAGGTAGAGGTGGGACACCCTGTGGGAGGCAGAGGTGGCTAGGGACACACAATCCACTCACACAGAGCTGCCTCTCATTATCCAGAGGAGAGCTCGTCCTGGATATCAACAAGTTGAGCTGTTTGGGATCTGAGTCTGGAGCTCAGCAGCCTAAATTAAACTTGAACAGAACAGTGTCTTTCAAAACACCAAAAATGTAGGACGGGACGGGGTTAGATGGCTAGACGACCATTTGTCTTGACCTATAATTACAGTTACCTAACTAAAAGGCATGTGCACAAGGAAGTTATATGCACTCCAACACACACACACACACACACACACACACACAGAGAGAGTCTGGCATGAATGAAAATGTAACAGAGTAAACCCCATACAGTCAGCCACACCACTGAGAAGAGCACAAATCACAAAAGGAACAGCACATTTATTTTGTTCTGATAAACAAGACAAAACCCCCACTACATCGGCTTTCAGGGAAGACCTGTGACTGCGCCCAGTTACAGTACCCTCAGAAAGTATTCAGACACCTTTTTGTTAGGTTACAGCCTTATTCTAAAATGTATGAAATCCCTCAATATACACACACACACACAATACCACAAAACTGTTTTTTACTGAAATATTACATTTACATATTTATTCAGTCCCTTTACTCAGTACTTGAAGCATCTTTGTCAGCGATTACAGCCTCGAGTCTTCCTGGCTATGACGCTACAAAAGCATGGCATACATGTAATTTGGGAGTTACTCCCATTCTTCTATGCAGATCCTCAAGCTCTGTCAGGTTGGATGAGGAGCGTTGCTGGACATGTATTTTCTCCAGAGATGTTCAGGGTTTAAGTCCGGGCTCTGGCTGGGCCACTCAAGGACATTCAGAGACTTGTCCCGAAGCCACTCCTGCGTGGCCTTGGCTGTGTGCTTAGGGTCGTTGTCCTGTTGGAAGGTGAACCTTCGCCCCAGTCCGAGGTCCAGAGAGCTCAGGAGCAGGTTTTCATCAAGGATCTCTATGCATCCTTAGTCTACCAGTCCCTGCGGAAAACTACATCCCCCACAGCATGATGCTGCCACCAACATGCTTCACCGTAGGTATGGTGCCAGGTTTCCTCCAGACTTGATGCTTGGAATTCAGGCCAAATAATTAAATCTTGGTTTCATCAGACTAGAGAACCTTCTTTCTCATGGTCTGAGTCTTTAGGTGCCTTTTTTTGCAAACTCCTAGCTGAATGTCATGTATTTTTACTGAGGAGTGGCTTCCGTCTGGCCACTCTACCATAAAGGCCTGATTGATGGAGTGCTGCAAAGAAGATGGTTGTCCGTCTGGAATGTTCTCCCATCTCCACAGAGGAACTCTGGAGCTCTGTCAGTGACCGTCAAGTTCATGGTCACCTCCCTGACCAAGGCCCTTCTCCCCCGATTGCTCAGTTTGGCCGGGCGGCCAGCTCTAGGAAGAGTCTTGGTGGTTCTAAACTTCTTCCATTTAATAAATGGAGGCCACTGTGTTCTTCTGGACTTTCAATGCTGCAGACATTTTTTATTCCCCAGATCTGTGCCTCGAAACAATCCTGTCTCGGAGCTCTACGGACAATTCCTCCGACCTCATGGCTTGGTTTTTGCTCTGACAAGCAGAGTCAACTGTGGGACCTTAATATAGACAGTTGTGTCCCTTTCCAAACCATGTTCAATCAATTGAATTTACCACAGGTGGATAATCAGGTTGTAGGATCATTTCAAGGATGATCAATGGAAACAGGATGCACCTGAGCTAAATTTTGAGTCTCATAGCAAGTGGTCTGAATACTTATGTAAATAAGGTATTTCTGCTTTGGTATTTTTTATACATTTGCTAAAATTTCTAAAAACCTGTTTTCGCTTTGTCATTATGGGGTATTGTGTGTAGATTGCTGAGGATTTGTTTTATTTAATACATTACAGCCTTATTCTAAAATTGTAACAAAATGTGGAAAAAGTCAAGGGGTCTGAATACCTTCCGAAGGCACTGTACAGTATATTGGCATACAAGATGTGTACTTCCTACTGCTTCACACAAGAAAGTGTAGGTATTCATATAGGTCTATGTAGGCTACAATTACTACAATAGGCCTTTAGAAAATTGTGCCACCAGTAAGAGTAGTAATTGAGGATTTTATTAAATGGAGGCCACAGACGCTCAAATCTAAAGGACATTAACCCTTTAAAATAATTGACTAAAGTGATATGATTAATC
Organism: Thymallus thymallus; assembly: GCA_023634145.1. Lineage (NCBI taxonomy): Eukaryota > Metazoa > Chordata > Actinopteri > Salmoniformes > Salmonidae > Thymallus > Thymallus thymallus. The sequence goes on along the minus strand of CM042392.1, from coordinate 24,676,288 downwards.
ATTTTGCACACAATGTAATTTCCCTTCATTAAAATTGAGTAAAATACTTTACTCATAAATTATCAAAAAAATACTCATTCCTGCCAGTGGCAAACTGTTATCAGACCCCTCCCCTGATAACAGTTTGCCACTGGCAGGAATCCTCAAGGTCCTTGTTTATCTTTGCAATTAGTGATCTTCAAGGCAGTAACACCAATGACAGAATTCGACATTCAGGGTTGCCCGCTGGCCCGTGGTAATCACCGTCAGTAAGAAAAATATTGTAATAATGCAATTTTTATTCTAGGCTATATAACTGATAAAAGAATATATGAATTTCCAAAGCTGTTAGTTTATTATGTCGACTGTTTATTACACGAGCGCCACACATATACATTGTTTGAGATCATCTGTAGGGCAGAGAGAGCAGCTCTCAAACAACTGGTTGTTGCATGGAAAAGCTCACCGAAGACAGACAGTGGTAGGGTTAGGAAATATGTTGCAAGTTATGATATCTACCAGTAAATGCTAAAAGACAGAAAGGGTATGGAAACCAGGTATTTAAAAAGTGAAATTTCTTGGAGCATTAGCAATGCACAATTCAGTCAACATGGAATAGCCTACTTTGAATTCAGACATTTCCTCGAGCCGATTTAGAAGTTCAACTACCTGAATGTTGAGCCCTGAATGACATAAAACATATGTCACGTATTTGAATAGCCTTTGTTTTTATTGATCTATACAATATTAAATATCTTTATTTTCTAGCAATCAAAATAAGAATGCTGAATCTCAAAAGCAACCCAATTTGCTTGCACTAAGTACTTTAAACGCATTTAACTAAGTTTTTGCAGTATAAAGGACTTGCATTATGTTTTATCATAAACCGTTCAATATAAACAAAAACACATATGTAGTATTTAATGGTTGCAAAAGCGAGTGAAGCAAATGCCAGCGCAATACAAGAATGACCGAGCACATTGCATTGCAGGATAAACAGTAGTGAATTATGGATCCGAAATTAAGTGAGAGAATGAATTAGATAGAACTCAAGTTCAGAAATAAAAGATCCCAGAACATTTTCCATACGCACAAAAAGCTTTTCTCCCTCAATTTTGTGCACAAATTTGTTTACATCCCTGTTAGTGAACATTTCTCCTTTGCCAATATAATCCATCCACCTGACAGGTGTGGCATATCAAGAAGATGATTAAACAGCATGATCATTAAACAGACACACCTTGTGCTGGGGACAATAAAAGGCCACTAAAATGTGTAGTTTTGTCACAACACAATGCCACAAATGTCTCAAATTGAGGGAGCGTGCAAATGGCATGCTGACTGCAGGAACGTCCACCAGGGCTGTTGTTAGAGAACTGAATATTACATTTCTCTACCATTAACCGCCTTCAACAACATTTTTGAGAATTTGGCAGTATGTCCAACCGGCCTCACTACCGCAGACCACGTGTATGGCGTCGTGTGGGCGAGCGGTTTGCTGATGTCAACATTGTGAACAGAGTGCCCCGTGGTGGTGGTGGGGTTATGGTATGGGCAGGCATAAGCTACGGACAACGAACACAATTGCATTTTGTGTTTGTCGTATGATCCTGAGGCCCATTGTCATGCCATTCATCCACCGCCATCACCACCGGATCTGTACACAATTCCTGGAAGCTGAAAATGTCCCAGTGGCCTGCATACTCACCCATTGAGCATGTTTAACATGTACAACAGCTTGTTCCAGTTCCTTGCCAATATCCAGCTTCTTCACACAGCCATTGAAAAAGAGTGGGACAACATTCAACAGGCTACAATCAACAGCCTGATAAACTCTATGTAAAGGAGATGTGTCACACTGCATGAGGCAAATGGTGGTTACACCAGATACTGAATGTGACAAACAGATCCTTATCTGTATTCCCAGTCATGTGAAATCTATAGATTAGGGCCTAAGGAATTTATTTAAAATGGACTGATTTCCCTAAATACAATGTAAAAAAGAGCCTTGGGATTAGGGCTGTCACAATTATATAATCTAAAATTATGGACAGTGACAGTGAACAAAAAAAATATAAATTGTTATACATTTATTTTAGTGGGGGTGGGGTCTCCATTTCATTTTCAAGTAGAAATGCATTGAGTGTACCTGCTCTTTCCATGAAAGACTGACCAGGTGAATCCAGGTGAAAGCTATGTTAAATCCACTTCAAATCAGAGTAGATGAAGGAGAGGAGACAGGTTAAATAAGGATTTTTACACCTTGAGACATTGCGTATGTGTGCCATTCAGAGGGTTAATGGGCAAGACAAAAGATGTAAGCGCCTGTGAACGGGGTATGGTAGTAGGTGCCAGGCGCTCCGGTTTGACTGTGTCGAACTGCTACGCTGCTGGGTTTTTGACATTCAACAGTTTCCGGTGTGTATCAAGATTGGTCCACCACCTAAAGGACATCCAGCAAACTTGACACAAATGTGGGAATCATTGGCATCAAAATGGGCCAGCATCTCCGTGTTAGCTTTCGACACCTTGTAGAGTCCATGCCCCCACGAATTGAGGCTGTTCTGAGGGCAAAAGGGGGTGTAACTCAATATTAAGAAGGTGTCCCTAATGTTTTGTACACTCAGTGTAGTTTACCCAATAGCAGTTTTCCATTTTTACATGAAGAGTGTAAAGTTGGTAATTTGTCAATGAGGACAAAAATCATTTTAGCAGCAGTACGGCAGTCAGGAGGAGAAGCTGCATTTCCAAAAGTTCTAAGCGGTTTTTGAGACGGGGGTGTCACCAAAATTGTGTTATATTCATTAGGTAGGTCATAGCTCATTTTCACAGACGCATTATGATACATTTCAAGCTCAAAACATGTTTCAGCAAAAATAACAAGTATGACAGTAACTGTGGGCATTTGCATGACAATTAGTCCTAGCCCTAATCGTTACCCAAAATACCATAATCATCACAGCCCTACTTGGGATCTAATAGTGATCTAAGGATGGGATTGGTATGACCACCTCCACTGACTGACATGGATGTTTTGACATATATACACACACACACACACACACACACACACACACACACACACACACACACACACACAAAGTTGAAGTCGGAAGTTTACATACACCTTAGCCAAATACATTTAAACTCAGTTTTTCACAATTCTTGACATTTTAATCCTTGCAAGCCTCCCCCTTTTTCCTCCAAACATAACGATGGTCATTATGGCCAAACAGTTCTATTTTTGTTTCATCAGACCAGAGGACATTTCTCTAAAAAGTACAATCTTTGTCCCCATGTGCTGTTGGAAACCGTAGTCTGACCTTTTTTTATGGCGGTTTTGGAGCAGTGGCTTCTTCCTTGCTGAGCGGCCGTTCAGGTTCTGTCGATATAGGACTCATTTTACTGTGGATATAGATACTTTTGTACCTGGTTCCTCCAGCATCTTCACAAGGTCCTTTGCCGTTGTTCTGGGATTGATTTGCACTTTTCGCACCAAAGTACGTTCATCTCTAGGAGACAGAACGCGTCTCCTTCCTGAGCGGTATGACGGCTGCGAAGTCCCATGGTGTTTATACTTGCATACTATTGTTTGTACAGATGAACGTGGTACCTTCAGGCGTTTGGAAATTGTTCTCAAGGATGAACCAGACTTGTGGAGGACTACAATTGTTTTTCTGAGGTCTTGGCTGATATCTTTTGATTTCCCCATGATGTCGAGCAAAGAGGCACTGAGTTTGAAGGTAGGCCTTGAAATACATCCACAGGTACACCTCCAATTGACTCAAATGATGTCAATTAGCCTATCAGAAAGCCATGACATCATTTTCTAAAATGTTCCATGCTGTTTAAAGACACAGTCAACTTAGTGTATGTAAACTTCTGACCCACTGGAATTGTGATATAGTGAATTATAAGTCAAATAATCTTTCTGTAAACAATTGTTGGAATAATTACTTGTGTCATGCACAAAGTATATGTCCTAACAGACTTGCCAAAACTATAGTTTGTTAACATGAAATCTGTGGAGTGGTTGAAAAATGAGTTCTAATGACTTCAACCTAAGTGTATGTAAACTTCCGACATCAACTGTGTGTTATACACACACACACACACACACACACACACACACACACAGTATGTGTTAGCCAATCACAACATAGATTTATTTGTATATTAGAGATGGGACACATTTGAAGAACAAAGCCCATGAACGGATTGTCATCTGAATGGTTTGTTAATGTAATTGGATTTCAGAATATATTTTGTGTGTCAGGTATAGACTCAGCCTAAGGACATTCATTAAAATGTGTACAATTTGCCCAACTTTGCCCAAGTCCCAGGAAACCCATCTGTTCCCAAAAGCCACCCTCAATCCAGATATGGGCCAAACACAATATTCTCTCCTGAATTAACCTGATGAAACAAAAAACACAGAAAAGATTTTGGACAGCCGAGGTTTCCTTGCCTCCTTTCACACACTGCCAGTGTAGCAGCTAGACATTGTTCTTCACATTTCCTTTCATAAAAAATGTCAGTCACAAGGCCATCATGCATTAGTTGTCTTATGAATTGGCAATAACAGTTCCAGTGTTAATAAGGCAGTGGTCAAAAAATAAATCAATGGCTGATTATGTTAAACTATTAGTATGCTTAACCAATGCTCATTGACAGAGATCAGCTTGTACAAAGACCTTGATGATGTAGGTTATCTGAAATAAAGCCTATGGTTTTAACTCAATAAGAATTAGACTTCCAAATAAATCTCATTAACACTGAGAATAACCAATTAAGATGTGCAATTATGAGCAGCAAATACAGGGCGTACGGTAGTTCCAAGTGTGTGTAAAGACATGGCCCAAGTTTCTGAACTAGTTTAACACGTTCTGGAGCATGGAAAATCTACCTGATAATGTAGCAAACATAGCACCTTCAAAATACTGTACATTTCCCAGTATAAAATATGAACCTACAATAGGCCTAGCCTATACTTAATTTCTTGAGCACCAAAAATATGACCTGGTAAAGTTGGCCAAGCAAGAGCTTTTAATGTATAAACGACTGCTTTTCAAATTCACACACAGTCCACTAGTGTTGTCATGATAGCAGAATTTTGACTTCGATACTTGATACCAGGTATAGAATCACGGTACTTGATACCAGGTATAGAATCACGGAACTTGATACCAGGTATAGAATCACGGTACTTGATACCAGGTATAGAATCACGGTACTTGATACCAGGTATAGAATCACGGTACTTGATACCAGGTATAGAATCACGGTACTTGATACCAGGTATAGAATCACGATACTTGATACCATCACCAAGACATAAAATGTACTTTTTGGTCCACCAGCTAACATCGTTTTTGCAGCTAAAATTACACCAATAAAACACGCTTTGTAATGTTTCTAAATGTATTATTAGTAAGAAGTAATATGGTGTATTGTTTAATTTCCTTTTTTGTGAAGTGATTATTTTAACCAAAATATCACAGATGAGACAAATGTTCACATTCCCCTTTAAAGGGTGGGAGGTTACTGTGGTAACACAACTCAGTCATGTTTGTGTTTGTACCTGCGAGATTGAGTCTGATTAGTAGAAGCGCTGTCTTCTCTTCCCTAGCAGTTGAAACTCAAACATAGAAAAACAAACTAGCTTATGAACAAAACAATGTAGATAGCCAAGAAACACAAGGACAAAGTTTTACATCAGTGGACTTTCATTTCAAATAAATTAGACCAACTTTTATACCTGTACGCAGCCAGGCAGTGTTGCAGCGCACAGGTAGAATAGGCTATATAGGATTCGTAGTTCTTTGACCTTGTGCGAATAATTTACCAGCTATGAAAAACAACAGAAATACTTTGAAAACATCTACTGCAGAATTTATTTTACTATAAATGTGATCATACTTGAATATTTATTTACAAATGCAAGAGAATTCTTTGGAGAACGCATGTAACACATTAATGAATCATTTTTACTTTGGTTTTTAACAATCTAACTACAAAACAACAATGGTAATGATTTATTTGCATGGTAAATCTCTAATCATTAACTGGGTAAATCAAGATGTAGCCTAGGTCTATTCACAATACAGGTAGATGCATTTTATTCAATAGGAGTGTGTGCATGCAGAGTTATTGAGCTTGTATTAGCGGATTTCATGCGGCTAGAGATGACAATAACTTCCATTTAAGACTTCGTTTATAGGCAACTGCTAGGAGAACATTATTTTATTGTACTGATCAACAACATTTGCATAGAGAATCTATATATTTTATAAGTGTGCACTGTCTCTTTAAGAACGTAATGATGTAATTTCAAAGGCAGATTGTGGCTGTGGAATCTGACTGTGGCTATGGAATCTAGTGGAAACCAGACGGGAGTAGAGGGAGACTAAATGTGAATGAGTTTTTGGTAGCGAAGGTGACAAAGTTAATTAATAAAGTTTTGGGTGAAAATCAGCTTTGAAATCACTATATTTTGCATTATGGTTTGAATGTTATCACAAACAAAGTACTAGGGTAGTGAATTCATCTGTAAGCTAGCATGGAAAGTTAGCCTACAATTACAGCTGGTATCATCTTGAATTGTAAAAAAAAAAAAGTGTTCTAGCCTGTATGGACATTGTTTCGAGAACATGTCTACATGCCGTGTTGTATTATTCAAGTGTGTTAACGTCTGTGCAGCATGAGTGGGGAGCGAACAATGCAGCCCAGACAGCTCTAGCAATGAATGAGTAAGTAGAGCAGACACTGCTCTTTGCACTGTAAAAAGGGGCTGCACAGATAGACTTGATCCTCTCAATCACGTGAGACACATTTGACTGAAGTGCCGAACGTAACCAATTCTAGTACCCAACAATTTATCGAAAAAGTACCAAAGTTTCAGTATACCGTGCAACATTAATGTACACTCCACAAGCATTTGTCCTGACCCAAGCTGTAGTGCTGTGTAAGAGTAAACTATGTTCGTGCTGGTATTCATACTGTACATTGGTCACTCCTTGTGAAAGTCAGTTACTACTATTACCGCAACCGTCACGATCAAACCAGCCATTACTTGGGCCATGAGTTTTTCTTAACCAAGAAAAACTCTGGTTTCTAGTTATGTTAATCGGGTCACGTGGTCAGGAAAAACTCATGGCCCTACTTACCATCACCAATGGTAATATTATACACTGCTCTGGGTGTTAAGAAAAAAGTAGGAACAAGGTGAAGTCAGTTGTGTGATGCCTCTATGTTGTATTTTTACAACCATGTCATCAACCTGACAATCATTGTGATACAGCTCAGTTACGTCAGCCCTGGAGGCACAGTGGCACAAAAGGCCCACCACGAGGATGTCTGATTTTGTGACCCCGAGCTCCAGATTATGTCTCTGATCTAATTATTTGCTTAATTGCTGCTTCCCCCCCCCCCCCAAAAAAAAAACCACGAGCGATCCGAAGAGACATTAGCTCTGACTAAAGAACCCATGAGACTTAACCCACTGTAGCTTACTTACTGAACAGCGTAAACTAGCCTATACTCTAGTAATGCATGCAAAGTTGATTTCAGTTTGCCATTCAAACTATAGACGTCTATGATAACATACTTAATCTTTGATAAAACAGAGGACAAATCTAGTGCAACTTATTTTAGGCCCACTAGGCTGTATGACTACTGAACTAAGGTCAACTGAGCCAGTGTTTGTTGTTCAGTGGTGTCGTGGAGGCTAGTCCCGTGTAGCTCAGTTGGTAGAGAACGGCGCTTGCAACGCCAGGGTTGTGGGTTTGATTCCCAGAGGGGACCAGTGTGAAAAAAGTATGAAAATGTACACACTAACTACTGTAAGTCGCTCTGGATACGCAGGATATACACAGGTATATGCCGTATACACACTATTTTCTTCCAGTGGGCATACACACTTAATCCCAAATGAGGTGTATCAATCACAGTAGTGTAGTGGAGGTACACGCTGTATTAATTATGTAGTACAAGAGAGAAATCATGCAAAGTAACCTAAACAAATACAAAGCACATAAAAAATATATACATTCACATGTGCACCGTTTCAGTGGAATAGACTATCATCTAGGCAGCAAGAGTGCACAGCCGGTAAGGTTGGTAGGAAAGTCATTTCAACTTATGATATCTACCAGTAAATGTTAACTAAGGCTACTATTGGTATGCAAACCAGGTATTGATCCGTTTGGTCTGAAGCCTTGGTTGAATCTTTGCCATGTGCAATTCAGTCATCATGCGGTGTTCGAATATAAATGTCTAAAGGCTATCCCAAAAAAACGTTCCAATTAAATGTTGACTGCAAAGTAGGCCTACATGGCAGAATGATGATTTGTATTAATCGGGAAGGCATTTGATTAGCAAACTCTTCCATCACATATAGGACATTGTACATAAAGTACAGCAACACAGCTAGCCAAATGGTATTTTGCTAGGTGAGCAATTTAATTAAATGGCAAATACACCCAACAAAAAATCATTATTATTTTTCCCAGAACTCAAATTGTCTCCTGATGTGGTTTAAGCATTGTTGTGGACTTACATCACTTGTCATTTTCTATACAACAAAAATGAGATTGAGAGTGAAAACCTGAAAGATCTATAGGAAAAAATAAAAATTATAGGAAAACATTTTGGGCAAAATTACAGTATAGCCACTTCTCCAGGAACCACTAGAGTTGTTGAATGTACAGCTTTGACAGAGGGGTCTATTCAATGTTGCCATAATTTGTATAGTCATTGATGTTGGGCTGTGTAGTTGGGCTGTGTAGGGCTGTGTAGTTGCAGGATTTTGAGTAAAGTGTTCTTCTCAATGCCATCCAAATCATAAAGTGAAATCGCTTTATTTATCGGATAACGTTGTCAACATAGGGAAATTGTGGTTTACAGCAGACCTGTTACGTACTTGGGGGCAACTTGCTTTGCATACTATAAATCTTTATACAGCAAATACACTGTCATATCATTAGACATATCTACAGCATAATTTATACCCTGCTGAATGGTATCACTTCGCAATGATGCCTTATTGACTCCGACATTAGACTAATCACATACGAATTCCAGTAATTTAAGCTTTCAAGCATCCATCTGCCTAATTAAATTATAGAGGAAGGGCTGTGTATGGAAGAAGAATGGTTTAATGTTACTGTACCCAATAAAAGCAGTTTGAGTTCCCTCCTCGCGTCTCGCTTGTCTCGGCGAAGCTGCTTATCGATCTCGGCGTTGATTCTTTTGGACTCCTTCGCCTCCTCGCTCAGGCAACAAGCCATCATGGATTCTAAAGTCATCACCGCAGTATTTAAAAGCCCGACTTGAATGGGGCGCCCACGCCTCACACTTAGTAGCAAATAATTGTTCTGATCCCCTTTGTAAATCAGAATGGACAGTCCATGGGTAAAATTGAATGAGTGGTGTGGATGCAAGAAATGTAGCCAGTTACCTACGATTAAGTTTGGCCTCCTTTGAAGACGCCAGTGCGCGAGCTACTGTAGCATTGGCAGCAGCTACACCAAATATTTGACAGCCTGCAAGTCTCGTGCAAATGTCAAGTTTGGGTTATTATTGTTGAGGCAGACACAAATATAGCTGATGGGGTCCAGTTAGCTCTGCTAAACTCGATAGCACCTAGCCAGCGACAACAGCTGAATTTGATAGCTAGCACTTCACAGTCATCTGAATAGCTAACGCTTTAGCTAACTATTTTGCGTTTCTGTCCAAAAATGACCAATACATTTCTAGCCAAATTATGTTGTTGGCCTCTAGCATCAACTCCTCCAACGCATCCAAATTGCCGTGTGCTTACCAACCCAGGTCCCGGAGACAAGGGGACAAACTTGGCTGCCACATCTGTACAGTCTCCTGCTACGCCTAGCCGCCCCAGAACCAAGACCTTAAAACGCCCGAGTAGTGACAAAAAACGTCTGTGAAACTGTCCATCAGCTAACTAAAGGAATAACTAACGTTAGTTGTCAAACGCAAACCACAACGGGAATAAAAATATTTAAAAAATTATAGCCGCAAAATAATCCTAGGGGGGAAAAAACAACCTGCTTTATCTAACTAGGGTCGCAAGCTAGCTATCTAGTGTTGCATTTCCTAGCTAGCTAAATATGGTTTACCCGATAGCGGTAACGTTAGCTAGCTGGCTAAAATGGATAGCTAGCCATTTATGTTATATTTAGCTAGCTAAAACGCCAAATTTGGCTAGCTAACGTTATTAATTGTGGTATCATTATCCAAAGACGTAGGTAGCTAGGTAGACTCAATCTAGATATAAAAAATGTACTAAAACCTATCTGACAGCAAAAGGGACCTTATCTGTTTCGTGCTTTTTTTCGCCCCTTTGAATTTTTTCCTTCACAGCCCCCGGTGTGATATACACACTACCTTGTTGCTGGCGACACTTTCGGAAAAAGTGACTGACAGAGCGAAAGCAAATCAAAACGGAGAATGGGGTGTTTAATCGAAACAGGATGGGAGTGGTTTACGCTGTCTGCGAGCAGGTTTTAAAAGTGCCAAGTTTGTTAGAGAAACCGACAAACTCTTTCCTTTGGTTGTCACTAGTTACCCCAGCCACAAAGTCGAAATTGGCTCGTATAAATTCATGAAAACAATTCGCTTTTTTGTCATAATTTACGGTTATGCATAAGGTTAGCAGCAGTGTGGTTATGGTTAGGTTTAAAATATGATTTTAACAAGATAAATTGTAGAAAAATAGGCGGGGTTTAGACATAATTATGACTTTGTGGCTGTGGTAACTAGTGACCACCCCTGTCTTTTCGAGGCCCGTCAACCACAGATCCAGAAATGTGACTGAATGGACAACGCCCATCCCGTCAAACATCCTTAGTTACTTACTGCCGCGTTCATGTAGTCGTCGAAAGTTACAATTTTCTAGTTGTGATTTCGGAAATACAACTATGTTTAATCAAAGATTGTCTATTAAACATATGTCTGCCCAGGGGATGAAATGAAATTTCCCTCCGGGGGATCAATAAAGTACCTATCTATCTAAACCCGCTTAGGTGATGGAATTTCACTTCCTTATGTTATAAAATAACATTTACCAAGACAAATATGAGTATTCATGTTCTGAATTGTTCAGTGGGGTCTTTCTCTAACATATTAACATTATATCCAAAAAGTGTTTTCGGATATAATTTCGTAACCTAATAAATCCGAAAATATCCATTGAGCTCTGTTCACCTAGCGGTGCAGGTTTCTCGTAACAACTTTTGAGGATTTTACACTTTGTGGTCGTCTACAAAGTTGATTCTGCAGGTCGCAAAAAGCTAAATTAGCATGAGAGGAGCTATATTAAATGTAAAAGGATTTGAACATGAAAAGTTTGATATGCTCAGTGCTCCGTTGACATATCACAGAGATACACTTGTTTTTGTGAGAAATCTTCGAAAAATAACAGGTAGACAGTAGCCTTTGTTCTTGCACAGAATCCAGCCTAGCTGACACGATGCAATTTTCCTGATTTCATTCTGGCCTCCATAGATTTAGTCACCCTAATTCTGTCCATCCTACAAGTAAGAACTCCAATAACTGTTCAACGGATTATGGTAAAGACATGAGGTTTAGACATTTGGTTTCCCTAGAGGAGTATCTACACAATTAACATATTATTTTACCCATTGGTCAAAATATGCGTTTTTGAGTGGACACCGTATAAGCTATTCTAGACACCATACAAGGTGGAGGATCATGATTCTTCTTCTTCTTCTTTCAGGTTTTATTGGCGGTTGGCAACTCATCTCAAAGGTGCATTACCGCCACCTACTAGACTGGATTGTGGGTATTAGAATGACATCAAAGGAGATATCTATATAAATAATAAATAATGATAATAATAAAAATAATAATAATAAAAAATAAAAGTAAAAAAAAAATATATATATATATATTTACAGTTAAATTATTTCGCTTAGTCCGTTTTTTTTCAAAAACAAAATTAATAACTTGTGTGTTTTCCCAGATGTTTTCCCTAATAAATGCTCAAGTGTAATGCTTTGTTCATCCATTTGTGCCTTTAATTTTGCCCTATCTTCTTAATATTTTTTGCAGTCTAACAATATATGCTTCACTGTCTCTTGTACATTACAATAAGTGCATAATCCAGTGGGGTGTTTTCCTATTCTGTACAATGTTGTATTTAAACCAGTGTGACCCATTCTAAGACGTGAAACTAACATCAGGAGGATCATGATGGAAGTGGATGTCGAGAGTGAAACAAGAGTTCTTCTTCGATGATGTCATGGTGGTCCGCAAACAAATGTTTAAGGTGCATGCCGCCTCCAACTGTGCTGGAGTGTACAATCACTCATGGTCTGCTTAATTCTGTACTACTAAACTATTTTTTTTTAAACAAAATAAATCCCTAACTTCAACCCCCCCCCCCACTCCCCCAACCCATTAAATTTGATCTATAACATGCTGAAACAATCCGCCTTAAGATTCAGCAGTTCTACAACCATTTCAACAGTAACATCTGTTACCCCCAATAACTATTTTGCCGTATCCACAATAACCTTCAACCTGGCGTTTCTGCTTTCCACAACCTGAGTCTTGTTGATAACCTTACCAATGAAAGTTATAAAGTTAACTTCATTCACTATCAAAGTGTCCTTTGACGCAGCAGATTCATGAGCACAAGATTTCTGAACAGGTCATGAAACCGTGCCAGGACCAGCAGAAGTACCAACCCCGACAATAGGTCCCTTTAGTACAGGAGCAGCTATGGAAGCTCCATCATTCGCACTGTAGTTCCACCTATCTGTCTTACAGCCTCTGCATACGATACATCATGATGACTTATTCTATATCTCTTAGCCTCTCTAGCCTCTCTCTGCACCTGGCATCCACCAAATGCTGCACTATTTCGTCGTTGTCGTCCCCACCCCCACACACACATAATTACAACATTTAACCTTCACATTGTTCCCACATTAACCATAATCATGTTCCTCTCCACACTTGGCACATATTTTCTTTCCTTTACACTGAACAGCTACATGGCCCATTCTTTGGCATTTAAAACACCGCGATGGGGATGGGACAAATTCTCTGACATTGAAACAAAGAAATCCTATCTGTACTTTTCCAGGCAAAACCTTCTCAAACTTCAGCAGCACTGATAAGCTTTCTCTTCTTTGACCCTCTTTCCTACTGATAAACCTTTTGGCCTCAATAACTCCCTTCACATTTTCTTTAATATTATCTATGGACATAGATATTGGGACTCCAGTTATGACTCCCTTAGTATAAGCACAAGGAACATGGCTTTTAATCTTCTTACCTTTTTAATCTACATTAGTATCCTGTCAGTAGTTTCTTTTTTCATTGCATATAGTATATCAAATGTACAATACGTGCATTTATCTGTAATTAAACCCTGTACTAGGGACTGTATTTTAAGGGAATTATTATTATTACCCTAATTTATATAATATGCACAATTAGCTATTTAAGTATCTCTTCCTGTCATTTATCCCTACATTTAATTTATTTAACCATGTAAATATTCAAATATTCATTTACCTGTATATTTAACCAGACTGTATATTAAGTAAACTATTATTACCCTCATTTATTTTATACGCACATTTAGCTATTTAAGTATATTTTTCTGCCATCTACCTGTATCTATCTATCTATCTATCTTTCTATCTGTCTATCATCTATCTTTAAGCATTTCCATGTGCAGAATCTTCCCTCTCTTTCTCTACAGCATTGGTTAGTCGGATAGGGGGTAAATAATGCACTGTGGTCTCATCAAACACCATCACCACTTTCCACTCCAAAACATTATTACTCTTGCTTCCTACCTTGGCCCTCTTTATAATTTCTTTACTATACGCTCCACTGCTTTCAGTATCATTATATCTCTTCTTCCTATGTCTTTTCACTACAGACCATTCTGGTCCCTCCCGCTCCATGTCATCAAAACTGACACCCATACTGTTTGCATTCCAGCACAGCTGTTGCTTCTCCAACCTTTTCTCCATTTCCTCCATTTTGTGCGCACTACTCTCCGTCATTTCGGCTGTCAGACTTTGAGACCCGACATGAGTGGAGTTGGAGAAGAAGAATGGAGAACAGTAGTATCAAATAATGGAATGAAAAAGAAGAAAGTGTTGAAAACATTCGATAAGTGTATGTCAGACAAGGATTTGTTTCTTATTGGGATGCGATTTTTTGATAAGTATGTTTATCTGTGAGACCCGTTTGGGGTCTCGAAGAAGGTGAATCTTGTGCTGGGAAAAGTGGGATCAATCATAGTGACCAGGTGCTGATTAATTGTGTGTCGGAGGAACAAAAGAAGAAGGCAGTGGGCATCACCTTCTACTCCGTGGCTAGACGACTCATTGCGAGCTCACAGAAGAGGGCTCCGGGCAGCCGAGCGGAAATGGAGGAAAACTAAACTCCCTGTGGATCTGTCATCTTTTCTCTCTCCTCTCTACCTTTTCTTCCTCTGTGTCTGCTGCTAAAGCCACTTTCTACCGCTCTAAATTTCAAGCCTCGGCCTCTAACCATAGGAAGCTCTTTGCCACCTTCTCCTCCCTGCTGAATCCCCCCCCCCCCTCCCCCTCTCTGTGGACGACTTCGTCAACTATTTTGAAAAGAAGGTTGACGACATCCAATCCTCATTTACTAAGCCTATGACACCGCTGGTCCTGCTAACACTGCCCTACCCTATGCTTTGACTTCTTTCTCCCCTCTCTCTACAGATGAAATATTGCGACTTGCCCGCTTGACCCTATCCAATCCTCTTTTCTCTAGACCATTTCTGGAGACCTTCTCCCTTACCTCACCTTGTTCATCAACTCATCCTTGACTGCTGGCTATGTCCCTTCCGTCTTCAAGAGGGCGAGAGTTGCACCCCTCCTCAAAAAACCTACACTATCCCTTCGATGTCAACAACTACAGACCAGTATCCCTTCTTTATTTTCTCTCCAAAACTCTTGAGCGTGTCGTCTCTAACCAACTCTCCTGCTATCTCTCTCAGAATAAACTTCTTGATCCTAATCAGTCTGGTTTCAAGACTGGTCATTCAACTGAGACTGCTCTTCTCTGTGTTACGGAGACTCTCCGCACTGCCAAAGCTAACTCTCTCTCCTCTGCTTTTATCCTTTTAGACCTATCTGCTGCCTTTGATACTGTGAACCATCAGATCCTCCTCTCCACCCTCTCTGAGTTGGGCATCTCCGGCCCTGCACACTCTTGGATTGAGTCCTACCTGACAGGTCGATCTTATTAGGTGGCGTGGCAAGAATCTGTCTCCGCACCACGTGCTCTCACCACTGGTGTCCCCCAGGGCTCAGTTCTAGGCCCTCTACTATTTTCTCTATGCACCAAGTCACTTGGCTCTGTCATATCCTCACGTGGTCTCTCCTATCATTGCTACGCAGACGACACACAATTAATTTTCTCCTTTCCCACTTCTGATAACCAGGTGGCGAATCGCATCTCTGCATGTCTGGCAGACATATAAGTTTGGATGTCGGATCACCACCTCAAGCTTAACCTCGGCAAGACGGAGCTGCTCTTCCTCCCGGGGAAGGACTGCCCGCTCCATGATCTCGCCATCACGGTTGACAACTCCATTGTGTCCTCCTCCCAGAGTGCAAAGAACCTTGGTGTGACCCTGGACAACACCCTGTCGTTCTCTGCTAACATCAAAGCGGTGACCCAATCCTGCAGGTTCATGCTCTACAACATTCGCAGAGTACGACCCTACCTTACACAGAAAGCGGCACAGGTCCTAATCCAGGCATTTGTCATCTCCCGTCTGGATTACTGCAACTCGCTGTTTGCTGGGCTCCCTGCCTGCTCCTTTAAACCCCTACAACTTATCCAGAAGCTGCAGCCCATCTGGTGTTCAACCTTCCCAAGTTCTCTCATGTCACCCCACTCCTCCGCACACTCCACTGGCTTCCAGTTGAAGCTAGCATCTACTACTAAACCATGGTGCTTGCCTACGGAGCTGTGAGGGGAACGGCTCCTCCTTACCTTCAGGCTCTGATCAGATCCTACACCCAAACGAGGGCACTACATTCATCCACCTCTGGCCTGCTAGCCCCCCTACCTCTACGAAAGCACAGTTCCCGCTCAGCCCAGTCAAAGCTATTCGGTGCTCTGGCACCCCAATGGTGGAACAAGCTCCCCCACGACGCCAGGACAGCGGAGTCACTGACCACCTTCCGGATACACTTGAAACCCTTCCTCTTTAAGGAATACCTGGAATAGTATAACAGTAATCCTCCAGGGAGAGGCTGAAAATGTCAGTGAATAAACTTACCAGCTGGTCAGCGCATGCGACGAGTATGCGTCCTGGTAATCCGTCTGGCCCAGCGGCCTTGTGAATGTTAACCTATTTAAAGGTCTTACTCACATTGGCTACGGACAGCATGATCACACAGTCGTCCGGAACCGCTAGTGCTCTCACGCATGGTTCAGTGTTGTTTGAGCATAGAAGGCATTTAGCTCGTCTGGTAGGCTCACGTCAATGGGAAGCTCTCGGCTGGATTTCCCTTTGTAATCCGTGATCGTTTACAAGCCGTGCCTCATCCGACGAGCTTCAGAGCCGGTGTAGTAGGATTCGATCTTAGTCCTATATAGACGCTTTGCCTGTTTGATGGCTCGTCAGAGGGTGTAGCAGGATTTCTTAGAAGCGTCCGGACTAGTGTCCCTCTCCTTGAAAGAGGCAGCTCTAGCCTTCAGCTCACAGCTGAGCCTTGCTGTGGTTCTCCAACAGCAACATGGCAGTGTCAACATCAGTGGAGGCTGCTGAGCTTGTCCTCCCCAATTAAGGTGCCACCAACTCCCTGTGGTCAACATAGCTGTTATTGTTTATAAAAGTTTGTCTGTATGAATGTCAAAATAAACTTTTCTCTACCCCCATATCAAACACTCACAAACTTGAAAAATAATGTGTGTACAATTAATTGGTTAGAGAGAGATCTCAAATATCACTTTTCATTTGTATCCCCTGTAGCTTTAGAATCGTGCGAAGTTGGTTTATTTTTCCATCACGTATTTGGCCACATTCGCGTGGGTCAAACAAAAACACCCTAATTTCTGGTTGACAAATAGTGACTCGCAAAAGCCAGGTGATGGCTGCATGGTGCAGTTGGTGAGAAGAAACTGCAGCGACATGAAGGTGACTTTATCAAAAACTGCATGACCTTTGATCACATGATTTTTTAAAAAGTTCTTGCAGTCAACACATATACATTTTGATACCCATAATGCAACTCACGTTGAAAGGCGGTGACCAACAAAGGTCAACAACCTGACAAAAGTGATCTGCTTGAATGCTAATAATAAGGTTAGCTCCCAGTGTTAGCTTGCTTAACACTGGGAGAATTTGAGATGGTCACCGGCTCTCAAAGTGTGTTGCATGATGGAGACAAAAATTGTCTGACTTGGCTAGAAGTGATCCAGCTTTTGTAAAATTAACGTCAAAAGTTCATTTTTATTTTATTTTAGCTAACCCTAACCCTTTTCCTAACCTTAAGCTAAAATATATCCTAACCTCCTACGTTAATTCTCATAACCTGCTGCGTAGGTTTTCCTAACTTGCTACGAAAATTCAAATCTGACGTTAATTTGACAAGCAGGATCCCTTCTAGCCATGACCAACTTGCCACTGCATGAACTTAAATAAATTGTGTGATCAAAGGTCATGACATTTTGACTGCAGTCAACTGTAAATTTCTGCAGTCGCTCTTCACCAACTTCATCCTGCAGCCATCGCCTGCATTGTGGGAGGCTCTATTGTCAACCAATCATTAGGGTGTTTTTGTTTGACGCATGCAAAAGTGACCAAAGACGTGACTGAAACAGGAACCAACTTGGCGGCAATTAATGTAGGCTATGCAGTGGATATGTACAAATGAATGTGATATTTGAGTCTCTCTCTTTGATTGTACAATGTACACATACAGTATATTTTCAGTTTGTGAGTGTGTGATATGTGGGTTGGAGATACAGTATGTTTATTTTGACATGATAAAGAAAAACTTTTCTAAACAATGAAAAACCACATCACTAACCAGGTTTCCATCCATCCTTTTTATGCAAGTAAAGTACATGGTAGACCTGATGGAAACAGAATATTTGTTGGGATTTGTATTTATTAAGGATCCTTATTAGCTGTGCCAAGGCAGCAGTTACTCTTCCTGGGGTCCCCAAAAATTAAGGCATGCATGTGTGTGTGCCTGTGTGTGTGTGTTTCCTTACAGTCCACATTGTTCCATAATTTTATCAGGTTTTTTCATCAGATTTTACTGCTTGCATGAGTTTCTTAATGTGGAGTTCAGGTAGGTGTTCGTGCTTCAGCAAACAAAGGAAAGGAGGGTTGCTCAACAACAATGTCAAAAATCATGAGAATGAAGAAAAATGTATTGTACATGTATATTTTGACATACGAGACACATTATTTATCTTATTTTTTAGTAGTATAATTTGCCATTTACCTTGATACATATTAACATTTTAATTGTTTTACATTGTTGTGTCTCAGTGGGACACTAGGCTATAAATAGGAGCTAAGTGCCATGGTCAGGTCACTCTGAGGAAGATGTCAGCTTGGCGTTGAAACGTCAGTCACCTGTTCGCATCCTGTGGATAATGGATTAAAGTGAGCAAAAATAAATCTATCTCTGCCTTTTTTGGTTGAGTGCTCCAACTCCAACTTTACCTTGAATTTGTCCTTTTGGAAGTTTTTCTTGGTAAGCTATTCTCATTACTTGTTCTGGAACCGAGTTCCATGTAGTCATGGCTCTGTGTAGTATTGTACATTTTCCAGAGTCCGTTCTGGACTTGGTGACTGTCAAGAGACAACTGGTGGCATGTCTTGTGGGGTATGCTTGGGTGTCTGAGCTGTGTGCTACATATTTGAACAGACAGCTTGGTGCTTTCAACATTTCAATACCTCTCACAACCCCTTCTCTACTTTGAGCCCGAAGAGATTGATGTTATTGATGTTAGCTCTCTGTGTACATTTTAGGGAGTTTTCTCACATTTTGTTACGTTACAGCCTTATTCTAAAATGTGTTAAATAGTTTTTTTCCCTCATCAATCAACACACAATACCCCATAATGATAAAGCGAAAACAGGTTTTTAGACATTTTTGCAAAGAGCTGGCCACACGGCCAAACTGAGCAATCGTGGTAGAAAGGCATTTGTCAGAGAGGTGACCAAGAACCCGATGGTCACTCTGAAAGAGCTCCAGAGTTCTTCTGTGGAGATGGGAGAACCTTCCAGAAGGACAACCATCTCTGCAGCACTCCACCAATCAGGCCTTTATGGTAGATTGGCCAGACGGAAGCCACTCCTCAGTAAAAGGCACATGACAGCTCGCTTGGAGTTTGCCAAAAGGCACATAAAGACAATCAGACCATGAGAAACAAGATTCTCTGGTCTGATGAAACCAAGATTGAACTCTTTGGTGTGAATGCCAAGCTTCACGTCTGGAGGAAACCTGGCACCATCCATACGGTGAAGCATGGTAGTGGCAGCATCATGCTGTGGGGATGATTTTCAGCGGCAGGGACTGGGAGACATGTCAGGATCGAGGGAAAGATTAACGGAGCAAAGTATAAAGAGATCCTTGATGAAAACCTGCTCCAGAGCGCTCAGACTGAGACGAAGGTTCACCTTCCAATAGGACAAAGACCCATAGCACATAGCCAAGACAACGCAGGAGTGGCTTCTCTGAATGTCCTTGAGGGGCCCAGCCAGAGCCCAGACTTGAACCCGATCGAACATCTCTGTAGAGACCTGAAAATATCTGTGCAACGACGCTCCTCATCCAACCTGACAGAGCTTGAGATGATCTGCAGAGAAGAATGGGAGAAACTCCCCAAATACAGGTGTGCAGCATCATTCCCAAGAACACTCAAGGCTGTAATTGCTGCAAAAGGTGCTTCAACAGAATACTGAGTACATTTATGGAGTATTGTGTGTAGATTGATGAGAGAAAAAAACGATTTAATAAATTTTAGACTAAGGAGTCTGAATACTTTTCGAATGCACTGTATGTTCCTCTGATGATGACACTGATGAACTACTGTAGCTTTGGACTGGCTATAGCCCTACTACTGCACAGAAGCATCAATACTGTGAATGCTGTACGGCTCAGTTCTACTGACTTAATTTACATTCTGTACATTATTAGGGTATCATGCTTCCCACGTATACATGTGTTATGTATTATGTCCGCACACTTAAATAGTTTGTATTCTAGGCAAAGCCATGCATACAGAATAGAAACACATAGAAAATGGTACTTGATGCAGCAACATGCATGATTAGATAATTGATTGATTTCTTTATTTCAGTTTATTTCACACACACATTCCACCTATCCTCCTTTGACAACAACCTTATTTTTTCTGCAGTGTAGAATTTACTCATGCAGCTGATTGATGAAATGGAGCAATACATTTTCACAGATGCTGTAGGCCAATAAAGGTGATCCAGGTGACACCATGTGGACAATAAAGGTTATTGCTTGTTTTTGGGATGTAATGTACTTCATAGTATCCTTCTACCATTTCACGTATCTGACAGACATGGTGAGTGCTTGGTTTCCACCATATTGCCTTTATTTAACTCAGTCAGTTCACTGATAACCTTAAAGAAGTAGCCTTACATCATGTAATGGTCTTTTTAAACAATGTAGTTAAACAGGTGTGTCTTTCTTGAGTATGTCACACATGCTTTCTCCCACTACTTTATGAAAGCATGACTTGCTGAACTACGGCATTATGTTCATGCAGTAGTACGTTTTGAATACAAATTAAATGTTCCATATAAATCCATAAATTAATGTTTTATTGTTATCACAACATGCCTTGACATTCTGTCATCGTCAACCTCCTAACCTGTGTGGATGGACTCACTCAATACACAGGGTGGGGCGGAGCAAGCAGAGGGCAACGAAGCAAAGTTGAACCATAGGCAATCAGGCATAGGTAGAAGGGTAGGGTAGGCTGCTATGCAATAAACAGAGCAGGTGCAACATCCATGAAATAGCAGATCATTTGTTCTGGGATTAATCATGGATAATGCCTTGCACACTAAATATTAGGGGATTAACAAGAGATTTTCTAAGATCTTCAAAGTGCTTCGAAGAACCTTAGGGTTCTTGGCACTGAAAATTGCCCAACTGAAACATTTTGATTTGAATTTGAAAGGACAGCAGGTGCAGGCACTTAAAGTTGAAGTCTGAAGTTTACATACACTTAGGTTGAAGTCATTAAAACCCATTTATCAACCACTCCACAGATTTCATGTTAACAAACTATAGTTTTGGCAAGTCTGTTAGGACATCTACTTTGTGCATGACACAATTCATTCTTCCAACAATTGTTTACAGACAGATTATTTCACTTATAATTCACTATATCACAATTCCAGTGGGTCAGAAGTTTACATACACTAAGTTGACTGTGTCTTTAAACAGCTTGGAAAATTCCAGAAAATGATATCATGGCTTTAGAAGCTTTTAATAGGTTAATTGACATAATTTGAGTCAATTGGAGGTGTACCTGTGGATGTATTTCAAGGCCTACCTTCAAACCCAATGCCTCTTTGTTCGACGTCATGGGAAAATCAAAAGAAATCAGCCAAGACCTCAGAAAAACTATTGTAGGTCTCCACAAATCTGGTTCATCCTTGGGAGCAATTTCCAAACGCCTGAATGTACCACGTTCATCTGTACAAACAATAGTACTCAAGTATAAATACCATGGGACCAAGCAGCCTAGAGATACCATGGGATCTCTGTCTCCTAGAGATGAATGTACTTTAGTGCGAAAAGTGCATATCAATCCCAGAACAACAGCAAAGATGTGAAGATGTGAAGATGCTGGAGGAAACAGGTACAAAAGTGTCTATATCCACAGTAAAACGAACCCTATATCAACATTACCTGAAAGGCCGCTCAGCAAGGAAGAAGCCACTGCTCCATAACCGCCATAAAAAAGCCAGACTACGGTTTGCAACTGCACATGGGGACAAACTTGTCACGACTTCGGCTGAAGTTGCTCCCTTCCCTCGGGCGGGCTGCCGAAATAGGTCGACGTCGCCCGAGTACTAGCCACCACCGACCCACCACTCAGTGTTTGTCTGCGCTGTTTCGTTTCAGCACCTGTTCCCCATTTGTTCACTAATTGTGGGTGCGTCTTATTCCCTCTGCACACCCCGGGTCCCTGTCGGTGATTATTGTACTTTGAGTGTGTATGGGAGCTAACGTGTTTTCGTAGCTCCCCCTTTTGTTCAGACCGGAGAGTTTGTTTTCCGTGATTAATAAATAGTCATTCTCGTTACTCTCCTGCCTCCCTGCGCCTGCTTCCACTACGCCTTCCTTGCGACAACACTCACATTTTTGGAGAAATGTCCTCTGGTCTGATGAAACAAAAATATAACTGTTTGGCCATAATCACCATCGTTATGTTTGGAGGAAAAAGGGGGAGGCTTGCAAGCCGAAGAACACCATCCCAACCATGAAGCACGGGGTGGCAACATCATGTTGTGGGGGGTGCTTTGCCTGCAGGAGGGACTGCTGCACTTCACAAAATAGATGGCATCATGAGGAAGGAAAAGTATGTGGATATATTGAAGCAACATCTCAAGGCATCAGTCAGGAAGTTAAAGCTTGGTCGCAAATGGGTCTTCCAAATGCACAATGACGTCAAGCATAGTTCCAAAGTTGTGGCAAAATGGCTTAAGGACAACAAAGTCAAGGTGTTGGAGTGGCCATCACAAAGCCCTGACTGAAAATTTGTGGGCAGAACTGAAAAAAATACAAATTAATTATTGTGGGAAGTTTGTGGAAGGCTACTCAAATCATTTGACCCAAGTTAAACAATTTAAAGTCAATGCTACCATTGAGTGTATGTAAACTTCTGACCCACTGGGAATGTGATGAAAGAAATAAAAGCTGAAATAAATCATTCTCTCTACTATTATTCTGATATTTCATAGTCTTAAAATAAAGTGGTGATCCTAACTGACCTAAGACAGGGAATTTTTACTAGGATTAAATGTCAGGAATTGTGAAAAACTGAGTTTAAATGCATTTGGCCAAGGTGTATGTAAACTTCCAACTTCAACTGTAACTGAACAATTTTAAGATCTCCTCAATTTAAGATAAGGTTTGTCCCTTGTATGATCTAAATGTATATTGTTTTATTATGATACTATCTATCTTTTCATATTTGTGCAAGTCTTTCTAAAACAGAAAATGGACACAATTCAATGGATATCAACAAAGAGGTAAGAATATGTATGATATAAGAACATGTTGAAGGCTAGCTGTATTGGGTGCAGATGACTGAAATGCTCACTTTTGTGTCTGTGTCTGCAGGTATACAGTTGAGGAGTCATACAAAGGTATGTCAGTTGGTATTGGTATGTTATGCAGATCACTTTTACCATCCTCCTCCCTCACCTCTTCAAGGAAAATCCCATAGGCCTCTACATTATGGACAAGGTATGTGTATGAAAACCATTATCAAAACAGTTTTTTTCATTCACATTTACCACAAAGACCAAGGTATGAATACTGTCGTGTGCATGTTTTGTTAATCATCTATATAATTATATTTTGGGGGATTCACAAACTTCACCCTCCCTACACCTCTGATGAATATAACAGGAAACCTGTTTGATCACCATGCAATGCAAAATCATTCTGGTTATGGATACGGAGAACATCAACACATTATCAACACGCCAGAGGATGTAACCATTGGACAGGGCTGTGCTGGGAGTTTACCTCATATTTAAAAAGTTTTAATCTGCTTTGTCACTAAAATCATAATAAACACTGACAAATAAAATATTGTGTTATTGTTGTTATTGTTATGCATATTATTATTAAAAATTTTACCCCGAAAAGATCTTCAACAGGATCCATAAAAAAGGGTTATTCGAAGAACTTATAGGGGTTCCCCGACAGTTTCAATTTGAAGAACCCATAAAGGATACTCCAGGAACCTTTTCTTTTTAGAGTGTGTATTGGCTTCCTTATTCCATTTTCCACAGATAGGGAGGATAGGTTGGGTAGCTCCCCTGGGCTGTGCCTCATAATGCCTGAGCTGAGCTTCCTCTTCCATGTACTCATCCCTGCCTTTGGGTTATCACAATTGTCACCTAATTTACTGTATTTGGCAGAAAGAAGGGAACTTTCCTCTTACTGTCTGTCCCCCTTCACCATATCGTTCTCACATCCCCTCCCTCTCTCAGCAGTGGCTTGCCTCACCTTGTTCCCATGGCAATGTGGAGCTCAGGCAATCTTAATATCTGAGACCTGTTGGAGAGTGCATGAAAGCCCTGACTAACCGGTTCTGCCTGCTGAGACAAAAGATTGACACAGAAAGTTAGATAGGGAGAGGAGAAACCAATACATGTTGCACCATTCATTTCACACTAAAAACACTTTTAGAATGATTAATATGTCTATTGACACTGTACTTATGAATAAGAAATATTCGCTTGAAACAGGAAAATTATGAGTAACCTACTCCAACAATGTCTGAAATGATTTATTCTAGGCTATGTCCTTGAGGGACCTTTTCAATTTGGTGTTCTTTGTTGAAGTTGTCATACATTTAACATTCTCATGTGACACTGTGTCAGGCTCTGGCCATAGAGAAGCCTTTGGCTCCTCCATTTAGCCATGGTCAGAGCCTGACAGATCTAGTATGTCTAGTTCTGTGGTGTTTTGTGTTGGGTCCCCAATTAGAGGCAGCTGCTAAGTGTTGTCTCTGATTGGGGATCCTACTGAAGTTGTCATGTCCCACACTTTTGCGTGGTTCATTGTCTTATATGTCAGTCGATGTGAAGGAGTGTTAGTGGCTGTTTTGTAAGTACTTGTCTTGTTCTTGGTTAGTTCTGCATTTAGTTAACTTATTTAAATAAACTAAGATGTCGAACTACTACTGCGCTGCGCCTTGGTCTGCTTACACACTCCGCCGTGACAGAATAAACCACCATACTGTGACCAAGCAGCGCTCATCTGGAGAGCCGGAGCTACGGGAGGAGCGAGGAGAACAGCGTCGTCATCGGGGCTCACGATGTCGAGCAGCCCGAAGGCAACCCCAAGAGAAATGGGGGGCTATGGGGGTGGTCTGGCCTTGAGGAGGAAGCGCCAGTACCACTCTCCATGTGGCATATGGCGAGGCCGGAGTATACATGGGGGGCGAAGTGTAAGGAGGAGGAGCAGTATTTGGAGGAAGTGTATAGTGGTATATGGGAAGATTTTAGGCAGCATTGGGAGGAGGTTGAAGACAGGGCGGATATGGAGCTAAAGGTGCCCAGAGAGTGCATCCCCAATCCGGGTCATACAGTACTAACCTCCCGCGCCGGATCTCCAGTCCACACTATCCATCCGGTACGGCAAGTGTCCACCTCCCGCGACCGACCTCCAGTGCGTGCACCCAGCCCGGTGCCACCTGTGCCGGCTCCACGCACCAGGTCTCCAGAGCGCCTCTCCAGTCTGGTACGTCCCGTGCCGGCTCCCCGCACTCGCCCTGAAGTGCGTGTCACCAGTCCGGTGCCACATGTGCCGGCTCCACGCACCAGGCCTCCAGTACGCCTCTCCAGTCCGGTACGCCCGTGCCGGCTCCCCGCACTCGACCTTAAGTGCGTGTCACCAGTCCGGTGCCACATGTGCCGGCTCCACGCACCAGGCCTCCAGTACGCCTCTCCAGTCCGGTACGCCCGTGCCGGCTCCCCGCACTCGACCTTAAGTGCGTGTCACCAGTCCGGTGCCACATGTGCCGGCTCCACGCACCAGGCCTCCAGTGCGCCTCTCCAGTCCGGTACGTCCCGTGCAGGCTCCCCGCACTCGCCCTGAAGTGCGTGTCACCAGTCCGGTGCTACCTGTGCCGGCTCCACGCACCAGGCCTCCAGTGCGCCTCTCCAGTCCGGTACGCCCCAGGACTGGTTGTCTGCAGCACTCCAAAGCCGTTCGCGACACCGGAGCCCATTCCAGGACCGGTCGTCAGACCAGCTCCAGGGAGGGAGCTGTCCACTTCGCCGGGGCCAGAACCGCCACGACGATATTTTCCCTCCCTAACACTCCCCCCATGTAATTTTGTTTAGTGTCTTGCGATCGGGAATCCGCACCTTTGGGGGGCGGGTACTGTCAGGCTCTGGCCATAGAGAAGCCTTTGGAGAGCCTGACAGATCTAGTTTGTCTAGTTCTGTGGTGTTTTGCGTTGGGTCCCCAATTAGAGGCAGATGCTAAGTGTTGTCTCTGATTGGGAATCCTACTTAAGTTGTCATGTCCCACACCTTTGTGTAGTTCATTGTCTTATGTCAGTCGATGTGAAGGAGTGTTAGTGGCTGTCTTGTAAGTACTTGTCTTGTTCTTGGTTAGTTCTGCATTTAGTTAACTTATTTAAATAAACTAAGATGTCGAATTACTACTGCGCTGCGCCTTGGTCTGCTTACACCCCCCGCCGTGACACACTGTCATTCTTATATTTATCATCATGTAATTATCACTTTTAACCTTTCCCTACATGAAACATGAGGCTTTCAAAATCACTGTGGCAGAGGCCGAGAGAGGGATGAACCTCAGTCGAAACTTGATCTACAGTATTCCAGTCAATCAAGGCACATTCCATTGACTGTGTTCTCACCAAACTACATATCCTATACATTCCACGGAACACGTAGACCTAAACACGGATCTGTTTATTTGTTAGAGACGAAAAGTTATTGAAACTGGGAAATACTCTGTCATGTTTCAACGGAACCTTCATGCAGTTAATCAAAATATATTAGAGACACTGGGAGAATGGATCGGGCGCAACGAAAGTCTGGTCTAGGCCTATCTGCTTTACAAGGGGTGTGACACATTGAAGGTAAATCATTTTGATTAAAAAACATTACTTATTTGTTTTTAATAACTTCCATGTTTGTTCGTGACAAGAATTGTCATAGGTTTTCTAACGGGAAAGTTTATTGTGATTTAACGACCATAATAAAAAAGGCAATAAAAAAGTAGAGTAAAATCAATCTGCGTCTGATGGAGACTAATTTGTCTGTTTCAATGGTATAAAGACGCAGTGACACAATGACATGTGTCAGTGCAATTATTGCACATTATGCAATGATCACGTTTCTGATTCTGAGGACTTTATTGGGTTTAGCCTGGGAAATATAGTATGCCTATTTATAAACATCCATTTATCTACCTATTTTAGTGAGTTTGACATGGCGTGTTGGCAATGGTGCCGTCGGACCTGCGTTTGTTGCCTGGACGAAGAAGAGAGAAGGACTATTGCTATTGACAAAGAGATTCAGATGATTTTAAGACAGCAGCAGAAGAGAGAACGCAAAGAACTCAAAGTTCTTTTACTCGGTCAGTAGCTCCGTATTCTGTCTTCCTTTCTATGGACTTAAACTATTGTGTTTATTAATGTCATTACAAAACGTATTGTTATTGAATACGGACAGACAACATGAATAGGAATTTGAAGCCTTCTTTTCACCCATTTAAACCCATGATGACAGCAAAATTATGCATTTAACTACAAAAACAAACAATGTTTGGAGAAAGAACCATGTATTATGTTAGATAGGCTACTGAGGACACCAGGACTGTGAGTACAAAATACATTTAGTGGGTAAGGAATGCATGACGTGTAAATTTAGACCTAGATTTAATCAGATTAAGTGTTAACCAGTGATTTGATTTGAAGTGAATACTGACTTGTATCTATATTCCCGTGTGGCTCAGCTGGTAGAGCGTGGCGCTTGCAACGCCAGTGTTGTGTATTCAATTCCCACGGGGGACCAGTACGAAAAAAATGATGAACATGTATGCACAAACTAAGTCTCGCTGAATAAGAACGTCTGCTAAAATGTACATCAGTATTGGACATTCATCCATGGCTGGAGATGTTTGGGAAACCGGTAACAGTGAGTACTGTTACCTTCTAAATGTATTTTATTTAACTAGGCAAGTCAGTTAAGAACACATTCTTATTTACAATGACAGCCTACACCGGCCAAACTCAGACGACGCTGGACCAAATGTGCGCACTATGGGACTTCCAATCACGGCCAGTTGTGATACAGTCTGGATTTGAACCAGGTTGTCTGTAGAGACGCCTCTAACACTGAGATGCAGTGTCGTAGACCACAGCGCCACTTGATTTTTCTAGGGTGTAAAGCAACTGCCTATGGTTCCAAATGTTGTATGTTCGAAACCCGCGATAGAAAGTTGTTTTTTAAATATGTTGGTTTTAAGCCTATCCCAAGCTTTAACCCTTACCTTAACCATTCTGAGTTAATACCTAACCTTAAGAATTCTGAGTTAATACCTAAATGTAACCGTGGAGCGATACAGAGAAGTAACCAAACACTTCGAAATGTTATGTTTGAGAAACATGTATGAACGTCTAATTCTAACATGAGACTGTGAGAGCTTGTTGGATGTTTCTACAGTGTCTGAGGTGTAACTGCATTGGAGCGGTCAAATCGGTGAGCAGCTGCTCTTGATCATTGTCATGAAGCCATACCCGTCCTAATGGCATTAGAAGTTCAGAACGATAAAGTTTAGGCTATATAGAAATAATGACGCTCAAATAAAAAATTAATGAAACGAAATAATTAGGTTTTCTATCAGCCTAATCCCAGTGTTCAAACTTGTAAAGTAGGCTGCATGGGATTTCCATAGACATTAAAAACAAGGGGATTTCTCATAATGCAACTTCGTGTAGCCAATGGCAAATGTCCGCTTTAGATATAATAATTAGACATAACCCAGCAAACCGGGAACATTCCCATAACATTAGCTAATATTCCCATCAAATTCTAGTTTTATCTAACATTAGGATGATAACATCCCCAAATCATTCAGATAATGTTTTTGATAAAATCTACTTATTTATAAAAAAAAACGTTATATATGGCCTCCCAAGTGGGGCATCAGTCTAAGGAAGTCTAAGGCTAGAGGTATTACTACAGACCTAGGTTCATTCCCGGGCTGTGCCACAAACGTCCGTGGCCACGAGTCCAATAGGATGGAGCACAATTGACCCAGCATCATCCGTGTTAGGGGAGGGTTTGTGCACAACATCTGTAACAACCACCACAGAACATTCCCCAAAGGGAGATTATTTTTTTATTTTTGTATAAAATATTTGCCTGATGTTGCAAGAACGTTCCTATAACACATAGGCTACACAGGACATTCTGTCAGATTTTATGACGTTTTTTTTTATGATGTTTTAGGTTTAACACAATATCCATTTTACCTTGTCTTGGAGGTCCTCAGAACATTTCAAGAACATTTAGAAAACGTCATATTTAAGTTTTACCTAATATTACTCAGCATGCAAATTGGAATACATCCCTATTATGTTTCTCTCCAGATTTAATAGCAATTTGCATTGTAGGTGTTGTAGGTGATATAGAGACGCATTGCATTTTAATTGAATTTATAGGACAATCGAACAGCATTTAATCATACACACACAACCATAATGTTAATAGGGGTCTGTCGGCCCGCCTTCTCCTATAGTCCACGATCAGCTCCTTGGTGTTGCTCACATTGAGGGAGAGGCCTACCACTGTTGTGTCATCAGCAAGCCTAATGATGGTGTTGGAGTCATGTTTGGCCACGCAGTCAAGGGTGAACAGGGAGTACAGGAGGGGACTAATCACGCACCCCTGAGGGGCCCCCATGTTGAGGATCCAGTTGCAGAGGGAGGTGTTTAGTCCCAGGGTCCTTAGCTTAGTGATGAGCTTTGTGGGCACTATGGTGTTGAACGCTGAGCTGTAGTCAATGAGCAGCATTCTCACGTAGGTGTTCGTCTTGTCCAGGTGGGAAAGGGCAGTAGTATGGTCAACAGGAATCCATGCTTCCTTTGTAGCCTTCTTAGACATAGAGTAACTAACGCAGGGAAATACTGGTAACTGGTTTATTCACCATCACTTCACCCCAAGTTGAACAGTCAAGTTTTACAATGTTTTATTTTTTTTACAGGTAGTCTAAATTCTGCATTTCTGACTGGATTTATAAATATGGATGAAATAAAGACATCCTCTCTTTTTACAGAGTATATCTGAGCCTCAATTTCACTTTTATCTTTCTAAAGAAACATGGATTGAACCTGCAATCTTCATATAATTAACCCTCTGTGCCACCAGGGTATATTTTATTTTTTGTAAAAATGATGGTCAATCGGAGTTATTTAAATGTTCCCATCCTCTTCATATGCTGTGTACTTGTAACACTGTATTTTATGATTTTCTTTCTTCGTCACGTTTCAAAAGTCTTATGGACTGTGATTTTAGTTGGATAGAGCTTCCATTAAATAACTTGTATTCTTATGCTTCTTAAATACAGACTCAGAACCTTCCAACTTAATCCTATTTGGTTTAGTAACTTCTGAATTTCCAAATCACATTTCATAAGACTTTCAACACGTTATGTAGAAAGAAAATCATAAAAGAAAATCATAAAATACAG
The DNA here is from genome assembly GCA_023634145.1 of Thymallus thymallus. Taxonomy (NCBI): domain Eukaryota; kingdom Metazoa; phylum Chordata; class Actinopteri; order Salmoniformes; family Salmonidae; genus Thymallus; species Thymallus thymallus. The sequence goes on along the minus strand of CM042392.1, from coordinate 24,645,782 downwards.
TGTTACAATTTCTATCTTATTATCAACTCTAGGCCTACTGATGGTTTTGTCACACATTTTTTGCATAGGTATAGCGAATGTACCAACTCTGGTATTGGCATGTGTGCTCTAGCCAACAGCTTGCTCTAGGCAAGAATCTGTCAAATGGCAGCCAAGCATCGATCATCATGTCACCAGAATAAGCCCCTTGATATTGAAAGGAGCATCAAGGTCAACACCCTGTGAAGTTCATCATTATTTCTTCTGTAGTCTAATAAACTGCATACTTTCCCATGATGTTGTGACATTTTTTATCCAACATGTACTTTACTCGCATTAAAAGGTTGGATGGAAACCTGATTAATGTCAAGCCATTTTGAGGATGCTGGAATTATATTTTGGACGGACGTGTGCATGCCAACAGGAGACTTTTGATGTAGCCTAATCAGGTTAAAACATTGTGACTGGTTGTGTTTATACCACTTATAAAAGGTAATACATTTTAAAAGTGAAATTACAAATATTTATTTTGAAGCGTTAGGTTGTAGGTGCGTGAGAAATAGCCGCTCGAATTGGAGAGGAGGCAGAGCATGTGTTAAGCTTTCCTGAATAACTGGGCCTGCCTGGAGCACATGTGGCCAAATCTCAGTATCAGAAGTAAAAACACAGCCAGACTGACCTAGTCCTGGGCCTTTCTAGACCTTCTACCCTGTAGAGAGTAGACCCACAACTGATCCAAATAGAATTAAGCAAACAACTTACAGGGCTTTTGCGCCGTTATTCAAATTATATTTTCACTGCAGCCCAGAGTAGAATTTTGTACTCACTTGAAAACAATAATGGAATTATTCATTGCATTGTGGTGTTGTAGACTAGTCTAGGTAGGATATTGTATTGTCCTTAAAAATAGCAACAGGGGATCTTTTTGAGCTGTGTGTCACGTCTTCACTATTCTTTCATGCACAATGTGCATATGTGGTCCTGAGGCGGGAAGTTAGACAGCTACACCAGACTCCAGAACACTGATGTATTTTTCCATTAGATCCTTATATATAAAATCCTATAGGATATAATCCTATTGGAGTCCAATAGGCCTGTTTCCAAAATCTGATAGAAATGTTCTATTGGAATCTATTTTCCAATTATATTATATATTGGAATACTACAGTATTTCTAGTTAACTTGGCTGCTTAACATATGGAGCACCCACCCTCCAAACCTCTTAGACAATTACCTATAAAGGTGGACAGTGGACACGTGAACTATAATAACATCATAAGCAACCAATATTAAACTGCCACCCTTGCCACTTGAGATGCTGACCCTATAGTGTGATACCGCTCTCAATGTCCCCTCTACCCGGTAGCTATCTCATAAGCCCCATCCCCCCAAGGTCCAAGGGACACAACGTGAGTAAACATTTGCATCTGGTGCATCTGCGTCACATATTAAAGTTATTATGCCAACTGCAATAACAATAGCTTTGAAACCTACTGAGATTGTCCGCAAGGTTGTTTACATTTGTGTCAACAATGTGTGCTATGTGGCATTACAGCCAAACATCACAGAGCTAGATTAACAATTTGATATAATTACACAAATCATCATATTTTTTTACAATACCTTGATCAGGTGTGGCAAGAGGTCACTAGATGGTCATGTAGTTACAGTGCCTTCAGAAAGTATTCATACCCCTTGACTTATTCCACATTTTGTTGTGTTACAGCCTGAATTCAACATTTATTAAATAGATTTTTTCTCACCCATCTACACGCAATACCCCATAATGACAAAATGAAAACATGAAATATCTAATTTAAGTATTCACAAAGTCAATACTTTGTAGAAGCACCTTTGGCAGCAATAACATCTGCGAGTCTTTCTGGGATATTCTTCAAGATTGTTTTGATCCGGGTAGCCTCTGATAATAATATAGATGAATACACGGATACGGTGACTGAGTTCATCAGGAAGTGTATAGGAGATGTTGTACCCACTGTGACTATTAAAACCTACCCAAACCGTGAATAGATGACAGCATTTGCGCTAAACTGAAAGCGCATTTAGCCAAACAGGAAATACGTCAGTACAGAGACAAAGTGGAGTCCCAATTCAACGGCTCAGACACAAGACATACAGTGGGGAGAACAAGTATTTGATACACTGCCGATTTTGCAGGTTTTCCTACTTACAAAGCAAAGGTCTGTAATTTTTATCATAGGTACACTTCAACTGTGAGAGACGGAATCTAAAACAAAAATCCAGAAAATCACATTGTATGATTTTTAAGTAATTAATTTGCATTTTATTGCATGACAAGTATTTGATACATCAGAAAAGCAGAAGTTAATGTTTGGTACAATTAATATTTGGTGCAATTACAGAGATCATACGTTTCCTGTAGTTCTATACCAGGTTTGCACACACTGCAGCAGGGATTTTGGCCCACTCCTCCATACAGATCCTTCAGGTTTCAGGGCTGTCGCTGGGCAACACGGATTTTCAGCTCCCTCCAAAGATTTTCTATTGGGTTCAGGTCTGGAGACTGGCTAGGCCACTCCAGGACCTTGAGATGCTTCTTACGGAACCACTCCTTAGTTGCCCTGGCTGTGTGTTTCGGGTCGTTGTCATGCTGGAAGACCCAGCCACGACCCATCTTCAATGCTCTTACTGAGGGAAGGTTATTGGCCAAGATCTCGTGATACATGGCCCCATCCATCCTCCTCTCAATAAGGTGCAGTCGTCCTGTCCCCTTTGCAGAAAAGCATCCCCAAAGAATTATGTTTCCACCTCCATGCTTCACGGTTGGGATGGTGTTTAGACCAAAAAGCTCTATTTTTGTCTCATCAGACCACATGACCTTCTCCCATTCCTCCTCTGGATCATCCAGATGGTCATTGGCAAACTTCAGACGGACCTGGACATGCGCTGGCTTGAGCAGGGGGACCTTGCGTGCGCTGCAGGATTTTAATCCATGACGGCGTAGTGTGTTACTAATGGTTTTCTTTGAGACTGTGGTCCCAGTTCTCTTCAGGTCATTGACCAGGTCCTGCCGTGTAGTTCTGGGCTGATCCCTCACCTTCCTCATGATCATTGATGCCCCAAGACGTGAGATCTTGCATGGTGCCCCAGACCGAGGGAGATTGACCGTCATCTTGAACTTCTTCCATTTTCTAATAATTGCGCCAACAGTTGTTGCCTTCTTACCAAGCTGCTTGCCTATTGTCCTGTAGCCCATCCCAGCCTTGTGCAGGTCTACAATTTTATCCCTGATGTCCTTACACAGCTCTCTGGTCTTGGCCATTGTGGAGAGGTTGGAGTCTGTTTGATTGAGTGTGTGGACAGGTGTCTTTTATACAGGTAACGAGTTCAAACAGGTGCAGTTAATACAGGTAATGAGTGGAGAACAGGAGGGCTTCTTAAAGAAAAACTAACAGGTCTGTGAGAGCCGGAATTCTTACTGGTTGTTAGGTGATCAAATACTTATGTCATGCAATAAAATGCTAATTAATTATTAAAAAATCATACAATGTGATTTCCTGGATTTTAGATTCCGTCTCTCACAGTTGAAGTGTACCTATGATAAAAATTACAGACCTCTACATGCTTTGTAAGTAGGAAAACCTTCAAAATCGGCAGTGTATCAAATACTTGTTCTCCCCACTGTATGTGGCAGGGTCTACAGGCAATCACAGACTACAAAGGGAAAATCAGCCACGTCGCAGACATCGACGTCTTGCTTCCGGACAAGCTAAACACCTTCTTCGCCCGCTTTGAGGATAACACAGTGCCACCGACGCAGCACACTACCAAGGACTATGGGCTCTCCTTCGCCATGGCCGACGTGAGTAAGCCATTTAAGTGTGTTAACCCTTGCAAGGCTGCTGACCCAGACAGCATCCCTAACTGCGTCTTCAGAGCATGCGCAGACCAGCTGCCTGGAGTGTTTACGGACATATTCAATCTCTCTCTATCCCAATCTGCTCTCCCCACTTGCTTCAAGATGTCCACCATTGTTCCTGTACCCAAGAAAAAGCAAAGGCAACTGAACTAAATTACTATTGCCCCATAGCACTCACTTCTGTCATCATGCAGTGCTTTGAGATCATATCACCTCTAACTTAACTGACACCATAGACCGACTTCAATTTGCTTACCGTCCAAATAGATCCACAGACAATGCAATCACCATCGCACTGCACACTTCCCTATCCTATCTGGACAAGAGGAATAACTATGTAAGAATGCTGTTCATTGACTATAGCTCAGCATTGAACACCATAGTACCCTCCAAGCTCATCATTAAGGGCCCTGTGACAGAACGACAGATATACGGGACCCAAAAGCGGACACGGAGGCAGAGATATGATTGACTGTTTAATAGGATATGTGGGGCAAGACAGGCTCGTAGTAAAAAACAGGCAATGTTCGTAACAGGGGATCTGAATAGCAGTCGTCCAATAAGGGGAGTCAGGCTCGTAGTCGTAATTCAGGCAGCGCTCGGTACCGGGAATCAGAAGGGTGGCAGTGCAGAGGAGTAGACAGGCTCGTAATCCGTAAGGCAGGCAGAGTTCGTTTGGCAGGAGATCAGAAGGTCGAAGGCACATGAGGGGATAGACAGGAACGTAATCCAACAGACAGGTAGAGGTCCAAATACCGGGAAACAGACTGGCAGAGTTAGTAATACGAGAGAGTGCTGGAAACGACTGACTAGGCAAGACGATCTGGCAAAACCCCAACAGAACCCAAGGGACTAAATACCCAAACTGATTAATGATGGAGATAGGGTGCACCTGGTGTGGGGAGGGGACAAACACAGACAGGTGAAACATATCAGGACATGACACCCTGGGTCTGAACCCCGTCGTGTGCAACTGGATCCTGGACTTCCTGACGGGCCGCCCCCAGGTGGTGAAGGTTGTAAAATAATATGCAGTTTTACTTTAGTGCTTTATTGCAATATTTGTATTATGTACAGGCTTCCTTCTTTTCACTCTGGCATTTAGGTTAGTATTGTGGAGTAACTACAATGTTGATACATTCTCAGTTTTCTCCTTAAACTCTGTAACTGTTTTAAGGTTTCCATTGGCCTCGTGGTGAAATCCCTGAGCGGTTTCCTTCCTCTCCGGCAACAGAGTTAGGAAGGGTGTCTGTATCCTTATAGTGACTGGGTGTATTGATACACCGTCCAAAGTGTAATTAATAACTTCACCATTCTCAAAGGGATATTCAATGTTTTTTCAACCCATCTACCAATAGGTTCCCTTCTTTGCGAGTCATTGGAGAACTTCTGTGGTCTTTGTTGTTGAATCTGTGTTTGAAATTCACTGCTCGACTGAGGAACCTTACAGATAATTGTATGGGTGGGGTACAGAGATGAGGTATTCATAAAATGCAACTTATTACAGATGTAGGATCTTAATTTGAGCCTTGAATACACTCCAAGTTTGCATTTCCTGTAGTGCAGGAAAATACTGAGCAGCAAAAGAATGATCCTACGTCTGTATGTGTCTTGTTAAGTAAATGTTTACTCCTGAATGTATTTAGGCTTGCCATTACTTATACGCATTGACTCAAGACATTTCAGCTTTTCTTTTATAATTAATTTGTAAAGTTTTCTAAAAACATAAATCCACTTAGAAATTATGGGGTATTGTGTGTAGGCCAGTGACACATCTCAATTTAATCACTTTTACATTTTGTCCGTAAAAATTTAAGGAGTGTGAATATTTTCTGAAGGCACTTTATGTACATAATCCCTTATAATTATATAGGTAGTTATATAGGTAGTCCTCAAGGTTTTTAGGCAAAATAACCCAATCAAAACAGAAAGCTCCTTGAGAGTGGGAATATGCCAGGTCAATTGGGCCAAAATCAATGATGGCCTATTGTATAGATAATAGAACAAAAATGAACGAAACATTGAAGAGATTTGATTTTTAGTTTATAAATACTTTGCTACAATGACACACTTAGTTATGTACCCACCTCATTCCATTCTTTTAGCATGAGCAAGTAGGAAGTTCACCATCATGCTTTCGGATACGTGTCTTTTCGGATTCCACAATGATTATTTAGTTGTGGACACTACATCACTGCACTCCCTTTCTTGCTCTTGGTCCTCATCTTTATAAGTCACCTTGATTTTGCACATCAGTGTCGTACTGAAAATATTTAGCGCACCCCATGACATCAGCTAAAGCAAGGGGATATAGCAGCACACAAGTAGACTACAAATGCATGCTACTGGAGCGCTACTGGTGGGAAATTGGAACGTGTGAGAAGGCTGACGCTCCAGCCTTTGAGAATCTTGCTCCTTGCTCCAGTCAAATTGGGCACGCTCCTCTCACATACTCTGGTGTCAATGCAATAGAATCATACTCTGATGCATTCTGCCTACAACAAAATATCTTGCATAGTTAGTTTTGTTTCGGTATGTTGCATTGGAAGTGGCTAATAGTTGATTCGATCACAATTGTCAGAGTAAAGGGAAACGTTGATAGTGTTAACAGGGAAAACTCTAGAAGTGGTCACCAACCTTTTCTGAGTCAAGATCAATATCTGAGTCAAAATGCAAGCTGAGATTTGCCTCATGCACAAATTCATATTGTTACTCCTGTGAGCAGAGAAAGTGAAATATTCCTTTATATTAAAAAAAGACCCACGCCGCTAACAATAACAACGACTTGCTTTCTGGGCCTGCCGGGAAGGCAGAGTTTGTATCTTCAGACACATGAAATGGTTCAGAATTGCAACAGTTCGCCTAATCGGCACGCAGGGCAACTGAATTGGGTGCACCTACTGCCAACAGACCGAAAAAAACAACAACAAAGGAACACATGGCTTTATCGTTGTTTTTTTTACAGAAATGTTTGACGATCGATCGACTAGGAATGCCTTGGTGACCACTGCCCTAGAAAGTTGAGTGATGTTCTCGTGCTTCTCTCTGTGGGCTGATATTTCTGCGCGGGGGGCATGGTATAATGGTATAATGGCAGGAGCCACTTGTGGATTTTTGGGTTTTGACAAGAGGCGGTGCCTCCTCTTGACGTCGCTTCGCTCCAACGCTTCGCTCCAACGCTTCGCTCCAACGCTTCGCTCCAACGCTTCGCTCCAACGCTTCGCTCCAACGCTTCGCTCCAACGCTTCGCTCCAACGCTTCGCTCCAACGCTTCGCTCCAACGCTTCGCTCCAACGCTTCCAATTTTTGTTTGACCAGAACCGGCGCCTCCGCTTGACAACACCTCGCTGCAAAAGATTGGCCTCTAAGTGGGCATAGGCAGGAACCTATTCAAGTAAGTATATATATTTTTTAAACGATGTACTATTAGCTGCTAGCTGTCTAAGACAGGCCATTGTGTGTGGGCTAATGAGCTGCTAGCTAGCTAGCCAACTGTACATAATGTATAGCTAGGTAAGTGAAATATTATCAGCTAGCTAACTTCATATTAGCTTGTTATCTTGATGTAGGCCTATTTATCATTGTAAATTAAAAACACATGCTCCATATGCATTTGTAGATAACATCAATGGAAGAGGGTGAAAGCATTTGCTTCTCCAGCTGTCAGTAAAGGGAGAGGGCTACTACAGTGCATTCGGAAAGTATTCGGACCCCTTCGCATTTTCCAAATTATCTAATAAAAGTATATACAGTGGGGAGAACAAGTATTTGATACACTGCCGATTTTGCAGGTTTTCCCACTTACAAAGCATGTATAAGTCTGTAATTTTTATCATAGGTACTCTTCAACTGTTAGTGACAGAATCTAAAACAAAAATCCAGAAAATCACATTGTAAGATTTTTAAGTAATTAATTTGCATTTTATTGCATGACATAAGTATTTGATACATCAGAAAAGCAGAACTTAATATTTGGTACAGAAACCTTTGTTTGCAATTACAGAGATCATACGTTTCCTGTAGTTCTTGACCAGGTTTGCACACACTGCAGCAGGGATTTTGGCCCACTCCTCCATACAGATCCTTCAGGTTTCGGGGCTGTCGCTGGGCAATACAGACTTTCAGCTCCCTCCAAAGATTTTCTATTGGGTTCAGGTCTGGAGACTGGCTAGGTCACTCCAGGACCTTGAAATGCTTCTTACGGAGCCACTCCTTAGTTGCCCTGGCTGTGTGTTTCGGGTCGTTGTCATGCTGGAAGACCCAGCCCAGGTTGTTGGCCAAGATCTCGCGATACATGGCCCCATCCATCCTCCCCTCAATACGGTGCAGTCGTCCTGTCCCCTTTACAGAAAAGCATCCCCAAAGAATGATGTTTCCACCTCCATGCTTCACGGTTGGGATGGTGTTCTTGGGGTTGTACTCATCCTTCTGTTTCCTCCAAACACGGCGAGTGGAGTTTAGACCAAAAAGCTATATTTTTGTCTCATCAGACCACATGACCTTCTCCCATTCCTCCTCTGGATCATCCAGATGGTCATTGGCAAACTTCAGACGGGCCTGGACATGCGCTGGCTTGAGCAGGGGGACCTTGCGTGCAAGCACTCTCCCTCTGCAGGATTTTAATCCATGACGGCGTAGTGTGTTACTAATGGTTTTCTTTGAGACTGTGGTCCCAGCTCTCTTCAGGTCATTGACCAGGTCCTGCCGTGTAGTTCTGGGCTGATCCCTCACCTTCCTCATGATCATTGATGCCCCACGAGTTGAGATCTTGCATGGTGCCCCAGACCGAGGGAGATTGACCGTCATCTTGAACGTCTTCCATTTTCTAATAATTGCGCCAACAGTTGTTGCCTTCTCACCAAGCTGCTTGCCTATTGTCCTGTAGCCCATCCCAGCCTTGTGCTGGTCTACAATTTTATCCCTGATGTCCTTACACAGCTCTCTGGTCTTGGCCATTGTGGAGAGGTTGGAGTCTGTTTGATTGAGTGTGTGGACAGGTGTCTTTTATACAGGTAACGAGTTCAAACAGGTCCAGTTAATACAGGTAATGAGTGGAGAACAGGAGGGCTTCTTAAAGAAAAACTAACAGCTCTGTGAGAGCCGGAATTCTTACTGGTTGGTAGGTGATCAAATACTTATGTCAGGCAATAAAATACAAATTAATTATTTAAAAATCGTACAATGTGATTTTCTGGATTTTTGTTTTAGATTCCTATGATAAAAATTACAGACCTCTACATGCTTTGTAAGTAGGAAACCCTGCAAAATCGGCAGTGTATCAAATACTTGTTCTCCCCACTGTATTTATCAATATACACACATATACCACATGATGACAAAGCGATAACAGGTTTTTAAAATGTATTTGCAAATTGATAAAACAATGATTTTTTAAAACCTTATTTACATAAGTATTCAGACCCTTTGCTATGAGACTCTAAATTGAGTTCAGGTGCATCCTGTTTCCATTGATCATCCTTGAGATGTTTCTACAACTTGATTGGAGTCCACCTGTGGTAAATTCAATTGATTGGACATGATTTGGAAAGGCACACACCTGTCTACATAAGGTCCCACAGTTGACAGTACATGTCAGAGCAAAAACCAAGCCATAAGGTCAAAGGAATTGTCAGTAGTGCTCCGAGACAGGATTGTGTCGAAGAAAAGATCTGGGGAAGGGTACCAAAACATTTCTGCAGCATTAAAGCTCCCCAAGAACACAGTGGCCTCCATCATTCTTAAATGGAAGAAGTTTGGAACCACCTAGACTATTCCTAGAGCTGGCTGCCCGGCCAAACAACAATTGGGGGAGAAGGGCCTTGGTCAGGGAGGTGACCAAGAACCCGATGGTCACTCTGACAGAGCTCCAGAGTTCCTCTTTGGAGATGGGAGAACCTTCCAGAAGGAAAACCCTCTCTGCAGCACTCCACCAATCAGGCCTTTATGGTAGAGTGGCCAGATAAAAGCCAGTAAAAGGCAGTCCGCTTGGAGTTTTCCAAAATGCTCCTAAAGGACTCTGACTATGAGAAACAAGATTTTCTGGTCTGATGACACCCAGATTGAACTCTTTGGCCTGAATGCCAAGCGTCACATCTGGAGGAAAACTGGCACCATCCCTACACTAAAGCATGGTGGTTACAGAATCATGCTGTGGGTATGTTTTTCAGCAACAGGGACTGGGAGACTAGTCAGGATCAAGGGAAAGATGAACAGAGAAAAGTACAGAGAGATCCTTAAACCTGCTCCAGAGCGCTCAGGACCTCAGACTGGGGAGAAGGTACACCTTCAAACAGGACAACAACCCTAAGCACACAGCCAAGACAACACAGGAGTGGCTGTGGGACAATTCTCTGAATGTCCTTGAGTGGCCCAGCCAGAGCCTGGACTTTAACCTGATCGAACATCTCTAGAGAGACCTGAAAATAGCTGTGGAGTGACACTCCCTATCCAACCTGACAGAGCTTGAGAGGATCTGCAGAGAAGAATGGGAGAAACTTCCCAAATACAGATGTGCCAAGCTTGTCGCTATCAGAACTGATGCAGACAGTTCGAATCACAGATGTTTATTAACAAAACAGCGGGCAGGCAGATGACAAGTCAAGGGCAGGCAGAGGTCGGTATTCCAGGGCAGAGTCAGACAGGTACAGGCAGGCAGAGTGGTAAAAACCTGAAAAACGGGCTAGCCGCTAGAGAGAAACAGGAGTACGGGATAAACACGCTGGTAGGCTTGACGAGACAATGTGAGCTAGCAACAGACAAACAGAAAACAGGTTTAAATGCACAGGGGATAATGGGGAAATGGGCGACACCTGGAGGTGGGTGGAGACAATCACAAGACAGGTGAAACAGATCAGGGTGTGACAGTCGCTTCATACCAAAGAAGACTAGAGGTTGTAATCGCTGCCAAAGGTGCTTCAACAAAGTACTGAGTAAAGGGTCTGAATACTTATGTAAATATAGTATTTCAGTGTTTTTTTGTGTTTTTTTTACGATTACAAGAATTTCTTAACACCTGTTTTTTCTTTATCATTATGGGGTATTGTGTGTAGATTTATGAGGGGAAAAAAACAAATTGAATCCATTGTAGAATAAGGCTGTAACGTAACAAAATGTGGAAAAGGCAAGGGGTCTGAAAACTTTCCGAATGCACTGTATATGGAAGGTCATTTTGAGGGAGCACATTATGAAAAGCTTCTCTCCAGTTCTAGTCCCTAGAGAGGAAAACTATGAAGACAGGGAGAAAATAGCAACATAAATGGCTGTCTAGCTAATTGTAATATAATGAAGCCTGTTTCTTTGTGATGTTGTCTGTCCTCAGATATGGAGAGCTGTGAAACTAACACACCTGATCCACACCTGATCCAATTTATCAAACCTAATGAGTTGATAATAATGTGTATTATTGCTGGGCTGGAATAGAAGTCTGCTCACCAGGTAGATCAAATTAGTCCATACCACCTCTGGTATGGACTAATTTTTGTTCAACTGAAAGTATGCTTTAGTAATAATAGCCTACTTACTTAGATGTCTAACATTTACGAACAAGTTAGCTTATTTGTACATTTTGATATGATTTGTTGAGTTGATTCGTTCAATGTTGATTCATTGAAGTAAAGTGTTTAAACTTGTTCAAGATGACAGATCACAATTCTGCAATAAAAAGATGTGAAGGGGATCTGTCTTCAATTAGTCTGTATTTCTGTGTTGCTTTCTCAAATTAACATGAGCTTTATATTGTCACTCTGTCTCAGGATATCAGCCATGTGAACCCATTTTGCAGGTTATCATAATGCCATGCATCACCAATGCAGCCATAGGCCTGCAGTTTGATGGCATTAGTGGCCTTATGGGCATGTGCATTTCCCCCTTGTCATTGTACATCTGAAGCAGAGACTAGCTAAACTCACATATTTTTTTAGGTACTAGTCTGGAAAATATTGTATTGAGAGTTTTGTCCATAGATGCCACATATCAAGTTTCTTGCAGATTGGTCATTCGGTGCCAGAGGAGTAGCGTTTTAAGTGTTTTTCACAAAATGCAAAATGCAAAATGGCGGACCTTATGGGTCCCTGAGGCAAATTTGTTCCATGTGAGGAGAAGGACCTATCTACCGAATTTCATGGCTTTAGGTAAAACGTGACCTTTCAAATGTTGCATTTTCAATAGCTTGTTATAGCGCCACCGTCTTGCCAATCAATGTAACTTTGTAAATGCCAGATCTCTATTGCAAGACGCAGGTAGCCTAGCGGTTTGAGTGTTGGGCCTGTAAATGAAAGGTTGCTGGTTCGAATACCTGAGCTGACAAGGTGAAAAACCTGTCAATCTATCCTTGATCAAGGCACTTAACGCTAATTTGCTCCAGGGGTGCTGTGGCTACTATGGCTGACCCTGTAGGTAGACTGTCATTGTAAATAAGAATTTGTTCTTAACTGACTTGCCTGGTTAAATAAAAATATTTAAAGTAATTCACCCAAGTTTTGTCCAAATCAGGCCAGTGCTGTCTTGAGATATCGCGTGTGACAAACTTACTTAAAGCAGATTTAGATTTTTTTCACATATGAAATTGTTTGGTGCAAATCCAACCCTTGTATTCTAGGTACAGTACTGTACACGAAAATAAGGAGCTTACCATTTGTAGGCTAATTCAAATGGCGAAAAGGAGAATAATGGGGCGTAGGAAGCGTTGTAATTCTACCTCGTTTATTTGCTGAGAATGATTTTTGGATACAGAGACTAAATCATAAGGTCAATGGGATGGAGGAGGATTGCAGAGGTTGTTGGTGTTGATGGTGGGTGAAGAGAGATTTGCACAAAAATGTTTGCAAGTCAAAGCCACAATTTCCTTTACCCAAAGTACCCATTCATGTGCATTTTACATGAAGGCCTATGTATTTTACAGGAAGTGAGCTATAATAATCAACGTCATGACACAGGTATAATGAAAGAGCCATAACTAAGCTAACATATATAAGGATCATAATGTTAAAATACCATAATTCAATTGGTAGGATATTACATGGGAAATTCAAGTGTTTAATTTACAATGTCATAATGTGTGTTACTGGTGAATTCTATACTTTGGTGGGCAAATTTCACAATTTAATTTAGTCAACACATTCACAAATGGTGGCTTTGATCACAGTTAGGTTTAGGTTGATTGAGGTCCATTGCTAGCTAGCAGCACAAGCAAGAAAACACTTCTAAAACCAAAGTTGCGCCCCTGGAATACTGTACACAATACTCTCTGACAAATAAAAACTCAACCATTTGAAGAATGGGGAATAAAAGGCGAAGAACTGGACAGATTATTAAATGTTTATTTATTTATTCAAACCTTAGTAGCCTACACATAAACACAGCCCTTTGACCTGAAGCCTTTGCAAAGGGTGCTTTGGACACAATTTATTTATTCAAACCTTAGTAGTTCCACATAAACCCAGCATTTGACCTGAAGCCTTTGCAAAGGGTGCTTTGGACAGGATTTATTTATTCAAGCCTTAGTAGCCTGCACATAAACCCAGCGTTTTGACCTGAAGCCTTAGCAAAGGGTTCTTTGGACAGGATTTATTTATTCAAACCTTAGTAGCCTGCACATAAACCCAGCATTTGACCTGAAGCCTTTGCAAAGGGTGCTTTGGACAGGATTTATTTATGCAAACCTTAGTAGCCTGCACATAAACCCAGCGTTTTGACCTGAAGCTTTGCAAAGGCTGCTTTGGACAGGATTTATTTATTCAAGCCTTAGTAGCCTGCACATAAACCCAGTGTTTTGACCTGAAGCCTTTGCAAAGGGTGCTTTGGACAGGACAAGTCAGATGTGGAATAAGTTCTCAAGTGTAGTAACTGTATGATAACCAATTAATTAGGTTACAATAAACTATCATCCTGACATGACGTTGGCCAACATCTGTAAAACTTGTCAACTTCACAAAAGCTTTAGTTTATGGTTGACTATGCATTCCTCTTAGGCTTTTACCTGAGGGCTGAATCCTCTCATAGCAGGTTTGTCACTCAGCCTGGTCTCATAGACTAGACGTGACATAGTAAATGTAAACAATGTTATGTCTACCCCTGAGTCCAGGTTATGTCACTAGGCAAATGGCTGGTATTGCTTGAAAGCATGTGTGAGGTTTTGAATGTTTCCGAATGCAAATTCTCATTGTGTAATGATGACTCTGACTCTCTTCAGCGGATCAACAACTTATTGTAACATTGCGTTGTTTAATCATCTGAAGTGGACAAGTGGAAGTGTTCTTCTCTCTGACTGTCCACTGGCTGTGTGTCCTCAGGCACGGGGGAGAGTGGGAAAACCACCTTCATCAGACAGATGAGGATCATCCATGGAAGAGGCTTCTCTGAGGAGGAAAGACGGGACTTCGCCAAGCTCATCTACCAAAACATCTTCACGGCTGTGAAGGCTATGACCCAGGCCATGAACACCCTCAGACTGCCCTATGCCAACCCAGAGAATGAGGTTAGGGTCTGGTTACATACCTCACATACTGTTCAGTCAAACTGGCAATCAAACTGGCCTAATCATGAGTGAAAGGCAGGCTCTGTAGCATCTATTTACCAAAACACATTATACACATGTTGTTTCTGTGTTTTTGATTTGTAAGGTTTTCACTGATTTATCTTTGAAACCTGTGGGTCAGACATTTACACCAATTAAAGCCCCTCTATATGCCCTCAGATGTATGACAGGTGGGTGCAGGATGTGGACACAGTGCAGGTCACCCAGCTGGACAGAGGCTATGTGGATGCCATCCGCCGTCTCTGGGCCGACCCAGGTCTCCGGATCTGCTACAGCCGCCGCAGCGAGTACCAGCTGCTGGACTCCACAGAGTAGTTAGTACCACCAGTGTCTCTCTGTCTCTCTCTCACTCTCTCTGTCTCTTTATCTCTCTCTTGCTCTCTCTCGCTCTCTGTCTTTATTTCTCTCTGTCTCTCTCTCCGTGGGACAGATTTACTAAGCATTTGCCACAGTTTGCACCTGTTTTTTTCAGTAGAGGATGAAAAACTACCAAATGTACCAAATGTAAATACAAAATGGTATACTTGAATAATCACAATTAATGAAAAAAACTATTGTTTCATTCACAAAACTGTGTCCCCATTGTACAGCACTGTGCATTGTGCACTGTCCTTATCATCTGCAAATTCCATGATGTCCATTGGAGGGGGCTAGTTCTCCACAAATAAATACCCAACCAGATCTCAGCCATGTTAAATACACAAACAGCCATCTTGTCAGGCACCATTTGATTTTATGTTATACTGGGCCATACTCACCAGCCTCTGTAGCGCCTTTTGGTCTGGTGCCTTGCAGTTGCCTTACCAAGCGGTGATGCAGCCAGTCAAGATGCTGTCATTGCTGCATCTGTATAACTTTTTGAGGATCTGAGGGCCCATGCCAAGCGTTGTTGTCGTGCCCTCTTCACAACTGTGTGGGTGTGTGTGGACCATGTTAATTCCTTAGTGATGTGGACACCGAGGAACTTGAAGCTCTCGACCCATTCCACTACAGCCTCATCGATGTGGATGGGGGCGTGCTCGTCCCTCCCATTCCTGTAGTCCACGATCAGCTCCTTTGTCTTGTTGACGTTGAGGGAGAGGTTGCTGTCCTGGCACCACATTGCCAGGTCTCTGGCCTCCTCCCTATAGGCTGCCTCATCATCATCAGTGATCAGTTCAAACTGAAGATGGTGTTGGAGTCGTACGCAGCCACCCAGTCGTGGGTGAACATGGAGTACAGGAGGGGACTAAGCACACACCCATGAGGGTTCCCTGTGTTGATGGTCAGCGTGGCGGATGTGTTGTTGCCTACCCTCACTGCCTTGGGGCAGACCGTCAGGAAGTCCAGGATCCAGTTGCAGATGGAGGTGTTCATTGTTCAGTCACAGGGTCCTGAGCTTGGTGATGAGCTTGGAGGGAACTATGTTGTTGAATGCTGAGCTGTAGTCAATGAACATCATTCTTACATAGGTATTGTTTTTGTTAAGGTGGGTGAGGGCAGTGTGGGGTGCAATAGAGACTGCGTCATCTGTGGACAAAGCCACAATGCAGATCGTTTCTCAAAAGTAAACCTTTTAACTTTCCACCCATTCTTGAAAGCTACCCGATAGTAAAGTTATTTTCCTTTTATAATTAATTTACTAATTAAGTCGAAATTGAATAAATTGATACAGACAAAGTCAACAAGTTGATGCATCACATTACGAGAAAAATGTGCCGAAATAGGCCGAATGTTGGACTGCTATCTGTCCCTGCCCGTCCTCTCTCTCCTTCTCTCTGCTCTCTCAGTATTTACTCAGCTAGCTCTGAGTCATTATAGCAGCATGATAAGAAACATGCACACAGTCAGTCAACATCCAATTAATGACAGGTTGTGTCAACATAAGCCAGTAAAACAATAATCCCAACACAGTGGTAAGGACTCCCTTTGTCTAATTTCCCAGCTCAATTCATTCTGCACTACTCAATTTGTGGTGATTGTTGTTGTATGTAACATACAGTTGATATTACATGTCTCATGTACAGAATTAACTTGCTACTGCCATTGTCATAACCATGGGAAAGATAATTGTATCACATTTTTTACGTGTTCTCTGTCTTCCTTTGTCTTTGTCTATTTCTCTCGCTTGTTTGCCCTCTCTCTCTCTCTCTCTGCTTCTGTTCTTTTCAGCTACATGACAAATCTGGACCGCATATCTGCCCCAGACTACATCCCCACTGCTCAGGACGTACTGCGCGTTCGATTCCCTACCACCGGCATCCATGACTACTCCTTCACTGTGAAGACCATCACACTCAGGTGGCCATACCCTAACTCATATCGCTCAGATCGCTCACCCTGGACTCACCCAGACATCAAGGGAACTAATAGAACACCACCCAGAGCTGCTGATAAGATTGTGGACTACACTATAGGCTATCTTTGATATTGTCTGACTCTGCTTTGGAGACAGTGGAATTACAAGCACATACAATCACATTTGGCATTATACAGAAAACTTGTTGAAAACATACTAATTTATTTTTGTGCTTTTGAACATGGC
This sequence comes from Thymallus thymallus, assembly GCA_023634145.1. Classification (NCBI taxonomy): domain Eukaryota; kingdom Metazoa; phylum Chordata; class Actinopteri; order Salmoniformes; family Salmonidae; genus Thymallus; species Thymallus thymallus. Next base: position 24,628,844 of record CM042392.1, on the reverse strand, counting down.
GATGTCCATTTTTTCCCAGAGACCTTTGTTTTATTAATATGAAAGTCCAGCTGTGTTCAGGTGTGGGGTTTTTCACCACCCCTGTTGTGAAAGGTTGGACTGCAATTTGTCTCTGTAATCAGGCAGGCCGGATACAGTGGGATAGAAATGGTGAGGTATCAATTATGGCCTTTTTTTTTTGCCAAATGCTCTATGAGGTTCATTTGCATGAGTACTTGGAAACTGTGAAAAACCGGTTTGATGTGTGACAGCAGGAGAGAGAAGAAAGGAGTATTGATAAAGGGCACAATGGTGTGTGTGTGTGTGTGTGTGTGTGTGTGTGTGTGTGTGTGTGTGTGTGTGTGTGTGTGTGTGTGTGTGTTGAAAGATGCTCTAATAGGTGTTTCTCATTTTCTCTCTCTCTTTGGGTAGGATTGTGGATGTGGGTGGACAGAAGTCCGAGAGGCGGAAGTGGATGCATTGTTTTCAGGACGTCACATCCCTCATTTTCCTGGCTTCCCTCAGCGAGTACGACCAGGTCCTGGAGGAGAACGAGACTGATGTGAGTACCTGCCTGTCTGTCTGTCTGTCTGACTGTCTCGAACGGCCTGTCTGTCTTACTCGCTGGCTGGCTGCTTGCCTGTCTGTCTCAGCCTGTCTGGCTATCTGTTTGACTGCCTGGCTGCCTGCCTGTCTGTCTGTCTATCTGTTTATCCTCTGTGTTGTCCTTGGCCTTCATTTCATGGCATAGTTTGTATTTTGGTCTGAACCAAGTAAACATTGAAACCTCCATCAAGGTTTTTCTATCCAGCGGTTTTTCTGGCCATGGCCAACAAGTTTCACTGTTGCGTATCAAAACCTGCTGCCATACCACTATCTCTCCCTCCCTCCCTCCCTCCCTCCCTCCCAAGGCTCACTAAGCCGCTTATCTTTCCTGGACACTTTTGAGTCTCTCTCTAAGTTCATTAACCTCCACTGTGCCCCTGTCCCCATATTACCCCCCCCCCCCCCCATCAGAACCGTATGGCGGAGAGCTTGGCTCTGTTCTACACCACCATCCATTCCCTCTGGTTCCTCAACACCTCCATCATCCTCTTCCTCAACAAGACAGACATCCTCGCTGATAAGATCCAGGCGTCCGACCTGCAGAAGTATTACCCAGGGTTCACAGGTAGATCTACAAACACACACACACGTGCACACACACGTACACACACACGTACACACACACACTCTCCATCGAGGTAGATAATAGCAGAGTGATGACGGATGTAAACTCATTGAGTCACATCCTTTGGTGTTAGTTTTTCTTTCTCAGAGCAACAGAGTTGTAGCTGACGCTTGCTTCTGGCTGGAATAACAGAGAATTTATGACAGGGTTCCCCAACTGGCAGGTTTTTGTATTATTGTTGGACATGTAAAAACACCAGCAAATTAGCTCCAAGTGATTTCAGTTTTGGAAATCTGTTCCAAAGTATTCCAACGCATAATAGAAAGATACTGTAAATGTGATTGTAGATTAGTATGTTTTAGTCAAATATTATATCTGTTTGGCTTCTTGCGGTTAATTTGCAGTCTACAAATTATTTGTAATTATGTTCCAGTCCCCTGACAAACCACTCAAGAAAAGATTGTCCCTCGGTTGAATCTAGTTGATGCCCTGCCTTATGACTTTCAAAAAAGTAGTTTAGAAAATAATTTCAAACCTTGTGATGTTTTCATTTCTCTTTTGAATGGGGTTTCATGGGGTGAGTTTTCACATTAATACATAACCATGCTGTCTATAGCAAAGCCAGTAAACATAAGACTATTTAAGTACCAAATCATTGTTTCTTAATGCAGGGATTCTTGTTTCAGCAAGGGTTGAATGTGTGAATGATTTCATGTGTATGATGTGGGTACATAGTTTACTAACGATGTGCCTCCACTAATGTTGAAGGAAGGTAGCCAAGCCTCTCCAGAGCTTCCCCCCCCACACCTCCGCTCCCCCGGCCTGTTGCCCATGGCAACCATAAATATCCTGCCCTTTGCATCGTCAAGCCATCACTCCAGGGGGTTTGGGGAGACGTTACTCCTTCCTCCATAAACTCTCTGAATTTTCATACACCGGATATGTGCAGTGAAATGTGTTGTTTTACAGGGTCAGCCATAGTAGTATGGCGCCCCTGGAGCAAATTAGGTGCCATCGACAGATTTTTCACCCTTGTCGGCTTGAGTATTCGAAATCAGCGACCTTTCGGTTATTGGCCCAACACTCTAACCGCTAGGCTACCTGATACCCTGAGGTTAAGTTAATCCATATTTGCCGTTTGATGTAAAGTTGCCATTTAAACTTTTTGTGCTGGTTGCCTTAGAACATATTTAATATTTTTTTTGGTACTTTCGTACTATTTTGATATTTTATCCTTTGCTTTTCATTTTTATTTCTATTGGTCTCCAATTTCTCTCTCCCATTTACCCACATCCCGTGACCTCATCTCCCTCCTCTCTCACTCTCCTCCCTCACTGTGGTTGTCATCTCTTTCCTGCCCTCTGTCCTCCTCCTCACCCCACACCTGAAGGAAAGCGACGTGACGCTCAGGAGGCTATGAAGTACATCCAGAAGATGTATGAGCAGCAGGCTCACAGCCGGGACAAGGAGGAGAGCAAGATGCTGTACCCCCACTTCACCTGTGCCACCGACACCAACAACATCCGCCAGGTATTCAGAGACGTCAAGGACACGGTGCTCCTCAAGTCCCTCAGGGACTACGGGGTGATCTGATGGGCCTAGGGGCCCTCCGGCCTGGGGAGCAACACTCAACCAACACTGAAGAGACTCTCCCCACGTCCCCACCCTTGCTCACTTTTCTCCTCTCTCTCTCCATCTATATCTCCCTGGGGAGTAGACAGAATGGACTCAATCACACACACACACACACACACACACACACACACACACACACACACACACACACACACACACACTACAGGGTCTGAACATTGTTTTTTAATTCATTAGGTGCTGTGAGTGATAACTCTATAGCCCATGTGTATCACAGAAACATGTGTATTTACACTTATGAGAAGGTGCCACCATAGAAGGCTTGTGTAACATTTAGTGTTTGTTTGTCTTTTAATTGGTTTGATTGGTTGACACCCATATATTTCTGTCTGGGTTCCAGGTGTGAGGTGTGATGAAGGTGGAAATGTGAGAGTCAACGGGTTATCAGCATTTTTCACGCATCATGTTCAAATCATCTATAAGTGACTTTGGTGAGCTTCAAAATATTTTCGGATGATTTGGACATGGTGCGCGAAAAATTATAATATTGGTCCCATGACTTGAATCGGATTTGCGCTAGCGTTGTGTTAGCATTCGGAAACCATGCAAGGGAAACTAAACCAAAGCATGGATTTCTGTCGTACTGTATCTTGTACATAGACTGCTTACAGGGTAAGGAAACTGTGTCATTTTGTAATTTTGGTGAAATATCCCTTTAAGAGCAGTAGCCAAGTACAGGGTTAATACTAGCTGGCAGGCATGCTGCTGTTAATGCTACTAGGTGGCTGAGGGAGGCCAATTGAAACGATAGCCTGGTATCCTGGGCGTTTCAAGTCTTGCTACTGTCTGATAGCTCCAAAAATCAACTGCAAAAAAACAGAGTGTAGTTATGATGTTAATTGGGATAGGCTACAGCCCAGGGTAGGGCTTGGATTTGAGCAGTGGACTTTTCTGATCATCTCTTCGGGCTTCGCTGCGGAGTGTCATCAAAGGTTACACAGCAAAACAAGAATGTAATCATTGTCTTAATTATAAACAACTCTTTATTCATCGTTGGCTAGCCCTTTTACTCTGGTCCCAATATCCATATCTATGTTCAGTTGATATTTAGCTCAGTAGGCTCTGGCTGTGCTCAAATTGTTACAAGGTCGGTAGGATTTTATATTAGATTTTATATTAGTGCAATTGAAGCGATATGGTCTCTATAAATACGAGTGTAATATGCATCTCAATATTTGTGAGTGGACAGGGTGGAGTCTGTCTGATAATGCAGGTATTCATATTCTAACCTGTGTGCGTCACTAGAGTAGAGTGTGTGTGTGTGTGTGTGTGTGTGTGTGTGTGTGTGTGTGTGTGTGTGTGTGTGTGTGTGTGTGTGTGTGTGGAAAAGGACTTCAAAGTCAGATTAAAACCTCTTCCAGTTAATTGAAGTCAGTGACAAATTGCAGACATGGATCATATAGTGTAGTATGTATCTATTTTATCAAGGTTTGAGACTATTGCTTTGGTAGAGTGTGAATAATGTATACAGTATAAGGACTTGACCTGTGTTTTCTAACTTTTGACTCAAATTGTTTTTTTGTAAAGGATTTTGGTCTGAATATGCTGTACAACTGTATAGCTATATACTGTATCTTCCCCTGCAGAACTGAACATAGGCACTGCTACCTGATGTTGTGAATTATTGATTCTGTTTAGCATATTTTTATATTAGACAACCATTAGCAGCTACAGTGACTGGAGGTGTTGTTTATTTTACAGACTTAAACATTGGGAGAACTCTTATTTGGTGCAAACATGTATAGATTTGGGATTAATTTGGGTAAATATTTTCTAATTCCATTAAAGTGATGTTTTGACAAAGATTCTGTTTTTGTGTTTTTCTTCAGGCTATGGTACTCCTGGGAAATGTAGTGTACTGCTGCATAGCTTGCCTTGTTGATATAGCTTCCTGTGACCTATCACTCCAAGGAGGAGTGGCTTAGCTTACCATGCTTTTTTTTTTCAAATATTCATATAGGATCTTTAACCTGCCGTTTGTCGTTTCAATAAACCCCTGTGTGTTTAAGGTGTGGCCCGAGAAAGAACCTGTAAGGACAGGTGTGTGGGTCCACAAACAGACAGCTGGCTTTGGCAATAGAACTAAGGACCTCAGCCTTAAATCGTCTCTTTGTCGATTTAGTAGAGGAGGAAATTAGCAAGAGTTTAACATCTTTTACAACAGACATTGTCTGTTCACTTCTTGATACCGTATCTGATGTTCTTCGACAATCTATTGTTATTACCTGCTTTTTGATGGTTGCTTACTTACTACAATAGTGCAAGTCTGCCACTCAAACAAAAAGCCTCTACTAAGAGAGTCATAACTACTTATGTAACGCATATCAGGTTTCCAATTTGTTATTGTAACACCAGTTAATGATGTCACAACAATTGCATGGTTGTGTTGTAAATAAGCCTGGGGCCGAGATACAGTATCTCTGTACACACTTGGATTTACATAACCAAATACTGTATCAAATATTTTCCAATCGTTTGGTTCTGAACAGGAGGCTTGGCTTGAAGCCCTGGGCATCTTGTTATACAACCTGGTTTCAGAGCATTTCATGTTATTCTGTATGTAAATCTGAGATTCTCCATTTTGTATGATATGTATTAATTTGTGAATTTGTGAACCCATTTCGTATGATATTTTACAAATTATCTAAATGTACTATATGTTACGAATTTGCTAAACGTATGATATGTTATGAATTAGGGGAAGAGTTAGCTAAAAAAAATGTAAGAATAGTGATAGATGAGCAAACAAATAGATGAGCAATACCACCTCCACTTATTTTCCCAGCCAGAAACCAATTAACCAAATAGCCTATTCAGAAAGAGTTCAGTGAAACATAATCACATTGATTGAGACATATCAGTGAACCATTACGAAAAAAGATTACAGTCAGAGTGTAGTATAACTGCAGTATAAGTGCAGTATGCTGCAAATACTGCATCTAAATAACATTTTTTTTATTGCAGTAAGTTTACAGTTAAACTGCAGTTCCAGTGCAGTAGCCTATAACAGCATTTCAACTGCAGTACACTGCAGTTATTCTGCAATTACTGCGTCCAAAATACCACAGTCGACTGCAGTTACTGCACGTTTACTGCAGTTTCATGGCTGCAATCTTTTTTTTTAAGGGAAGTCAGAGGTTTTTGGTCGGGGGTAGGCCTATTCTCTAAGTGACTGCGAGTGAAGTGCAAAATAATCCACTTGATAAACTACATAACATGCTGGCAATGTGTTCTTATATATGAGCCAACTAGACAAGATGTGCAGCACTCACCTTAATTTAGCTAACATCCCCCCAGGCTAATTGTAGCCTAACCAATATCCAAACGGAGATTCTGTGAAAACAAAAATCTGACATTGATTGATTTATCAAGACGAGACCCCACACTTGGCTCAAAGCAACGCGATGGCGCTGACCCAATCAAAACTGTGCTGAAATGATCATCTGGTTTACCACACGCGGGTAGGCTGCTTCAAATGTATTACGATTGGATGTTTTTGTAAGTGACTTTGGGAGTTTTAGTAAGCAACAATTTAATACATGCCTTCAACTGTACTAGCCTAATTCATTCTAATATTTTCGTAATTCAGTGATATTTATTCCCACAGTAATTCGTTATGGATCCATCAGGTTGTGTTTAAGAAAACAGTGCATGCTTAGTGGTGGGCTATGCGGAGAGATGGGAGAAAAGACATGACTCGCAAAGTTTAGAACTGCCAGGAGGATGGTTAACTACCGCTGCCTAGCAACCATCAACATTTTAAGAGCCTAGTGCGTGCCACTGCCGCCTCAGCATTAGGGCTACGTTTCGTACCAAGCCGTAGTCAAAGTTTGCCACTAGGTTATTAGGTGGAATACAAGCAATACCTTTCAGATATAAGGAAAATACGGGGAAATGTAGATGTTACGTGAATTAATGAGTGTATAAATGATAGTGTTTGTATGTGTGTCTGTGTGTGTGTCAGAGGATGCTGGTGGGTGTAGCTATTGGAGGACTGGCTCATTGTAATGGCTGGACTGGAAGTAATGGAATGGTATCTAATACATGGAATCCTCGTTTGACTCCGTTGCATGTATTCCATTGCAGCCATCGCAATGGGCCCGGCCTCCTTTAGCTCCTCCAAACCAGCCTCCACTGGTGTGCATGTAGGCGGGGGTTTTAATAAAGGGAAATAATTTGTTAATCTTTCATACATTGCCCCCCCCCCTCCACCTGATAGCAGGTGGGATGTGCACAGCTAACTCATAAAGTTGGATCTGTTTTTGAGAACATCACGCTGACACACACACATATGCACATTTATCTTCTCCTGAAATTACTTTGCTATTGATCGATCCCTCTTGGAGCCAAAACTAAGCACACACATGACACAGCCTTTTCCTAGCTACAATGTGTAGTGATGAAAGGCCTGTGCGAGGATTCCCCTCATATTTTTCATCCCCAGCCGCACAGAACACTAGAACACAGGTAGCTTTGTGATGTGTTGTGGAGGAGAGATGAGGCAATAGCTCTGGCTGTTTGAGGTCTGGCTGTTTGCTGCCTTGTGGTTGTCTGTGTATTTCTTTGGGTATGCTGCTGTGGACTGGACTAGCTGATAAGAAACAGACAAAACCTCCCATTTTCATTAATGTCCCTCAAAGCAGATACACAGAGCATCAATTGGCTTGATAAACAATAATCTTCAAGAAAATTATATCCTTTCAAATATTCTTCTTGCTTATTGATCAAAATACAATTCTGAGACTGAAAAATTGCAATTTGTAGATATTGTAAATATTCTCAATTTGCCCCCACAAAATAGCATTTCAGATCATTTCCACAGAGTGAAGCAAAGAAGCCTTTCTTCCACAGGTATTTTTTCAATCATTTTCAGTGAATGTGAATGGAAGAAAATTGAAAAATGTTATCAACACCCAAAAGTAATCAATTTGGCAGCATGGAATCAGCGCTGTGCTGTAGCCTTGGATGCACCAGCTGGCTTGGGCTTTTGTACCGGGTCTTACCCCTCACAGAGACAGAGCTGGCCTGCAGAGCAACGGAGAGCAAGGGGAAGTGGGAGGAACACCCATCTTTTTATTTTATTTTTTTAAATTGTATTTAACCTTTATTTAACTTCTTTGTTTCCTCTTCTATTCTCCTGAATACCCTGCATCGATAATCAACCAGAAGCCGCTCAGTCTTTGGTTGACTAGGAGTCCAGGCCACCCCGGCGCAAAAGACAGGCTGTATGTCAATAACCAATTACTGGCACAGCTGTTTCTCCATTGTTCCTCTTCTGGGCAGGAACAAAACCCCACTGAAACACCATCTTTAGAAAGAACTCTTCTAATCGTTTCCAAAAGGTCTTCCTAGACCTTGTCCATCTATTAATACCCCCTTCTTTGTTTCCTCTTCTCTTCTCCTTATTTGGAGCCTAGCCTATCAGGTGATTTTGTTTTGTTGTGGTTCTTTTTTCACCCCCTCTGCTCTGCAACATCAGTTGTAAATGCATTAATTAAATAGAGAGAAAGGGCTGTGGGCCCTGGTTTATTAATGTGGAGGAACAGCATTTAAACTCAAGATGAATTGCAGCCCCTAGTCCCCTATTGCACCTCTGTGGCTGAACCTCTGAATGGGTGTCCAAACTACTGCCGTGCAGACAATTTTGTACCAACAAAAAAAGGCCTTAAATATGTGTCCAAAAAACGTGAATATTTCCTGAGCTTTCTTATATATCCTAGATATAGTCCAGACACTTGAAAACCTTATACCTTGTGATATTTTGTTGCCAGTTATGAATGAGTTATTAATTTCTATGGGCTGTAGTAGTAAAGGCCAAACATCAGGATACATCCAGTCGGCAAACAGTATATTTGTCTACAATGTGTTATAAGATATTATATACAATGTGGGATTATATACCACGTTAACCACTTTGTTATAAACACATTTTACACAAATACAGTGCATACAATTGGATTGATTGATTGATTGATTGATTGATTATAACTTCATGGTGTATGTGGAGGAGTCTATGATTACTGTTTACTTAAATTAGAGGTTTAAACTGCAGATTATCACTTCATGTTATCCATGTTAGTTTATGTCATGTTTACTAATTGGTGGAATGGGATGTTCTAGATTAGGTATATTCTTTATGACTGTATTGTGTATCATAGAGACTTTATTTTATGGTATCACTCTCTATCACTACTGATCCGAAATGAACACAAATATTTGAAACATCAGCCGTTTACCTCTCTATGGAATTGGTGCAACAGTGTGTAACAGTCTTATCTAGTTCATGCCCCTGGTAATGGCATATCCCTTCCCCAGACACACAGTTCTATCTGTCTCACTCACCTCCCACTCAAAACAAAGTAGTGGGTGAAGTCAGAGCAGCAGAGAGAGAGTGTTTTCTTTGTTTTCCTGTGTTCTGATGATGACGTGCCCTGACTGTTGACACTGGAGCTAATGGGAAAGTAAACACAGGTCTAATTGTTCCACCAGGATGTCTAACAGGCATCACATCCAGATCAGGTCAGCTTGATGGGAGGGAGAGAGTCTGAGAGTCTGTTTGTATGTGATCTCCTTTACGCCTCAGGGGACTCTATGTCTGTTCCTCTGTATTCTGTATCACTGATTCTGTCTAGAAATACATTACAGCTCTGAGCTTCCAGGAAACCAGCGATGGAAAGGTGTGTGTGTGTGTGTGTGTGTGTGTGTGTGTGTGTGTGTGTGTGTGTGTGTGTGTGTGTGTGTGTGTGTGTGTGTGTGTGTGTGTGTGTGTGTGTGTGTGTGTGTGTGTGTGTGTGTGTGTGTGTGTGTGTGGAAAGGTATAACTGTCTGAGATAGTGATAGCCTCTCCATATCTGAGAGGGTGCTGGGCTATATTGGATAACTCCTCCAATGTGATAGAAGTTATTATTGCACTCATCAGAGCATGCAGAGAATGCAGATAAAACTTGCTTCCTGAGACAGCTCTTCAACAATGATGTCCAGAGTCTAATCTGAACAATTAGAATTCTGTGAGAAATGAGAATGTGACTTTTTCTGAGTTAACTACTTGAATGGCAATTGACTTAGATGCTTTTGGCACTCCGCTGACACATGCTTCTGCACATGCTCACACACTTATCTTTCTTTAATCGACATTATTATCATGATTTGAATAGGCACCTTATGTGAACTTTAGTCGTTTGGTGTGAACGTGACACAAAAAAGCACAAAGGTTCATATACATAATTTTTTTTTTATCAGTGTCAAGTGAATGCAGAAACAGTGTCAATTGTTACAATATACATTTCCCAGTCATACACTACATGGCTAAAAAATAATGTGGATTTGGGTTCGGCTATTTCAGACACACCCGTTGCTGAGAGATATATAAAATCGAGCACACAGCCATGCAATCTCCATAGACAAACATTGGCAGTAGAATGGCTTTTCTGAAGAGCTCAGTGACTTTCAACGTGGCATCATCATAGGATACCACCTTTCTAACAAGTCCGTTTGTCAAATTTCTGCCCTGATAGAGCTGCCCCGGTCAACTGTAAGTGCTGTTATTGTGAAGTAGCCACACAAGCTCACAGAACGGTACCGGCGAGTGCTGAAGCGCGTAGCGCGTGAAAATCGCCTGTCCTCAGTTGCAGCACTCGCTACCAAGTTCCAAACTGCCTCTGGAAGCAATGCCAGCACAAAAACTGTTTGTCGGGAGCTTCATTTGAAAAAGAAAAGGAGAGCCGCACTCTCTGAGCTCAGATGCAATAATTTAATAACCTAATAACCAACGTTTCGACAGACAAGCTGTCTTCATCAGGGTATAATGATGAAGTCGGGAGCTTCATTAAAATGGGTATTCATGGCCAAGCAACCGCACACAAGCCTAAGATCATCATGCATAATGCCAAGCGTCAGCTGAAGTTTTGTTAAGCTCACTGCCATTGGACTCTTGAGAGGAAACGTGTTCTCTGGAGTGATGATTCACGCTTCACCATCTGGCAGTCCGATGGACTAATCTGGGTTTGGCGGATGCCAGAAGAACGCTACCTGCCCCAATGCATAGTGCCAACTGTAAAGTTTGGTGGAGGAGGAATCATGGTCTGGGACTGATTTTCATGGTTCGGGCTTAATAACCCTTAATTCCAGTGAAGGGAAATCTTAACACTACAGCATACAGACATTGAATATCCCTTTGAGCATGGTGAAGTTATTAATTACACTTTGATACAGGCATCCTTCCTAACTCAGTTTCCAGAGATGAAGGAAACCACTCAGGGATTTGGTGGTGACTTGGCAGTTAGAGTTTATTATTTACCTTTATTTAACTAGGCAAGTCAGTTAAGAACAAATTCTTATTTACAATGACAACCTAGAAATAGTGGGTTAACTGCCTTGTTCAGGGGCAGAACAACAGAACAACATATTTTTTTATCTTGTCAGCTCGTGCATTCGATCCAGCAACCTTTTGGTTATAGGCCCAATGCTCTAACCACTCGGCTACCTGCCGCCCAGTTTAATAGCTGTGATAGGAGAAAACTGAGGAAGGATCAACAACATTGTAGTTACTCCACAATACTAACCTAATTGACAGAGTGAAAAGAAGGTAGCCTGTACAGAATACAAATATTCCAAAACATGCATCATGTTCAAAACAAGGCACTGCATAGAATTTGGCAAAGCAATTAACTTTTTGTCCTGAATACAAAGTGCCTGTTAGACGTCACTTTAATAATGTTTACATATCTTGCATTACTCATCTCATATGTATATACTGTATTCTATACTATTCTACTGTATCTTAGTCCATGCCGCTCTGACATCGCTCGTCCATATATATATATATTATTAATTAATTCCTTACTTAGATTTGTGTATATTGGGTATATGTTGTGTAATTGTTAGATATTACTTGTTAGAAATTACTGCACTGTCGGAGCTAGAAGCACAAGCATTTCACTACATCCGCAATAACATCTGCTAAACACGTGTATGCAACCAATGCAATTTGCTTTGATTTGATTTGAAAGTGTTATGTTTGGGGCAAATCCAATACAACACATTACTGAGTACCACTCTCCATATTCTCAAACATAGTGGTGGCTGCATCATGTTATGTGTATACTTGTAATCGTTAAGGACTGGGGAGTTTTTCAGGATAAAAAGAAAACACAGGCAAAATCCTAGCACAGGCAAAACCTGGTTCGGTCTGCTTTACACCACCAGACACTGGGAGATGAATTCACCTTTCAGCTGGAGAATGACATAAAAGGCCAAATCTACACTGGAGTTGCTTACCAAGAAGACAGTGAATTTTCCTGAGTGGCCAACTTACAGTTTTGACTTAAATCTAATTGAAAATCTATGGCAAGACCTGAAAATAGTTGTCTAGCAATGATGGGTAATGTTTGAGTCATTCACATATCCCAACACACAAGACAATAGAATTGCAGAAAATAAGCTTTAAATCTGCAAAATGATACAGTCATTATAGCCTGTCAGTGCACCAGGCTCACTTTTGAAGCACTTGAATATTTAGAAACGAAGCAAGGAGATTCCATAAAGGCCATATAATCGTGAACAAACGTCATGGAGAAATGTTTGATGTCACTCATCGCACTTTCTCTCGCCCACCCCTCTCTCCTCCCCCTTTTCCAGTCTCTCCACAGCTGCCCCCCACCTCCATTCTCCTTCTTTCCCTCCCTCTCTCTCTCTCTCTCTCTCCTTGAGTGAAAGAGTGAATGCATGAGTGAAGAACAATGTCTTTGTTCAGAATACAGTGTGATGGTAATGATAGATGCCGACACTTTGTAAAGGTGGTGTTCCACAGTCAGCACAGAGACAGTACCACAGCACATACAATATGGGCAGACAAAGAGAAGAAGACTTAGCATAACTGTAGCTGACTGTACAGAGAGAAGAGAGACAAAGTGGACTCAGAACAACACATAGTTGAATGCATATCAATTGCCGGAGCCAATTATTCACTGGTATGATGGCACATCTGGCGTGGCAGGTAGCTGAGTGGTTAGAGCACTGGGCCTGTAACTGAAAGGTTGTTGTATTGAATCCCTGAGCTGACAAGGTAAAAATCTGTTGTTCTGCCCCTGAACAAGGCAGTTACCCTGCTGTTCCTAGCCTGTCATTGTAAATAAGAATTTGTTCTTAACTGACTTGCCTAGTTAAATAAATAAAAACCTGTATGCTCTGTTGCAAATCCAGTCTGACTCAGACGATGAGAACACACGCTTGGATTACCTGATGAGTAAGAACCAGAATTTTTCAATGATCTTATCATCTGCATCACTGTTGATGATAAAAACACCTGATCCACTTATACCTCCCTCCTCTCTGTCTTTGTTCTCACTTCATATCCAGTGGCTGGTGAGTGCGCAATTACATTCTGTGGTGTTTTGCCTCTCACAACCTACTCTCCAATTTGCTTCATAAAAGCATGTCTCTCAAATATTTCTAAATTTGGGGGTACAGATTTAGGATCTTAGTTTGACCAGTATTGTCACAGAAAAATAATCCTACAGAAACAGGATTTTAATGTTTAGTCCATAAAGTTGCTTGATTGGTGGTTAGGCTATTAGCTGGGCAAAATTAGGCTGCATGAAAAGTGCAATACTGTTAACATAACCATGTTTTAGCTCAGGTTTTCAGTGAATGTATGCAAATCACGAAGCTTATCTGCATTTCTTGCTATGAAAATTCTCAGCAAAAAAAGAGTGATCAAATTAAGATCCTTCACCTGTAGTGACAGGAAGGCTGTGGCCAGTGGGCGTCAGTGGATCAGCGGATGGCGAGTGCTGAGTGTCTTATTTACATATTGCATACTAATGGATGTTTGATTAGGAGGGGTGAATGAGGCTGACCTTTCCTGCTATATCAAACCTGTGATGAGGTCCATGCTGTGAGCAGCGGGACTAATTGTACTGGAGGTACGCCCTCATAACACACACACGCACGCACGCGCATGCACACACACACTTGCTTTTGCACACACAGACACTTGTACACACCTACACACAGTCACACACTATTAACCAAAACACACACACAGAGGTGTGAGCCCCTCTTTGCAAAAGAAGGATAATATTCCCATCACAAAGTAATTTCCCACTTGATGGAGCTGGGGGCGAGTCCCACTTCCTATGCCGTGTGAGCTCTATGCTGATTGTGGATGAGGAGGTCTGGGGGATATTTAAAAACATACTTTCAAAAGAGACATTACAGAGTACTTACACTACCAAGCCATTGTATAGGCCTAATGACATTTTCCAGACTAAAGGGGAGGCCTGCCAGACTCTCAGGGCTCTAGTAGTGTGTGTGTGTGTTCATGTGCGTGTGTTAGTTCAGATTGAGTGTAACTCGACTATTGAGGTTGAGGGCCATGGGGGTTGTATTAATCCCATCCAACAGTCTATTTCCACTTGTTACTTTATCTGTAGTTCTCGTCTGGGCAGATATGTGTCTGTCTACCACAGAGCAAAGATCCCTGTCTTATTGAGGCTAGAACTTTTGCAGATAAAACCCTTGCAGATTAATCGGTTCTGAGAGTATCACCCTTAAACCAAATCCCCCTGTAACACTCCCAAAGTCAGACCCTGTTGCCCTGGTAAAGGACTGAAGCTTTCAGCACCTGACAGAGCATCAGATGGGCTTTCCTGTTCCAAGTGTCTGGACAGAGAGAGGACAGAGAGAGGACAGGGGACAGAGAGGGGACAGAGGACAGAGAGGGGACAGAGGACATAGAGGGGACAAAGGACAGAGAGAGGGAAAGAGAGAAAAATATGACTTGGCTAGTTTCACATCATGATTTCTCAAAGACGTATGGCCAAAAGTATGGAATATTGACTGTAATTACAAGACTCATGCAATCTTAACATCCCTCCTTCCAAAAAATGTGAATCATGGTTTGTAATTGTTGGAGGAAATACATCTATTGCAAGTGCATTCCATTATCTTACATGGGGCTCTTATATTTATAAGTAACTGAAAGCTGTTCCATTATTTTCTAAGGGCCATAGGTACAAGCATATGTGAGATAATGACATTTCACTCTCTCTCCTTCATCATGTGAGATGTAATTAATTAAAAGGTAATTGAGGATAGAATGGTGGCTATAGGGCCAATCGCTCCTCATCAGAGAAAACATCAAAATGCAAAATCCCTCTTTGACTCACAGTCTCACTATCTTATGTCTCCTTAATGGATCAGGAGTAACTTTACACACACACACACACCCACACACACACAGAGAGAGAGAAAGAGAGAGAGAGAGAGAGAGAGAGAGAGAGAGACATTTAAACTGTGTGTAAGAGGGTGAACGGAGGAAGATTCAGCATTACTAGCTGATTAAACAATGTATGGTTCCACTGTATTAGTAATCAAACATGTCATGTGAATAGGTAGAAATACTTTCAAATAGATTTTTAGTCTCATCTTGATTTTTATTCTCTAAAAGTAAAGACAATACAACGTGAGTGAGTATGATCTTCAGAAAATTGGGCAGATAATGTATGCATAAACCTGCAGCCAGACCACCCACAGCCATCTCCCCCACTCCCTCTCTCCTTCCCTCCCTCTCTTTTCTCCACTGTATCAGTCACACAGTGAAGCTTGACGAGCTGTCTGGGTGAAGACAACACCAGTGAAAAGCAGAGGCAGCTGGAAACCTTTGAATCAAAAGTTTAAACTATAATAAAAACTGAAACAATCAGTTTGAAGGTTTGAGACAAAGGTATTAGAGATAATTATAATGGCAGATCTTCATGCAAAAACTGTGGAGGCAGGTGGGCAGGTGGGAAGAATCTGTTGGGAAGTGTGCTGGCAACCAGAGGGTTGCTGGTATCATATCTTAGATGCCATTGCCTGATGTACCCTGATGTGCCCTTGAGCAGGGCACTTAACCACTGAAAATAACGGCTCCACGGGTGCCCAGTCTGGCAGCCCCCCTTTCCAATATGTGTTTTTTTTTAGGAAGGGTTGGGATAAAGAAGAAGTTTTTAAAAATCAGAGCTTGGAGACGCCTAATTACCGTGACTAAACAGTAACGTGGAATTTGACTGCCTTCATGACTCGTGACTGTCGGTGTGGCGGTAATACGGTCTCCACAACAGCCCTAATTCTGACAGAGCTCTTGAGTTCCTCTGTGGAGATGGGAGAAACTTCCAGAAGGACAACCATCTCTGCAGCACTCCACCAATCAGGCCTTTATGGTAGAGTGGCCAGACGGAAGCCGCTCCTCAGTTAAAGGCACATGACAGCCCGCTTGGAGTTTGCCAAAAGGCATCTAAAGACTCTCAGACCATGAGAAACAAGATTGAACTCCTGAATGCCAAGTGTCACCTCTGGAGGAAACCTGGCACCATCCCTACGGGGAAGCATGGTGGTGGCAGCGTCATGCTGTGGGGATGTTTTTCAGCGGCAGGGAGACTAGTCTCCAAATACAGGTGTGCCAAGCTTGTAGCGTCATACCCAAGAAGACTCGAGGCTGTAATCGCTGCCAAAGTTGCTTCAACAATGTACTGAGTAAAGGGTCTGAATACTTATGTAAATATGTTATTTCTGGGGGGGTTTTGTAAAGTAGCAAAAATGTCTAAAAACCAGTTTTTGCTTTGTCATTATGGGGTATTGTGTGTAGACTGACGAGGGAAATATAACATTTAATCAATTTTAGAATAAGGCTGTAACCTAACAAAATGTTGAAAAAGTCAAGGGTTTACTTATTGTCAGGCAATTTCTAGCCTACCTGGAAATGACTTTTTTCTTGTTCATTCTACAAGAGGCAACAAGCTCATTCTACAAGGTCAACAAATGTTATCTTCAAACACAAGTTCACTACAAAACTTCTCAACTGTTTGAAATGTTCAAAAGTTCAAACTCAGGCCTCCCTGGAAATAACTTTTTACTTCAAACCCAATTTACTTTTAACTCAATTAAAAAGTTAAACAAGTTCACTACACAGCCGATCACTACCAAATCTCTAATGATACAGTAATTATCCTGAGAACATCCGGAGAACATCCTGAAATTATGTCATTAAGAGGTCAACAAGAGGGCAACCAAAAGGACACATCATATTTAATCATCTGTCAATCAATTTTGACAGGCACTGCCTACTTTATTCTGTCTCACTCACAAACTGCAGAAGGCTCAACTCCATATAGATTATTCTCCGCTCTGCTGTTTATGTTTTTCATATTTTACTATCATAAATAGTTCAAATAAATACAATTAAACTTTAATATCAATACATTTAAGTTCACAATTACATAACATGATTTATATGTAGTAGTGTTTGGGGAGATGGTATGTTCGATTGTGCTGTAGATTAAAGTGACTTCAAACACGTCAGACAACAGATAACACGAATGCTCCAAAGGGAGTTCAGTGATTTCAGATAATAGGTCCGCTAATGTAATGGAATCCATTACAGGGAATTCACATCTCGCCTATAATTGGCCAATGGCCACCCTACCTTCATCAGTCACTATCGAGCACAGAGCACCAGGATGGAGTACTAGTCTATCCTGGGGAGGAGATATGGGCAGAAAATCAGCAATGGAATTAATGGGGGGGATGGGAGAAGAGATGGAGGGATGGAGAAATAAAGTGGTAAAGGTTGAAGAAACAGAGATAGGGCCTCAAGGGGGAAAGGAGGGGAGGAAAGGATATGGATGGAGAAAATAACATGGAAGAATATTGCTAAATGAAGAATAATTGTTATTTGATTAAAGCTCATGAAAATATATGACATGAAAATAAAGAGAATTCCCAGCAGATAGATACAATACATTACGAAAAAATCTTGAGGAATTAAGACATCTTTAAAACTACACTGAAGCAATGACTGGATGAAAGGAGACAGATGTTTCACTAATATTCAGGATTATGAGTCACATCAAGTCTTTCAATCAACTCACATGATGCAATGGGACTAACTTCTTTAAAATCAGGCTGGCTCCGAACCTGTCAATATTAATACCTCTTTTTGTTCCATTTCCTAGCTCCTTTTTGCCTCCCCCTACCTCAATCACTCTCTATCTTTCTATCTGTATCTCTCGCCCCAATTGTCCAATCCACAATGAGAGATGTACGCACACGGTCAAGTGTCTACCGTAACTACCCGTAACCTACCAAATTACTGTATATCCCATAAACACAGAGGGAGGGGTTCAGTCCCAGGGTCCTTAGCTTACTGTTGAGCTTAGAGGGGACTATGGTGTTGAATGCTGAGCTGTGGTCAATGAGCAGCCTACTCACATAGGTGTTCGTCTTGTCCAGGTGGGAAAGGGCAGTGTGGAGTGCGATTGAGATTGCGTCATCTGTGGATCTGTTTGGACGTTATGCGAATTGGAGTGGGTCCAGGGTGTCTGGGATGATGTCAACAATGACCATCCTTTCAAAGCATTTCATAGATAGATAGACAGACAGATACTTTATTGATCCCCGAGGGTAAATTTCTCTGTCAAGCAGCTATGAAAAAACACAAGGCAGGTGCAAAATGCCAGAACGAAACTACACAAAAGACAGATACACGATGCATGATACATAGAGAGGCAGTATGAAAAAGTATAAAAATACAAGAAGAGTGCAAAAAAGCTATAAAAAGACATTGCATAGTATGGGTGGAAGGCTGAATATGTACACTACATTGTTACAGTGTTAGGTGAAAAAAAATAATAAAAATATTGCAAGTTGATATAGATAAATAAGGAGTATTTGCATGGTTAACTATACTATACAGGTCGATGGCAGAGAAATACTTAAATAGCTAAAAGTGCGTATGATATAAGTGAGGGTAATAATAGTTAACTTAATGTACAGTCTGGTCAAATGAACAGGTAAGTGAATATTTTGCATGGTTAAATTAACTGTACAGGTAAATATACACTTAAATGTACAGGTAAGTGAATATTTGCATGGTTACATTAACTGTACAGGTAAATGACAGGAAGAGATACTGTCAGGCTCTGGCCATAGAGAGGCCTATTTGCTTCTCTATGGAGCTATGGTCAGAGTCTGACAGTGTCTTTCTTTTCTGTTTCTGTGTGGGTTTTGGGTTGGATCCCTAATTAGAGGCAGCTGCACTGCATTGTCTCTAAGTAGGGATCATATATATGTTTGTCTGTCTTTCACTCTTGTGTGGGTCGTTGTCGCTATATGTCGCAGTCACGGTGAAAGTAAGTGTGCTCATTTGTTACGTCCGTTCATGTCGTGTTTGTTTCGGGTAACGTGACTTGTTTTGTTTTGTGTTGTATAGTTCGTTCCTTTTTGGTTATGTTATACATAGTATAAATAAATCATCATGTCGAACTATAATCCCTTCGCTGCGTCTTGGTCTCTCCACACACACAACTGTGACAGATACTTAAATAGCTAAATGTGTGTATGATATAATTTAGGGTAATAATAGTAATTCCCTTAATACAGTCCTTAGTGCAGGGCTTAATTACAGATAAATGCACATATTGCACATTCGATATACTAAAAGCAATGAAAAAAGATACAACTGACAGGATACTAATATGCATTCCTTTTTTTTTTTCTTTTTTTTTACCCATTTTCTCCCCAATTTCGTCATATCCAATTGGTAGTTACAGTCTTGTCCAATCGCTACAACTCCCGTACGGACTCGGGAGAGGCGAAGGTTGAGAGCCGTGCATCCTCTGAAACACAACCCACCAAGCCGCACTGCTTCTTGACACAATGAACACTTAACCCGGAAGCCAGACGCACCAATGTGCCGGAGGAACCACCGTAAACCTGGCGACTGAGTCAACGTGCATGCGCCCGGCCCGCCACAGGAGATGCTAGAGCGTGATGGGACAAGGACAACCTGGCCGGCCAAACCCTCCCTAACCCGGACGACGCTGGGCCAATTGTGCGTCGCCTCATGGGTCTCCCGGTCGCGGCCGGCTGCGACACAGACGGGGCTCGAACCCGCATCTGTAGTAATGCAGCTTGCACTGCGATGCAGTGCTTAGACCACACTAATATGCATTCCTGAGTGAATGACTACGTAATATTGCATGTGATATGATATAACAACTGTACATGAATATGTATATACAGACCTGAATTAATACATAAGTCCTGAGTGAATGAGTGATTACAGACCAGAGTTACTCACGGATGGATGCATAATTGTTAACTAGGTCCTAACACCTCAACAGTTCCAGGTCTATGTTGCAGACGGCACGGCACACGGGTGAGGCATTAAATAGTATAATAGTCGCCGGCAGGAAGGACCTCCTGTAGCGCTCTCTGGCACACCATGGTGGGATCAGTCTGTGACTGAAGGTGCTCCTCTGGGTCATAACCATGGCATGCAGAGGGTGGGTGACGTTGACCATGATGGCCAGCAGTTTGGCCAGGATCTGTCTCTCCGCCACCTCCTCTAGAGTGTCAAGGCTAATCCCCAGAACAGAGCTAGCCTTCCTGATCAACTTATGATTTACATAAGTGTTACCGGTCCATTCCAGCCTGTTATGGACTCCCAGGAACTTGTATGACCCAACCATTTCCATATCCATCCCCTGTATAGGGACTGCAGTCAGTTGGGCCTTGGTTCTCCTGAAGTCCATCACCTTCTCCTTTTTTTACTGATGTTGAGCTGAAGTTGGTTCTGCTCACACCACAACACAAAGTCATTGATTGTGCTCCTGTACTCCTCCTCCTGCCCACCCCTGATGCACCCTACAATTGCGGATTCATCCGAGAACTTATTACTTTCTGGCCATTTTGAGCCTGTAATCGAACCCACAAATGCTGACGCTCCAGATACTCAACTATTCTAAAGAAGGCCAGTTTTATTGCTTCTTTAATCAGTACAATAGTTTTCAGCTGTGCTAACATAATTGCAAAAGGGTTTTCTAATGATCAATTAGCCTGTTAAAATTCTAAACTTGGATTATCTAACACAACGTGCCATTGGCACACAGGAGTGATGGTTGCTGGTAATGGGCCTCTGCACGCCTATGTAGATATTCCATAAAAAATCTGCAGTTTTTTATAATAGTCATTTACAACATTAACAATGTTTACACTGTAGTTCAGATCAATTTGATATTATTTTAATGGACAAAATAATTGCTTTTCTTTCAGAAACAAGGAAATGTCTAAGTGACCCCAAACATTTGAATGGTAGTGTATACAGTGGGGAGAACAAGTATTTGATACACTGCTGATTTTGCAGGTTTTCCCACTTACAAAGCATGTAGAAGTCAGCTTGGTGAGAAGGCAACAACTGTTGGCACAATTATTAGAAAATGGAAGAAGTTCAAGATGACGGTCAATCTCCCTCGGTCTGGGGCACCATGCAAGATCTCACCTCGTGGGGCATCAATGATCATGAGGAAGGTGAGGGATCAGCCCAGAACTACATGGCAGGACCTGGTCAATGACCTGAAGAGAGCTGGGACCACAGTCTCAAAGAAAACCATTTGTAACACACTGCGCCGTCATGGATTAAAATCCTGCAGCGCACGCAAGGTCCCCCTGCTCAAGCCAGCGCATGTCCAGGCCCGTCTGAAGTTTGCCAATGACCATCTGGATGATCCAGAGGAGGAATGGGAGAAGGTCATGTGGTCTGATGAGACAAAAATAGAGCTTTTTGGTCTAAACTCCACTCGCCGTGTTTGGAGGAAGAAGAAGGATGAGTACAACCCCAAGAACACCATCCCAACCGTGAAGCATGGAGGTGGAAACATCATTCTTTGGGGATGCTTTTCTGCAAAGGGGACAGGACGACTGCACCGTATTGAGGGGAGGATGGATGGGGCCATGTATCGCGAGATCTTGGCCAATAACCTCCTTCCCTCAGTAAGAGAATTGAAGATGGGTCATGGCTGGGTCTTCCAGCATGACAACGACCCGAAACACACAGCCAGGGCAACTAAGGAGTGGCTCCGTAAGAAGCATCTCAAGGTCCTGGAGTGGCCTAGCCAGTCTCCAGACCTGAACCCAATAGAAAATCTTTGGAGGGAGCTGAAAGTCCGTATTGCCCAGCGACAGCCCCGAAACCTGAAGGATCTGGATGGAGGAGTGGGCCAAAATCCCTGCTGCAGTGTGTGCAAACCTGGTCAAGAACTACAGGAAACGTATGATCTCTGTAATTGCAAACAAAGGTTTCTGTACCAAATATTAAGTTCTGCTTTTCTGATGTATCAAATACTTATGTCATGCAATAAAATGCAAATTAATTACTTAAAAATCATACAATGTGATTTTCTGGATTTTTGTTTTAGATTCCGTCACTCACAGTTGAAGTGTACCTATGATAAAAATTACAGACTTCTACATGCTTTGTAAGTGGGAAAACCTGCAAAATCGGCAGTGTATCAAATACTTCTCCCCACTGTATACACATAATTTGCCAAAACTATAGTTTGTTAACATGAAATCTGTGGAGTGGTTGAAAAATGTGTTTTAATGAATTCAAGCTAAGTGCATGTAAACCTCCGACTTCAACTGTATACAGTACCAGTCAAAAGTTTAATTTTTACTATTGTTTACATTGTAGATTAATAGCACTAATAACACATATGGAATCATGTAGTAAGCAAAAAAGGGTTAAACAAATCAAAATATACTTTAGATTTCTCAAAGTAGCCACCCTTTGTCTTGATGACAGCTTTGCACACTCTTGGCATTCTCTCAACCAGCTTCACCTGGAATGCTTTTCCCAGCAGTCTTGAAGGAGTATGCTGAGCACTTGTTGGCTGCTTTTCCTTCACTCTGCGGTCCAACTCATCCCAAACCATCTCAATTGGGTTGAGGTCAGGTGATTGTGGAGGCCAGGTCATCTGATGCAGCACTCCAATACTCTCCTTCTTGGTCAAATAGCCCTTTTTGTCATTGTCCTGTTGAAAAACAAATGATAGTCCCACTAAGCGCAAACCAGATGGGATGGCGTATCGCTGCAGAATGCTGTGGTAGCCATGCTGGTTAAGTGTGCCTTGAATTCTAAATAAATCACTGACAGTGTCCTTTAGTAGTGTTTTCTTTGAAGCAATTCAACCATGAAGGCCTGATTCACATTGTCTCCTCTGAACAGTTGATGTTGAGATGTGTCTGTTACTTGAACTCTGTGAAGCATTTATTTGGGCTGCAATTTCTGAGGCTGGTAACTCTAATTAACTTATCCTCTGCAGCAGAGGTCACTCTAGGTCTTCCTTTCCTGTGGCGGTCCTCATGAGAGCCAGTTTCATCATAGCACTTGATGTTTTTTGCGACTGCACTTTAAGAAACTTTCAAAGTTATTTACATTTTCCGGATTGACTGATCTTCATGTCTTAAAGTAATGATGGACTATTATTTTTCTTTGCTTATTTGAGCTGTTCTTGCGATAATATAGGGCTATCTTCTGTATACCACCCTTACCTTGTCACCACACAACTGATTGTCTAAAACGCATTAAGAAAGAAAGAAATTCCACAAATGAACTTTTAAGAAGGCACACCTGTTATGCCATGAGTGTGCAAAGCTGTCATCAAGGCAAAGGGTGGCTACTTTGAAAAATCTCAAATATATATTTTTTTGCTTAGTACATGATTCCAAATATGTTATTTCATAGTGTTGATGTCTTCACTATTATTCTACAATGTGAATATAGTAAAAATAAAGACAAACCCTTGAATGAGTAGGTGTGTCCAAACGTTTGACTGGTACTGTAACTACATGCAAATAAAACACATATACGCACATGTACATACACATCTTTAAAAAAATATATTTTCTTTTATTATTTTCCACTAACTCTACCACCCCTCCCCTAATTGGAGTAAACAAATGGACAGCAACACTTATGTGTCTACTTCCAGTTTATACATACTATATACTGTACATTTTACAGACACAATCTATTTTACAATAGTTATCTTTTGTTTGTTTTTACTCCTATCCTTCCGCTACCCTCAACCCCTCCCATCTATTTGTGAAGACCATCCAGTTTGATTTCTTTTTGCCATATATTTGTAACTGTGCTGTTTCACAAAAGTTCTGAACCTATATACATTTTACGGACACAGTATATTTTACATTAGTTACCTTGTTGATATTAGTCTCAACCTTCAGCTCCACTCAACCCCTCCCATATATCGATTAACACAATCCATATTGGATTTCTATTTGCCATATATTTTTCAACTGTACTGTGATGTTTCACAAAAGTTCTGAACCTTTATTCTCATAGTTTCTTCAGATTGTAAATTAAAGATGCTTTTTTTTGCTAAAAGTATTATTATATTATTGACTTATTATCAATTGACTAAGACTTTTTAAATCACCCAGTAGTGCTATCTGCAGAGTTAGCTCCAGGTAAATGTTGCAATTCTTCAGCCATTCCTGGACCTGCGACCAAAAACAATCTACATATTGATAGTACCAAAACAAATATTCTAATGATTCTGTCTCTTCACAGCAAAATCTGCAGAACTGGCCCAGTTAATTGTCATAATTGAACAAAATGATATCCTCCTCCAAATGGCTGTGAAATTAGCTCAGGGCATCAGGGAATTATATTGTCGTGGAGAGCAGCCCATCAGTGTCTCTTCACTACATCAGAGGGGTCAGGTACTGTAGGAGAATGAACCGGCTCCCCTCCATCCCAGGCCTCTGTCACTGTGATTAAAAAACCTTGACCGGATGGCACCAACTGGATCCAGACAACAACAGGGTGACCCCGAACCCCCTGCACTGAGCACAACAACCCTGGGCTCCATGCACTGTGCCTGGTCATGGCAGGAAGGAGGGAGGCTCTCTCTGGAGCACAACAGAACAACTCCCAAGTGAGAAGGGGAGGGAACAGGCAGAGGAGGAAGAGAGCACATTCATTTCCAGTATTGAGGCAGTATGGGATATTCTACTCCCAAGAGAAAGAAAACTGTTTGAAAATGTGTGAACATTTATGTTTTGAACTCAGGTACATGTCAGTCAAATGAAATAGTACAACGATGAATAGTTGAAGGTAAAGGTATGGTAAGTTTCACACCCAAAGAGTATAAGCTAATATGTAACGTTTGAGATTTTACCATAAATATCAATGTCCTGTATCCAATACTTCGCTACCTTTTTAACAACAACCTTCTCATGGTAATAAGAATCTCTTGAATGACAGAAAACAGACAGGTTATATACTGAAGGCCACGCCCTTAATTACAATCAGTCTTACACACCTGGCAATTTCAGAGACACAAGCCTGCTTTCACCAACTCAACAGTTCCACCTTGTTACAAATCCAATAATATTTCATGATTTATGAATATTGCAGCAAAGGCATACACTGATGACGAGTTTAACAAATAAACGTTATAGTTCTATACAACAGACTCCCATATTCAAAAGGTAGAAGCAGGGAGGTGGTGGTGGTTGGTTGAGAGTGACAAAAATGTATTACCCAGACTATATAGGAAATCCATTCAGCCTGCCAGTCAGGACCACATGGCCTGGTGCTGCTGAGGAGAATCTAAAGCTAATCCTCTTATATCCTCCCCTAAGTTGCAAATCAGAATCAAGAGATGGGAGATAAGATAAGACAGGAAGAGAGACAGTAAGGAGGAGGGGGATTAGTGAGGCAGCAGTTTGATTGATTAGTGAGGCAGCAGTTTGACTGATTAGTGAGGCAGCAGTTTGATTGATTAGTGAGGCAGCAGTTTGATTGATTAGTGAGGCAGCAGTTTGATTGATTAGTGAGGCAGCAGTTTGATTGATTAGTGAGGCAGCAGTTTGATTAAAGCAGACAAGAAATCATGGAGAGAGTGAGGAGGCTAGAGGGTAGTACTTAATATTTACAGCTCAGATAACATAGTAAGAGTATGGTAATAAGCTATTGTTACCTGCAATGCGACCGACTAGAAGTAACACAACAAAACGTAAAAAAATATCTACATTTGATCACCCTGTTGCAGGAAACCTTTTCTGTAATGCAGGAAATGTAAAACTTGTATTTTAAGGTTTAAAATGGCTTCTGAATTTTGTAATTTCCACTTCAGACTTGATTTTCCCTTACGAAAACATTTATAAACTCCTACAAAAAGGTCCATTCATTATAATCCACATAATAACTCACATTTCCTGTTGCTGCAGGATTATTTTCCTGCTGTAACAAACTGGCTCAAATGAAGATCCTACACCTGTATAGACTGAAGGGATGTTAATGTGAAAGATAACGAATAATGAAAGGAGAAGGATATTGTTTATCCAATGCTCTGATATGACAGATGAACTCAGACAGGGCTGCCATTTGCGCCTTTTCTGTCTGCATGTAGTTAGTTATCAGTACAGGCATAATTGACGTGCTATGGTAGAACGTGTATATCAAGCTAGACCATTTCCCTCACACATATTTACTGGTGCAGTAATTGATTCTCTATCCCCCTCCTCCAAATCTCCACTTTTTCAAACTGTTCCCTGTGACACTTGTGCTAAACTAACCATAACAAACGGAATCACTTTGCAGCAGTGAATAGTAAAATTACAACAAAGAAGAGAATAATACAAGATATCATTTCAGTTTATATATATATCTATATATATATATATATATATATATATATATATATATATATATATATATATATATATATATATAGAGAGAGAGAGAGAGAGAGAGAGAGAGAGAGAGAGAGAGAGAGTGCTCAGACTGAGGAGACTTGTTATTCTGCCTCACTTCAGAGACAGTGAGCAGAGAGCTGAGACTGGTGAAGAACTAGCAGCCTAATTGCATTACAAATAAATACTAATATTTATTAATACTGATTTATGGGCCATTTGAAATAACAACAGCTGGAGGGGGACAGTGCAGCCACAGAGGTGGAGCCCCTGACTGTGCATGATACCCAGATGCATTAGGAGACTCAGAGGCCAGCAGCCCAGATCAGCAGTATTTTCCTTACTCCACCTGTCATCCAGGGACAGACAAACAGATGCAGGCAAACAACACAAACTACAGTATATCTGTCCTATTTTTTATTTTTTTTATTTAACTAGGCAAGTCAGTTAAAAACAAATTCTTATTTACAATGACCGCCTACCTACACAGTCAGCCATAGTAGTACAGTTCCCCTGGAGCAAATTAGGGTTAAGTGTCCTGCTCAAGGACAACAGGTTTTTCACCTTGTCGGGTTGGGTATTCAAACCAGCGACCTTTTAGTTACTGGTCCAACGCTATATCCGCCAGGCTACATGCCACCCTAATAAATACAGATCCCAATGATCTGTGATATATTTCTGGCTGCCCAAACCTTTATGGGAACAGATATGCAGTTAGGAACCACTGATGATCCTGCTGCTAAAAATGCCCTAGCGAGCGTGGACGGTTTGTGTGTGTTTGTGTGTAAGCAGAGGTGAGGTCTAGAGGAGCTGTCCACTGGCTCTCTCTCCATCAGGCTCTTTGTTGTGGTAATCAGTCTCCCAGCATTCATAACACTCCCGCTCATCACTGTCCTACACTCATCTCCTCTCTCCAGTCACACAAGCAGCCAGGACTAAAATGAGCACATAGTGAGGGCATAATGAGATGAACAAAAACAAAGCTTATTGTCTGCCGAGGCTAGCCAGACCACACATAATGAAACTGCAACCTCCATGGATTGGTTGCATAGATACAGTTAATAATACCATGCTGTAGCCAAGTTTAGTAATTGCACCTTGTGTATTCTACTATTCTAACTTAACAGTACGTTGAGACCCTGATTGATTTCCAACATGTACATACAGTACACTGATTGTACAAAACATTAGGAGTACCCCGTTTTGCCCTCAGATCAGCCTTAATTTGTCGGGGCATGGATTCTACAAATTGTCGAAAGTATTCCACAGGGATGCTGGCCCATGTTGACTCCAATGCTTCCCACAGTTGTGTCAAGTTGGCTAGATGTCCTTTGGGTGATGGAACATTCTTGATAGACACAGGAAACTGTTGAGCATGAAAAACCCAGCAGCGTTGAAGTTCTTGACACACTCAGACCAGTGCACCTGGCACCTACTACCATACCCCGTTCAAAGGCACTTAAATATTTTGTCTTGCCCATTCACACATACACAATCCATGTCTCTCCTTGTTTAACCTGTGTCCTCCCCTTCATCTACACTGATTGAAGTGAATTTAACAAGTGACATCAATAAGGGATCATCGCTTTCACCTGGATTCACCTGGTCAGTCTATGTAATGGAAAAAGTAGGTGTTCTTAATCTTTTGTACACTCAGTGTATATAAATATATATATACATATGTTTATGTTGAAAAGATTACAGAGGTCCGTACTTCTGTGTCCCCATATGTAGCTACAGCCCTGGCAGTAGTTATTTACATTCTGAAACAATATGTCACAATACATTATGTTCCAAAGTATTTGACATCAGAATGAGACTGGACTGTATAGATACCTCCTTGACCACTGAATACTAGCATATATAACCCCATCTCTCTATCACTGGCATAAAGAACCCCATCTCTCTATCACTGGCATATATAAACCCATCTCTCTGTCACTGGCATAAAGAACCCCGTCTCTCTGTCACTAGCATATATAAACCCATCTCTCTATCACTGGCATAAAGAACCCCGTCTCTCTATCACTGGCATATATAACCCCATCTCTCTATCACTGGCATAAAGAACCCTGTCTCTCTGTCACTGGCATAAAGAACCCTGTCTCTCTATCACTGGCATAAAGAACCCTGTCTCTCTATCACTGGCATAAAGAACCCTGTCTCTCTATCACTGGCATATATAACCCCGTCTCTCTATCACTGGCATATATAACCCCATCTCTCTATCACTGGCATAAAGAACCCCGTCTCTCTATCACTGGCATATATAACCCCATCTCTCTATCACTGGCATAAAGAACCCTGTCTCTCTGTCACTGGCATAAAGAACCCTGTCTCTCTATCACTGGCATAAAGAACCCTGTCTCTCTATCACTGGCATAAAGAACCCTGTCTCTCTATCACTGGTATATATAACCCCGTCTCTCTATCACTGGCATATATAACCCCATCTCTCTATCACTGGCATAAAGAACCCCATCTCTCTATCACTGGCATAAAGAACCCCATCTCTCTATCAGTAGCATATATAAACCCATCTCTCTATCACTGGCATAAAGAACCCCATATCTCTGTCACTGGCATAAAGAACCCCATCTCTCTGTCACTGGCATAAAGAACCCCATCTCTCTGTCACTGGCATAAAGAACCCCATCTCTCTGTCACTGGCATAAAGAACCCCGTCTCTCTATCACTGGCATATATAACCCCATCTCTCTATCACTGGCATATATAAACCCATCTCTCTATCACTGGCATAGAAAACATAATATCTTTATAAGTGGCATAGAAAACATAATATCTTTATAAGTGGCATAGAAAACATAATATCTTTATAAGTGGCATAGAAAACCCCATCTCTTTATAATTTCCTCATCATCAACAAATAACAAGAGATAAAACACTACCGTCAAAGGCATCTTTTA